>OV651828.1:23085096-23242613 GCA_927349885.1 Psylliodes chrysocephalus | reverse complement strand
AATTTAGTCTATTTATATATTCAGTGTAAATTTGTCTATTTTATATCTTTAGTGTTATTTTGTCTATTTTATATATTCAGTGTAATTTTGTCTATTTATATCTTCAGTGTAATTTTTGACTATTAATGTATTTTTATACTTTTATTGTTCTTATATTTTCATGACTCCAAATGTACAAAATGTATGTAACGTGGTCATTAAACGATATTCTATTCTATTATTATTATTATTATTATTATTATTATTATTATTATTATTATTATTATTATTATTATTATTATTATTATTATTATTATTATTATTATTATTATTATTATTATTATTATTATTATTATTATTATTATTATTATTATTATTATTATTATTATTATTATTATTATTATTATTATTATTATTATTATTATTATTATTATTATTATTATTATTATTATTATTATTATTATTATTATTATTATTATTATTATTATTATTATTATTATTATTATTATTATTATTATTATTATTATTATTATTATTATTATTATTATTATTATTATTATTATTATTATTATTATTATTATTATTATTATTATTATTATTATTATTATTATTATTATTATTATTATTATTATTATTATTATTATTATTATTATTATTATTATTATTATTATTATTATTATTATTATTATTATTATTATTATTATTATTATTATTATTATTATTATTATTATTATTATTATTATTATTATTATTATTATTATTATTATTATTATTATTATTATTATTATTATTATTATTATTATTATTATTATTATTATTATTATTATTATTATTATTATTATTATTATTATTATTATTATTATTATTATTATTATTATTATTATTATTATTATTATTATTATTATTATTATTATTATTATTATTATTATTATTATTATTATTATTATTATTATTATTATTATTATTATTATTATTATTATTATTATTATTATTATTATTATTATTATTATTATTATTATTATTATTATTATTATTATTATTATTATTATTATTATTATTATTATTATTATTATTATTATTATTATTATTATTATTATTATTATTATTATTATTATTATTATTATTATTATTATTATTATTATTATTATTATTATTATTATTATTATTATTATTATTATTATTATTATTATTATTATTATTATTATTATTATTATTATTATTATTATTATTATTATTATTATTATTATTATTATTATTATTATTATTATTATTATTATTATTATTATTATTATTATTATTATTATTATTATTATTATTATTATTATTATTATTATTATTATTATTATTATTATTATTATTATTATTATTATTATTATTATTATTATTATTATTATTATTATTATTATTATTATTATTATTATTATTATTATTATTATTATTATTATTATTATTATTATTATTATTATTATTATTATTATTATTATTATTATTATTATTATTATTATTATTATTATTATTATTATTATTATTATTATTATTATTATTATTATTATTATTATTATTATTATTATTATTATTATTATTATTATTATTATTATTATTATTATTATTATTATTATTATTATTATTATTATTATTATTATTATTATTATTATTATTATTATTATTATTATTATTATTATTATTATTATTATTATTATTATTATTATTATTATTATTATTATTATTATTATTATTATTATTATTATTATTATTATTATTATTATTATTATTATTATTATTATTATTATTATTATTATTATTATTATTATTATTATTATTATTATTATTATTATTATTATTATTATTATTATTATTATTATTATTATTATTATTATTATTATTATTATTATTATTATTATTATTATTATTATTATTATTATTATTATTATTATTATTATTATTATTATTATTATTATTATTATTATTATTATTATTATTATTATTATTATTATTATTATTATTATTATTATTATTATTATTATTATTATTATTATTATTATTATTATTATTATTATTATTATTATTATTATTATTATTATTATTATTATTATTATTATTATTATTATTATTATTATTATTATTATTATTATTATTATTATTATTATTATTATTATTATTATTATTATTATTATTATTATTATTATTATTATTATTATTATTATTATTATTATTATTATTATTATTATTATTATTATTATTATTATTATTATTATTATTATTATTATTATTATTATTATTATTATTATTATTATTATTATTATTATTATTATTATTATTATTATTATTATTATTATTATTATTATTATTATTATTATTATTATTATTATTATTATTATTATTATTATTATTATTATTATTATTATTATTATTATTATTATTATTATTATTATTATTATTATTATTATTATTATTATTATTATTATTATTATTATTATTATTATTATTATTATTATTATTATTATTATTATTATTATTATTATTATTATTATTATTATTATTATTATTATTATTATTATTATTATTATTATTATTATTATTATTATTATTATTATTATTATTATTATTATTATTATTATTATTATTATTATTATTATTATTATTATTATTATTATTATTATTATTATTATTATTATTATTATTATTATTATTATTATTATTATTATTATTATTATTATTATTATTATTATTATTATTATTATTATTATTATTATTATTATTATTATTATTATTATTATTATTATTATTATTATTATTATTATTATTATTATTATTATTATTATTATTATTATTATTATTATTATTATTATTATTATTATTATTATTATTATTATTATTATTATTATTATTATTATTATTATTATTATTATTATTATTATTATTATTATTATTATTATTATTATTATTATTATTATTATTATTATTATTATTATTATTATTATTATTATTATTATTATTATTATTATTATTATTATTATTATTATTATTATTATTATTATTATTATTATTATTATTATTAATTATTATTATTATTATTATTATTATTATTATTATTATTATTATTATTATTATTATTATTATTATTAATTATTATTATTATTATTATTATTATTATTATTATTATTATTATTATTATTATTATTATTATTATTATTACAGTTTTTCGTCCCCAAGTAACAATTTGATATTATATAAAAGCTGAAAAATTGTTTACAGAAAAAAATTTATAAAACAAAATATTAGCTTAGAACATTTCCGGAACGTTCTTTCAACAGTAATAAATACAAAATGGGCGCAGCATTACAGAACTATTTGGTTCATTTGTAAATTGTATAAGATTTGTTGAATACAGTTACCGGACAGTTACTACACATTTACACTTACTTTAAACAAATGTTTTTTAAACTTTTATAACTGTTTTATAAATTTTCAATTTTAAGGTTATGTTGCATTTTAAAGTCGGTAACATTTTAGTTTTTTAAATGTATCTGGTAAAAACAATTTAATTATAGATTTGTCATAAAAGGTAAATTCAAGGCGATTATAGTAAAATGGCAGTATCTACCTGATATACGAGCCCCTTCCCATTTCAGTTGGCCTACCTATTGATATTTTCTTTTTATAACGACAATAAGAAAGTATTAAAGATTGCCTGCTTTTTTATATCATAAATTAATTAACAATGCATCAATTTAGAATTATATTAGAACTAAAACTAGAAAACATCAATTTTTTTGCATTATTTCAATTTGAATTCAATTCGTTAGAAAATAATCCAAAATCGAAGGTAGCTTTGAAAAAATAACAAACAATAATGCAAATAACTGTCACAAGACAATTTAACCTCCTTTAAGCGAATTCTGTCCACATACTTTGATTTTCTTTTACTATACGGAGAATGGTCGCACTGCGCAGCTTTCTGAGTGCCTTTTAAAAGAAGATAGAAAACTCCGCCATTTTGATCCTTATTACGTGTTGCCTACATCTTGGCGCAATATTTTTAATAGGTGCGTTTTAATCATCCGCTCCTGCTTCGGAATTGTCGGTTTTCTTGTTTTAATCTGAAAAGTTAAAACTACTAAACCTACAATTCCGGAAGCAGAAGCGGATGATTAAAACGCACCTGATATTTTGCTTGCTGCTGTCAGTGTCAGTGAATATTATTTTTGGAGTCACAGTTTATTGCTAAATAATCAGTTAGCTCACTCGGACCAGTTGAAAGTTCCAAAATAACATCCACTCCAGGAATACAAATTCAGGATACGCAGAAGACTGCTGTTTTATTATAGGCGGTTGTCATATATTGTATTATCCGAGTTGCGCAGTGTATAAACTGGAACATTGAGATCAAAAGTGCCGACGCAGAGTGAGCGATCTGATTCTTTAGCTATAAACTGTGGCATAGGAAACAAAATGGCCGCGCCCTATGTTGGGCGTGTCGGACCTCTCTCTTGCACCGTATAGTAAAGAAAATCAAAGTATGTGATTCTGTGTAATAAAATGGGTAGAGGAAAAATCATTGACGAAAAAATTCGTTTTCTTGTTATAAAACATTGCAATTCTGGAAAATCGAAGTCGAAAATTGCAAATAAATTAGATTTATCACGATATAGTGTAAGAAATATAGTAAGAAGATACAAAACTACTGGTTTAATCAGCCCAAAGCCCCGTCATGTTAGAAAAAGCAAGATTACAAACATGGGCGCCGCCAGTAAAAAATTCAGGGAGGGGCAGTTTTTTTAAATAAAAGCGTTGCAACAAATTGAAATAAAGATTCTTTTACAAAAAGGATATAAAGTAGTAGGTCAAGTAGGATAGTTTATAAGTAAAACAATATATTTAAAAAAATATATTTTCAAAAAAAAAAACGTACAATAATCATCAAAGACATCAAAAACATGTTGAATAAGCAAAAAACGCAAGCGCAAATTTGGCGGTTGAAATGAAAACATATATAAACCTCTTCCTGGAAAAAATCAAAACTTCCGGTTAAATGAAACTTAAATAATCTTACATAGCCACTCTAGCAATATTTACATTAAAAATAAAAATAGAAATGAAACAGTCTTTTTTTGACCAAAATAAAAGCCAAATATATATGTATTAAAAGGGCAAGAGGGCAGTCATAATCTAGTCGCTAAAAAGAAATTTTAATTTTCTTCTTTTCTGAGCCAAATAAATCAATGACTTTATTAATTATTTCAAGTTTATTGTTGTCAACGTATTTCCTATGAAAACTTATAAGGGCCAGTCCAGAAAGGCGGTTTTAGCTCATTGTTGATCTAAGCCAAGTCCTGGCTCTCCTTAGAGTACTGAATGACCGTTCAATTGAACATGTTGTAGGGGGCATAATTACAAAGAATTTTAAACAAGTTTTAATGTTGGAAAAAAAGCACATTCCTCTTTTAGAAATTTGGTTATATCTCCCGAGAACTCCTTTTCCTTCCACACTTGTTGCCATGTGGAATATTCCGCCCTTAAATTTTCATCCCCGAATTTTTTTGAAATATCACTTAACTGACTTTCACTAAGATTCATCCTTTTCTTTAATAAGAGCTGGATGAAACCACGATAGAGAAAAGGCTGATGTGTTATTAGAGCTAAACCGAGTTTTAAGGGAGGTTATGATTGAATCTAAATAAGGAATGAATATAGAAATCCTAAAATATTCTTCTAGTGATTTGCCCTGTATATTTGATTTGTAATTTTGATATGGAATTGTTCGAGTTTTGATATCAATATTTGGTTCGTTGGCAATTTCTGTACATTTTTTGAATATATTTGAGAAGACAGAATTTGCATTTGTTCGATCTTTTTCAAGCATGGTGATTAATGTATCAACATGATATTTTACAGAAAGTAAATCTATAAAAACCCCTTGCAGTTTATTTGCCACTGTTTTCAATAGTGATGAATACTTAGCAATGATATTAAGACAGATAATGAACTGGGACGAGGATACTGAGCAAAGCAGTTGTTGAGCTTTTGACTTTGTTTTGGCATTAAACGTTACATCTGTTGACATATTTTGTAACACCGTTGTGATAAAAATAAATTTTTCATAGAAAAGCCTTATTGATTTATATTTTGCTGACCACCTGGTCTCGCACAACAACGATAAGTTGTAATCCATTGCACGCCTTTTTGGACTCTCTCCAAAAAACATTATTGTTTCCATAATGACACCTACAGAGTTTTGGACAACTTGAACAGAATTTAGGTCATTGATGACTAAATTAAGTTTATGGGAGGAACAATGATTTGTACATTTTAAAGTTAGTTTCGTGTTTTATAGACTTATTATGAGCAAGAGAAAAGATGGAGTAATTTGTTCTGCAGGTTATTTCCAAAATAACGCATATAACTGTAACCTATCTTTTTTTTTATTTCCAAAAGATCGTGTGAGGTACGCTAAAGTTTACATAAAAGAAAGAACTTATTAAAAATTTAATATTAATAAAAATAATACAATTTTTTTTAATACTTAACCCAGGGGGGCGACCGCCCCCCTTGCCTTAAGTGACGGCGCCCTTGATTACAAATGCCAATAGGCGAGCATTGAGAAGAATTATTGAAACCAACCGTCGAGCTAATTACCTTGAATTAAGTGCTATTGCAAGACGAATTTCGAGATCTTCATGTCATAGGAAAGCTACATATTTTTTGTGATTAAACGATATTAAACATATTGTTCAACGAATAAAAATTGGAAAGTTCATGCAATATTTATATTTTTAATCTTTAAATACGAATTTCATCAATTTCAATAGGTGGGCCAACTAAAATGGGTTTTCACATAATATATGACTCACAATACAGTCGTTTTTGGATGCCCAGCAAGAATTACTACTATAGCACAAACAATACTAAATTATTAAGCGCCTCTAGTTTGATTTATATTTTTAATATTTTTTCAGTGTAAAACAAAAATAAAATTTATGCAATTCCATTTTTTTATTGATATTATTATGCTAATATTACTAATGTTAAAAAATCTTTCATAAACATTGGTTTTGTCTTATACACTAGTAAAACCGAGAATAGATTTAGCTTTAAAATTATCTTAAATTTTTGTTAAATATGACGGCTATTCAAAGGTATTAGGAAGTTATTTTAAGACAATCATAATTATAAAATATTATTGCAATAAAAACAACTGTGATACAATAATTAAGCTGTATAAGTCATACCTACAAAACAAGTTCATCATGGTTTGTTGTATAATAGTTTCAAATTACTGCACTGTATGATTTAAAATATAACATAACCTTATTAAATCGTTTGCAATTTAAGTATTTGGGAATAGAATTGATTAGATTTTTTTCTACAGCTTTATAGAGCAAGCCTAATTTTTAATATATCTAGAATAAGTTCAACAAAGATATCACCAAAAATATGGCCTTATTTTAGTATTGAGGCATGATTATTCAGAACAATTATTATCTGGCTAAATGATACTTCTTTTCTTGATTGTCTAGACAAAACAGCAAAATGTTTTGCTAAATTTTTTTACTATTCTCTGAGAAACAGGTACCATTTATTTAAATCTGACATTTTCAGACCATACACTAACATACAAGTAGTTGAACAAACATAAAATAAAAAATATTATTGCATTAATTTGTTTAATATTTTTTTACAGGGATAATATATACCAGTGGTCGCCAACCTCTCAATGTGTTGAGCTACTTTGTTAATTTTGGAATAAACAGCGAGCTACCCACACGGAAGCCACGTAACGCAACGTAAATTAAATAATCCACAGATAATTTATCATTATATGTATTTATTTTACTATTTAACTGGTAATACATAATACATAGGTACTAATAATAAACTAATAACAAAATAACTAATATTACTAGTACGTACTTGTTCATAGCTACATTACTACCTACCAAACGAAGGTGTTTGAAAAATAAACACAAACTTTTATCCAGCCACAACGGCATGTCACGTAAGATTTAAAAATAGTTAATAATAACAACAAAAAAGTAACGCACTATCATGAACATAAACATTGAAAAATAAAAAAGCACGTTCAATGAGAAGGCTGACACTCAGACTCATCGATAATTTTTTTAATGTTTGCAGTATAATTTGATACTGCCATTTGAATACAATTATCCAAATGTTCATCTGTAAGTCGATTTCGATATTTGTTTTTAATAAACTTCATATTGGAAAAAGAAGATTCACACAAATAGGTTGAACTGAATAATGCTTTCACTTTCAAGGCAACAGGGCATAGAACTGAATATTTGTCTTTACTTACAATAGGCCAGATACATTTGGTACTTGAGACTAACGATTTTAAGGCTAAATCATTTTGAAACTCAATTACTTCCATTTCTGTTGCAGCGATATCTTCGCCAAAGTTCTGCATAACACAAGTTGGATATTAATTTGCATAAAGGGTGAAACAACAAACTGCGCTACTAAAGCCATTTCGTTGAAATCTTTAAAACGATTTTTTAAGTTTTTCTTCAGGGTAGAAACTATTTCTACATGATATTTGCTGTCATATGGTTTTAATAGATTTTGAGATAGTTTTTCTGAAAAAATAGGAAAATGCTTGGCATCGCTGTTAATTAGGTTTTGTTCCCAAAACTCCAGCTTTTTGATAAATGCTTTTATATCAGAAATAATTTCCGCCAGTTCTTTGTCTCTCCCCTGAAGCTGCAAATTAAGTTAGTTTAATTTCTCTGTAATGTCCACGAGAAAACCAAAATCTCTAAGCCAGATTGAATTTTCTAGTTCCGGAGTCGGTTCATCCCGTTGTTTGAAAAATTGAACTATGCCAGATAGGACATCATTAAAACGTTTCAGCACCCGTCCTCTACTTAACCATCGGACTTCAGAGTGAAGGAGTAGGTCCCCGTATTGACAGTCAACTTCATCGGCCAAGGTTTTGAATAATCTTCTTTGTAACGTTTGAGCTCTAATCTTGTTCACAATTTTTACAACCAGTTTCATACCGTTGTTTAGTTTCAGGAAATTTCCACATAATGCTTGCTGATGGATAATGCAGTGGTAACAGAGAAATTGCGGAAAAGTTTCATCTTTACGACATAACGCCACCAGACCCTTATCACAACCCACCACAGCTGGAGCGCCATCGGTTTTCAAGCCTACCATTTTCGATATTGGAATTTTCTCGAAAGAAGTAATATTATTTAAATGAGAAAACAACTCCTGTCCAGTACTGTGTCCTTTCAGTGGAATAAACTTCAAAAGATCTTTTTTAATCGTAAAATCACTAAAAACCATCCTGACGAACACGACCATCTGGGCAGTGTCAACGACATCATCCAGTTGAAGTGAAAAATAAACACAGTTATCTAAGTCAGTTCTTAACTGTAAAAAAATATCATTGCTCATTACTTCTACACGTCTCATCACTGTATTAGCAGAAAGTTGCATAGATTTTATAGCTGAAACTATCTCGTCTTTATTTCTAAAGTTGGCAAATAACGAATCAGCAGCTTCTAAAAACGCCTGTTTTATCATTTCCCCGTCTTCATAAGGTTTCTTTTTTTGTGCAATTATCTGGGACACACGGTACGATGCTTCAGTTGCAGCCTTATTTTTGTCGACTGTTCTTAAAAATATTGATTGTTGTCCAATTAACTGCTTTTTTAACTGTTTCAGTTTCTCCTTTTTGACGGCAGAATGTAGTGGTAATGATTTTTCAAAATTAGAATGTACATTTTTATGATGTCTCTCAATATTTCCTTTTTTAGCAACGGAGACCGAAGTATTACATAACAAACACACATTTTTATCTTTAACTTCTGTAAAAAAGTATTGTTCTTCCCATTTCAAATGAAAGTGGTATGTCTTTACCTTCTTACAACTGCTTGCCATAATATTATTTTTTGTTGTTCTCTACTAACCCAACCGCTGGGCATTGGTTACGCGTTCAGTTTTAAACTAAGCGCAATGTCGCGGCGACGTGCGTATTTATCCCGTTCAAAGCAATCCTGATCGTTCTCGAACACTAACGTGCTGGTCCGGCTGGTCGGTTCTAGCCGATTCTAGCTTGATGGCGTCAGCGACAGATTGCTCACTGCAACGTTGCCGCTGTTTATGTTTAATATTATGACAATTAGATTTTTTTGTGGAATTTTCGGAAGCTTCTCTGATTTTTGCAGTTTGTATTTTTTAAATTAAAATCGTTGTGAGAGCTACCAGAATTGCCTCCGCGAGCTACCGGTAGCTCGCGATCGATAGGTTGGCGACCACTGATATATACTATTCCCAAGTAAAATTATTGATTGATAATAGCTCTATACACGGAAAAAAAATTGTAGAACAAATTTCTACAATTGTAGATTTTTTCTCTACAATAAATAGTACATATAGGGACAGGGACAATTTGTAGTAAAAATTTCCAAATATTTGTGGAGAATGTATTGTAGAGTTATTATCTACAATATTTAGTAAAAAGATCCAAATGCATCATAAGAATTGTTCTACAAATTGTTATAATTTTTGCTATTCATTGTATGAATTTATATTAAAAATGTATTGCGTTTTATGAAAATAAATACGAAAATTTTACACAATAAATAGTAAAAATTCATACAAATTGTAGTAATTTTTAATAAAATTTGTAGTAGTATTCCACAATTATTATAATTATAACCTAGAAAAAAATGTTCCTTAATAAAATATTCAATTTATTGTTTTAATATAAAAGATACAAATTCTTAATTACATTATGTAATAAATAACAGTCTCAGTTGGCTTTTCTGCACCTGAAAAATATGAAATAAAAATGAATACCAATTGAATTGTTCATACCCTTAAAACGGGGATATTTATCACCTTTACACTGATTTGGATATTAAATGACTAAGTCAGATAACTAACAAAAATGAGAAAGTAGGTATGTCACAATTAAGACAAAAAACATCATTGAACTTGGCAAAAGATTCGATCGTTGGGCACAACATTCGATCGTTGGCCACAACTATTTTTTTTAAATAATCTACTAAGGTTATTTAAATTAGTTATCTAAAGGTAAATTATTCAGAAACAATAATAAATGTACTTACCACCAATAGAATTTATTATTAAAATTTTCTCAAACGCATCGGTGCTTATAATATAATAATGTGTTATAGGTACTCGCATATGTACCATGCTTTGTTATGTGAACATGGCGAACGGCTACTGCTGTCTGGCCGTTTATGATCGACGTCAGAAAACGTTGGCCAATAGCAGAATTCTCTTTTGTTCACATGACTTAGAATTTCTACAATATTATAGAATATTTTTGAAGAAGGGATGTAAAGTATTACTATTTTTTGTAGAGAAAATTACTATTTTTTGTAGAGATAATTATTAATATTTGTACAAATTTTTACAGAAGTTAGTAGTAGTAATTACGATAATTGTAATAAATTTCTATTTCTACAATCAATAGTAAAATATACTAAACATTGTGGACTTCTTTCCTATTGTTGTAGCATTTTATTCGACAATTCAATTGCTACAATAATTAATAGTTTTTAACTATAAATTGTAGTAAAATTTTCTACAAATTGTTAAGTATTTTTCTACAAGTCTACTACTACAACATTGTAGTAAAATTTTCTAGTCACATTTTTTTCCGTGTATAGTTTTTTAATTTCCAGAAGTGTATATCAACACTACATTACAGTTATTTTAGAGTTTTCGTCAGAAGCAAATTGCTATTGACACGAAATTATCTCACACTAATATTTATATAACTATTTTTTAGAGCGTTATTATGCCCTTAAAAACAGTTTTATTTGTATAGCCAAAAAGTTGTAAAGGTGGTCCAAAACAACAATATAGAATCAGTATAGAGCAATTTAATTGTATTAGCTGAAATGTTGTATAGAATAGTTTTATAAATGTTTTGTAACAATTTTATAGTTATAGTGAAAACTATTTTATAAATTTGCTGTAAGAATATTATAAAAACTAATTTATATAACAATTTATTTTCAGAGAATAAAATAGTGGTTTCTGCAATTTTAGTACAACAAATTAGCATTTCAGAAACCGCAATATAAAATTAATAAAATATAATGGTCTTGTAAACTAAAAATTATAAGGCTACTTTGTTAGTTGGGGTCATATGTCAAACTCGAGAAAGTGTAGTTAGTCAGTTTTAGTAAGAATAAATACCATTTTTTTTTAAATTCAGTCAATATTTAAATATAAAATTATTAACGTCAAATTAATCAAAATACGACTCAGTGCGATCACTTGAGATATCGCAAAATAGTGTTTATGTCCTCTCTCTACAATCGGCCAAATTATTGGTGTTTTAAGGATACGCATAATCATTAAGATTTTTTACTTGGAACACTGTATTCGATGTAATTTACTGAAATAAATATAGTAGCGTAATCTATGAGCATAATATTAAACTTTTAGTATATTTTTTAAAAAATTTAAAACTGAAGTTTAAAATTTGGTTTTCTCTAAATCCATTCATGAGTTAACGAGTATACAGACAAACAGACACACTAAGAGACAATCATGATTCCTATACTTTCCTTATGTATATACAGAGAGGAAAGTAAAAAATATATAGGTTTAAGAATTAGTAATTTCTATTTCGTTTAAGTTTTGGTCATCCAAACAATAACTACTTTAACTTTTACAACACATACATTTGCACATCTTTAAGCTTTTATCCCGACTTTTATTAAATGAAAAAATGGAAATATATATTCCACCTGAAACAAGCAATTTCGGCACTTATACAAAAGTTAATAAGATCTATTTTTCTGTACATCAAGCATATGGTGACATAATGTTAGTTTATCTTAATTATCTCGCTTAATACTTATGATAAAATTATTATTTTAAAACTGTTAGAATCCTTAAGCTTTTGCCTAATAATAACAAAAAGTATTTTTTACGAATTTTTGCAGTGTTCGTCATATTGGCGTATACAGTTTAAAAATCCAGAAAACACCGTTTTTTTTTGCTAACCCTCGCGTCGCTTCTATTATTGGCGTTTCCCAATTTACAAATATCTTTTTCAGTGTATTCTCAGTTGATATTATTTGTTTCGATGAAAAGAGACCGATATTAGACACGACGCTTGGCCAGCAAATCCCGCATTTAAATTGATCAGGTTGTATGCGGGGCTCTTACTTAAACAATTTAAATATAATATAAAATACACATTTGTAAATATTTAACATAGATATTTCTTTAACCCGTAGCCACTAAGGTGAACTTTTTATCCGTAACTTTCTTAGGCATCCTATTTGTGTTATATTTATTAACACATTTTATTTAATAAAAAGAAACTTTCATCCATTAAAGATATGGCTTACTTAGGATCTTAGACCACTTAAATAACTTCCACGTTTGATAATCGAATGGTGAGTGCTCGTAATTCCCTCAATATTTTTCTTTATATTCCTTAAGAGATTTGATGATATAATATCTTATAATATATAATCATTTATTCATTTAAACTATTTGATTCTTCAAAATCTGCATCGTATTCACTGACACTGACACCGATACAATATTTAATCAAATTCGTAATTAAAAAATATATATGTTGATTTTAATAAAATTATATGGATTTGTAAAACAAGTGAAAACATTATTTTATTATTATTAATATTGTTACGCAGCACCCTGTAGTAGCCTGCGGCTATTATAGGAAACGTACAGATAGAAAAAGAAGTGGAATGTTACTCATCGCCCTACAGTGTGCTGCGGTCGTCATAGGTAAAAGTACAAGTAAAAGAAGATAGAATAGTTCCAGAAATGTCTGGAAATGTCATTACCCGTCAAGAATATTCTAGATGACAGTTCGAGAAGGTTCGAGAAGGGTCAATGAGGTTGAATACTATGGAAATGACATCCAAAAAAAACGACACCCCTTCCCCCTCTCTTAGTGGTCATGTCATAGTTGTCAAAGAGCTGTCAGAACTTTGTTAAAATTTAAATATTTCGACGTTATTTCTATCTTAATAAGGGTTTTTTCTTGATTAATTTGTATAAAAATCATGACTAAGTGTGCCAAAATTAATTGTAAAAACTCTTCGGTGAAAGAGCGTAAGAAAATATCTAATTTAAGTTTTCATAAGTAAGTATAAGGAGTGTACTTAGAATTTTTTTTAGAATGGTTAACTTTTTTTTATTATAGGTTTCCAAAAGACCTACAATATCTCAAAATTTGGTCTAAATTTGTGGGAAAAGACCAATTTGAGCCTAAACCGAATAGCATGTTGTGCTCTATTCACTTCAAGGAAGAATTTTTTGATAAGAGTGAGTTTAGGGTCAGATTGAAGAAGAATGCTGTTCCGACAATAAATGAATGTTTAGTTAGTATACACTTTATTTACAATGAAACTTAAATAACTAACTTAATAAAGAACTTTGGCTTGACTAACTTTATAATAAAGACAAATAACTATATTAAAACTTAGATAACTATAATAAAACTTAAATAACTAACTTTATAATTAAACTTAAAAACCAACTTATAATTACACTTAAATGACTAACTTTTTAAGTAACACATAATTTAGAATAAAATTTCAAGTATTTAAAAGCAGTTTTTATTAGATCATAATTTCCTATTATTATACCGTTTTGATAATGAATAACTGTATAATAATAAATACTGGTGATGTATTTTTATTATTTAATTAGATTTGTGGCCATCACTCACTGCTATGTACCTCCTCATTCTCATGATATAAAATAATATGCCCGCTCATGTACCACATTACAATTTATTATTAATATTAAATGAACAAACATTAAATTAATGTTTCTTAATTTAAAAACTTGCCGACTTTGTTCACAATACACAATAAATATAATTTAAAACATATTACGAAGTTAATGATATTTAAAAATTAGTTGTTTTGGAACTTAAACTACTAGTTTTTGTATCATGGATCTATATTTAAGGCTTAATAACATACCAAATCTTGTTCCAGACTAACCCATCCATACCTACACCTCCTCCTCCAAAAATCAGGATCCTATCAAATATTCTTATTAAATCAGCAAATCAAACCAGTCAGATCGAATTACCTGTACCCTCTACTTCTTCTCTAAATATTCCATATGAAGAACCACTGACGCCAAAGAAACAAAAAATATTACATATACTCTCCTCTGTCCGGGCAACAAGTGCAAAAAGAAAGCAAAAATTAAAATTGCTAAGACGACAACTTTCTCGAAAAGTGAATAAAATTGCCAACTTAAAAAATATATTAAATGATTTAAGTTAAAAACGTTTGATACACGAAGATGAGTTAGATATAATGTCAAAACTTGGGGGCCCCATCGAGATATGTAGCAGGCAATTAAAAAAAAGTCTAACCTACCATTGCCTAAGAAGTATTCGGAAGAGCTAAAAGTGTTTTCCTTAACTCTCCACTATTACTCACCTGCTACTTATGATTATGTAAGAAGAACATTTGACACTTGCTTACCATATGTCCGTACAATCAGTCGATGGTATCAAAGTATAAAAGGTGAGCCTGGATTCACAAGCGAGGCTTTCAATGCCCTACAGATTAAATCAAATTCTTCCAATGAAAAAATAATGTGTGCACTTATTATGGATGAAATGTCCATTCGTCAACATAAGGAGTTTGTTGGAAGCGAACGTAGATGTTATGGTTGTGTAGATGTAGGAACGGGTGCAAATGAAACTACGCTTGCAAACAATATAATAGTATCCGACTAACATATCTCACTAAAACTAGAGTTAATAAAGCTGCTAGCATAAGACATCAAAACAACAAAATAGTGTTGTTTAAAGGTCAATAAATATTTTTTTGTAGTGTCTTATTAAGAATGGGACACCAAATTTGGCAAAAGTTTTTGGTGTCATAAGATACGTTACACTTATTTGAACTATAATTATATATTTTTTGATGTTTTTTTAAGTAAATCATATAGGTTCTTTTGTTGGGAACTTATAAGAAACTTCAAAATTAAAATGAAGAATATTCGCATTCTAAGCATAGTCTTATTTTCACTATAACACTAACATTACTGATCAGAAAAAGTGGTTAAAGTTTTCTTTTTGTAATCACAAATCACAACTGAATGCCTATTTTTAAAATAAATTATCTCTATAATTCCATTTGTATAGTTGTACGCTGTGCATCTGTGTGATTGTTGTTTATTATACATAGGTACCAATTATAGAAATCTTTAGTAAGTACCTGATTGCAATTTTAGTAATATATGTACCTACCCTATATAATTAATTATTTCAAACATAAATAAAACCAACAACTGTTATCTGAGTCTTTTTAGTTCCGATTGGTTTTGACAGAGTAGTTTTGATCATGGTTTTCTTCCATCTACTTTTAACCATAAAGTCATACCTAGCTGAATTTTTGGTCTTTTTAAACTTTTGACTGTAGCGGGTCATATTTTTAATGTATGTCATCTGCAGCAGAAAGACCTACATGCTTTACATTTAAAAGTAATTAATTGTCCTTCCTACAAACTCGGCTGTATTTTTACTGAAATATATTTATTCACAATTCACGTAGTGGTTTGGTTTTTGGTTTGGTAATTTGTTGTCATAATTCTCCTCATTGTCAGATTTTGACATTGGCAGCTTTGATCAAGACAAGAGAGTCCTTGAACGAAAAATCGTGGTTCGGATTTTAGTTTTAAAGCACAAAGAGATTAACAAATCTGATGCACAGTGTTATTCGAACGTTGATTTTCGATCACACATATATCGGACGGTTTCGGCGAAGACAGAACAATATAATAATATTAATCTCTTTTATGGTCTTGGAATTGGCTTGGTCGGAAAACGGTTAATAAATAGTGTAGAAGTCATAATTGCGCAATGTCATCAAATTAATTTCGAATCGATCATGTTGAAACAAATCTTAGGTAAGTAGGTCATTTAAAAGTTGTAATTCTGCATACGGACTTTAATTATATTTGAATACGACCCTGCTTAGTCAACCATTTAAGCCACGCCCAGTGGGGTAATTTTTAATAAAACGTATCATATGCAAAACAATTGCCACATAACATCTCCATTAGTATTATACCTCCATGAGAATGTATATAAGGATGATCCTGACGTCAGTTTTCAGTTTAAGATAGACGTTACATGTTAACTTTATCAGTTGTATCGTTATTGTTGAATTGAGTTATTGTAAAGCTGAATTGAAATAAATTATAATACCAAAAACCAGTCTAACAATATTATATATGTTTATTATTGCTTCAGATAAAAAACTAAGTATAATCAATAAAAATCAATAATAAAACATAGACAGGCAACAGTATTTACGAGAAAATATATGAGAAATAGCCTAAGCCTAATGTAATTTGCCATTGAGGAATAGGTTAAATATTGTTATAATAAAAATATTACCATTAAATAATAACGTGTGCGATTGTAATTCATACGAGGGCTTTTTTTTCAACATCTGATCTCACAGTATGAAGGCCAGGCATGCGGCAGGTAGCTAGTGTGCGTAGTTAGCGACTGCGCCTCTTGCTTCTATCACTGCCGAGTCCAACACATTATTTCTTATTGAGCTGCAGTCACGTAAACATGACTGTCTGTATTGATTCTCTCGCCAAGTGTAAATTGCGAAGTGGTATTCGTTTCTTGCAAGCAGAAGGGAATAGTGCAGCGAAAATTCACCGAGAAATAAATTGAGTGTATGGAGAGAGCTTACCGAGAGCTGTTGAAAACAAAAGAAGAGGCATGCTGACTTCTTGAATTGTTCTCATCCATGACAATACCCATCCTCATAGTGCTCGTGTAACTTAACAGCTCTTTGAGCAATTTCAATGGAATCTTTTTGAACACCCACCATATAGTCCCGACCTAGCGCTGGGTGACTACCATCTTTTCTTTGAACTAAAGAAAAAGTGTCTGAAGGGAAAAGAGCTTCCAAACTGGAAGAGGAGGTCAAAGAAACCACAATTTATGAAGAGAACATTGAAAAGCTTGTTCACAGATATGACAAATGCCCCAATCGTCAAGGTGATTATGTAGAGAAGTAACCATTAATGTACATTACTTTTGGTAATAAAATCATTTTTATATTCACCCGTCTTTTCTTTATAGCCTATCGGAGGTTGAAAAAAAAACAGCCCTCGTATTTTCCTCATTTTTAGTTTGAAAGAAACCATAGAATTAATGATTAAAACTGGTTTCCTATCAATAAGCCACAAAATTGCATTCAAGCCAGAAAACTAGTCCTTGCTGACCATTTCAGATTTAAGGATGATAACATCATAAAGTTGTTTATTTAAAACCTTTCTTTTTGTGATATCTACGGAATTATTGGTATTATTTAAAAAGTGAAGGTACTTCTTCTTGTTATTGTACAGCTATCAATTTATTTCTTTGATTTAATTTCCATTTTGCTACTGAAAATTTCTATAATTCACACTGTTTTTTTGTTAGTATTTTTACAATTTACAACACAGCAACTCCGTTACTCATTGTATTGTTTTTACCTATTAAAAAAAATGTAAAATCTATACGTGTATTTAATACGTCAAAATTATAAAATATCGCCTTAAAGTGCTCGAATAATTCGCAGCTTTTGCTAGTATCGCTTTTGCTTACCCTACCATGACCGCACTGAGCGAACATTAATCTGCTTCATCTCAACTGAAATCACTATTTGATCATACCAATGGCAGACAATTTTCTCAAAATTATTATGCAAAACACTGATGGCTTGTCCGAAAGTAATAGATAATTTCATCGCAAGACATATTGCAGTTGCAAGGTCATTGCAAGAGCTTTACTCCATCTATCAGTATACATAGTAAATAATAGAAACCAGATTATGAAACTGTAAATTATCTTTTTCTACAAGCGTGCGAGAAGTTTATCTTCTCGCACGCGGGTTTGAACCGTGGACCTTCGGGTTATATGCGCGACGCTCTAACGCGCTACATTGAATATACATTTAAGCGAATGTCAAACGTTAATAACAGCGACATGAATCTAATAGGCAATGATACCGAGGTTCAATGTATGTATACTTAAACTGTATGTTGTACCTACTGTCATTATACAGGTTAATTCTTTATTTTAGAAATAAATGCGCTTGTAGAAAAAATGTTGACCGTAACACGTGCTAGAAGCACTTTTACGCACTCACCTGCTTACCCGCACTCTGCTGCGCGTCGTGCGAGTAACGCAGTTTCGTGCGTAAAAGTGCATCTTCTAGCACTTGTTGCGATAACTACTATTTCGGCAATTTGTTCTCCTTTAACTGTATTGACTGTTTCTCACTAGCACTATCAGAGGGCTATCTGACTTGCTAAGAAGCGCGTGTTAGGGCTCTTATGGCTGATCTTTGTTAAATAACTGTTTTACAAATGAAACACTGACACTGGTAAAAAAGTACCCACACAATAACAGAAGAAGACAAGGAAAAAAGACGAAATGCTGATGGCGCCGTAACCTTATAGAGCAGCGATTTCGTTAGTCTATCGTGTCGTTTTTTTTTTCTGGCGTAGAACTAGGTTAAACATGGTAGGTTTCTTTGAGCATGTCACTGGGCATATGAAATCGCATTTGACTACATTTTTTTGTGGTCTCGCATTTTGTAAATCAAAAAAATGTTAATTAATTGTATTTAAGAAAAATATATATATTTTTTTTGTTTCCACCGTAATATCTTTAAAACTAATAAAGATACAAAAATTATTTTGATGTCAAATTAAAGCATACATTATAGCGCTTTTAGCAATACAAGCGGCTTGGATACAATTTCCACTTTTATTTATCTAAAAATCAAATAAATTAAAAATATATATTTTATGTATTTAAATTTTCACCAATCGGCAATCTTTTTTATTTTTGAAAAATTTTTATATACGTGCAGCGAAGAAAATGAAGAATATGCATCATAAAAGTTTTTAAAACCATTACTTTTTTCCTAAGTGTATCGTTTGGCAACAGCGATTTTTTTTGTAGCGCGCTAAATAAGTCATTGGATTGCAATACGCTCCGCAAGTAGGATATAGCACGTGTAGTCTAAGTAGAGGCGATTGACGCTGTATATTGTTTGCTGTGTGCAATTATTTCGTTTTTGTTAAACAATAAAGTGCATTATTTGTAAGAAGATTGTGCAGGATAGTGACAAATCTGTGATACAAAGGCCTAGAATACAAGGTTTGTTATCATTAATACCAAATAGAAAAGACAAGACAATGTAGATAAAGACATTCTGTCAAAAAAAAAAATGGTATTTTAACCGGCGAAATTAAAATAAAATATCACATAGACTGTCTTAAATCTTACACAAGTTCTAATAACATTGATCGTTATTTGAAATTAGATAGTTTTAATATTAGAAAAGTGTGTCTTATTTGCAACAAAAAAGGAATAAAAAAATAAATAAAAATTTTAATATCGGTTAAAACAGGTAATTTAAATTTTATATAGTATTTACCTTTGCTACATATATTTTTGGGTAGTGGAAAAGCTACTTATCAAAAAAATTATTAAAGCTGCCAAAAATAGAAATGACATA
This sequence comes from Psylliodes chrysocephalus, assembly GCA_927349885.1. Classification (NCBI taxonomy): domain Eukaryota; kingdom Metazoa; phylum Arthropoda; class Insecta; order Coleoptera; family Chrysomelidae; genus Psylliodes; species Psylliodes chrysocephalus. The sequence goes on along the minus strand of OV651828.1, from coordinate 23,222,076 downwards.
GATATGATATCTAAATTAAGTGGCTATGAAGATTTATTTGCGTTCGATGCGAAATACCATAAATTATGATACAGCTACTCCAATAAACATAAATTCTCACAAAAATAAGAAAACTGTTCCCAATATTATCACAAACTCACATAGGCGCCGAATCCTCTGGGCTCTGGGTGCGCAAGCAGTTTTAAACTGGGTGCGGAGCACCCATAGCACAACGTGTACAAAAAGTGCCAATAGGTGAAATGTAGAAGCTGTCGGGGCCCAAGTTCGTGCAAATAATTTCACTTTTTTTTGCGAACAATGGATGTGCTAATAGAATTGCCCAACTGTTTAACAATCAAAATCGACAAGTCCATCGCAAGTATATTTTGGGAAACAAGGCCAGTAACTAACATATCACGTGAAACGGAAAATGCTGTAGTAAATGGTGCAGAGGTGGCGATTTTGGGGCATGTTGTTCAAGAACCCACATTGTGCACAATACACTTGGCGATAACATCTGGTATTAAGAGAAGTGGCATTCAGAAGGTATTAAAAGAACACAAGTATCATCCCTAAAAAATACATCTGGTACAAGAACTTAACTAAGACGATTTTCATAGGCGATTACAATTTTGTGAAATTATGAATGAACAAGCAATAAATGATCAGCAATTTCTTTTCAACGTGTGTTTTTCTAACAATTACACTTTTTTTTCTAAATAGTACGGTAAATCTTTACAACTGTCGTTATTGGTCCGATTCAAATCCCAGAATATTTCATGAACTGCATACGCAACATTCAGAAAAACTGAATATTTGAACTGGAATTTTAGCAACGGTATAATTGGCCCCTTTTTTTACCTGGAACTCTAACCGCAAAAATGAATGTGAAATTATTAGAAAACAACATTTATCCAGCATTATTAGAGTTGATTGAGAATGACGATCAGTATATGGCAAACAACTTAATATTCCAGCAAGACGGTGCGCCACCCTATTTTGCACAGTATTTGGAAGTATTGAGTGGCCCCCACGATCTCGGGATCTAACCCCGTTAGATTTTTTATGGGGCCACTTAAAACTTAAAATTTATGTCACCCAGACAACATCACTGGAAAATCTGCGACAACGGATAATTGATGATACTAACGATTTAAAACTCGGGGGTTATATTCTAGGTAAAAATACCTTCAAAATAAGATTTTAGGAGAAAGTTTCACCCCCGCTAAAGGGCTTCCGTTCAAGGAGTGAAACTGGCAAAAAAATATTTTCCCCTAAAATCAAAAATTGGTCCGAGCGTATTTTCTTAAATGACCTAAGGTGCCCAAAATTGGCTCTAAATTCATGATAGTTAATAAATTTTTTATATTGTGTTTCTACTTATTTCATTGGTACCGCAGTACCACTGAATACCAGTGATGGCTGCATCGAGCAAAAAAGGTTAGCCAGAGGCCAGATATCCCGATTTAGGTGAGAGCCTCAAGCATACCGATTGTTGATACTCCTGTCTGCCGCTTCAATCCTCAAAACTTCAGCAATTCGATATTGGACAATACCTTTTTTTTTCAAGAAAATTTTCATAAAGTCAACGATTTAAAATGATTTTTAAAGTGCTTTTAAAAAAGTGTTGTGTGGAGGGGGGCAAGGAGCTCCCATTTCCCGCATAGAGGCCGGGCATCCAAAGCAATTTTTGAGTTCTGGCGCCTATGCAAACTCACCCGAAAATAATTAGACAATGTCCAACTCCTCAGCAAGTATTAACAGTACAGAAAGATTTTTTCCTTCCTAAAAATATCCGAAATTTAAATTTTATTAAGAGCTGTTGCCATATTACGTAGTGCAATGGCTTCATTTCAACCAAAAACTGGATTTCCCACACCAGATAATATTAATAAAATGAGGTTTCAGAATGACGTTCCAAATATTTTACTTCTGTTCGTGTCATGGCTTATAGATGCAAAGCTATTTGCCGAGGTAAAACAAGAAATCGATGATAAAGAAAATATATATGCACCTAAATGTTTGGTGAAGGTTTCACCTGAGAAAAAAAAATTACATTCGGGCAAGTATTGATAATTTTAACCTCGACGAAAAAACCATTGATGGAAAAGGAACAACACATGCTATGGCCATGGTTGTGTTTTAAGAAAAACAGTCTGTACAACCAATTAGGGACCCGATTAAAGAAGGTAAATTCGCTTTAAGCATAGAAGAAACGGACATAAGTCTGCAGTGACTTAAAAAATATAATAAGCCTAAACCACATTCTGTACTTCCTGAATTAAAGTTACCAACAATATTTCGATAAAATTCAAATTGCTCGACAAAGATGAATTTAATTTGGCGATTGTTGAAATTACTCCAGAATGAGTATTCTTTTTTGAGATGGAGTGATGTTCGAAATATTATATCTAAAAATAATATTCCAGTTTCATCAATTATATACCTTTCCTGTTTGAATGCTCCACCAACATAATTTGACACAATTTTTACCGCAATGATAAGGTTAGATTTAGATTTAGATTTAATTAGGACTATGGGCCATGTGGCCTCCCCCACCTCGACCTTTTCAGATCTATTGTGGATATCCTTTAATCATTGTTTAGAGTACCTTGTCTAATGCGGTCTTTTGTAGTAAACTCCATAGACTGGAAAGTAGTTCTCCGGTATAGCTAGTTGCCCTTGGTTTTTCTTCTCCAAGTGTAAGGAATCTCAGTCTTACTAGACCTTCGCAGTAGCACAATACGTGTTCTGCCGTTTCCTCTTCTTCTTGACAGAATCGGCACAAGGCCTCTTCTGTCAGACCGATGATAAGGTTAGTACAGTTAGCAGAAAAACTGAATCAGGATCATATTTTAATAACCGCAGACTTAGCAATTTATTCCAAGGCGCGCATAATACTGAGGAAAAAACCTCCAGAATTGTCTGGCAAAGTGACTTTGCAACTTGGTGGGATGAACCTAACAATGGCATTTATTGCATGTATAGGTTATATTTTTTGCTGATGGTGGACTTCTTCGATTCTTGTCAAAACAGATATTTGCGCAGAAAATTCTTGTCGTCTAATGCTCGATGGAGAGCAGTGCTATCTCGCTATTCGAAGCCTAACATTGCCAGCCGATGCATTGTCACTAAATAAATAGTACGTAGAAAATAAAGGAAAATTTTTTTTTACTGATGAGCTGAAAAAAGAAATGAACAGAGTAATAAAATCAAAACTTGACGAAGTAGGTAACTTAGAAGATCTTTCTTACCTTCTTGAAGATCACAACAAAGTTGTAGCAGAATTTGTAAAACATTTAAATATTAGTACTTTTTTTGGAGACAATCGATTTACTTTGGAGAATGCTAAGTGTTGAAAGAAATGGTGATTGTAAAAGTCATCTGTGACAATCGAAAATGCACTTGTGTTAAAAAAGGCCTAAAATGTTGTAACGAGTGTAAATGTCATTCCTGCAACAACAGTATTAAAGATTTCAACGTAGATCCAGAAGATGACGAATTAGAGTGTTATTAATGTAGCATCTAAATAATAAATATGTCAACAATAAACCTTACTTTATTCTTACATTTTTAGTTTTATTCAATTAAAAATGTTTAAAATACTACTATTTAGGTAATTATAGGGCGTTTGTTTATAACACTGATTGATATTTATATGTATTTATATACCTATCTTTTGGATCTCTTTTTATATTTTTTACCTTTGTACCTGCTTTATATCCCTACCTGTTTTAGAGCTATTAAAATTGAAATAAGTCCGACTATTATCAGAACCTCAGAACGTCCCGACCGACCGGGCTCGCAGGCCGGAGCCGAGCGAGCAAGAATATGATTTTGGCCCGTTTAAGAAAAATCGCTAATTCGATACTATAACCATTGTATAAAGAAATAAATAGTAGTCTCACCTTATGGAAGTTTCATTGGAGCAAAATGGATACTACCAATAGATGGCGCTAGTGAATATGGATAAGTCGATATTCGTTTGCAGTGGGCGGAAATTTTTAAGAATGACTGAGACCGATCGATGGATTTCTATTTTTAGCACTTGGATGAAATTTTATACACTCGTGATTGAATGTTTGGACTATTTTCTAACTAATGTTTGTTATTGTGCGTTAGTGCGTTTACGGGTAGTAGGTATTGTGAATGAGTTGTGTTTATGTTTTATTACTGAATTATTTCACTGTTAATAAAGGACGAGTTCCCAAAAAAAATTTGTGTATTTATAACTGTTTAGAAATTAATATAATAGAAAATATGCTTTTGTTTTTCGTTTCCTTTACAGGTTTTATCCGAATTAATTTAAAATAAATTATATAATATTAATAATAGCAATAATAATACATTTCTTAAGTGTTGAAAAAATTGTATTTTTAATTTAAATACCTAAGTATTTAGCATTAGTAATTATAAACAACAGGTTATTTCTTTAATCTGGTGCGAAACAATGTAATAAAAAAAACCCTTAAGATGGTTGGTAAATAATATAAATGAATTCTTAATATTGAAGTAAACACAATGGGTTCTATAAGGATTATTGGTTGGGGTTCGGCTCTGGGGGATAGGGTCGAAATATTGAAACTAAACTTGGTATATGGATGTATTATCCCATAAAAATAAAAATCGCTTTAAAAATTTTACCTTTCCCCACCCCTATCTGATATGGTGAGGGTGGCATTCCCAAAAAATTTAGTTAGAACTTTTTAAATAAAACAGTTGAAGTCTACGATTTTTTATACATAAAAATACAAAATTTCAATTTTTTTGATAAAAATTTTCCAATTTTTTTTTGAACTTTGAAAAAATTTCGACTTTAATCTTCATAATTCGGATGTGGGGGCTGGCATTTAAAAATAGTTACAAATACATAAAAATCTTATTTTTGGCATATTTACAATGGAAATGATTTGCAACAATGTTACTTGAAAATTGTATCTAGAATTAATATTTACCACCATCAAATCCTGGACCTGGACACAATTTTTTTTTAGCAATACGGGAGAAGCGAAAGTGACATTTTTACAAATGAAATTAATTTCAACAAATTTATTTGAGATCATGTACAAGATTATTCATTATTAAAGACACCTTTTATAACCACTATTGCATATTCAAAAAAAGCTTTAAATAAAAGTTTGTCAATATGACTGACTTTTTTTAAATATACCATAAAAACACGTATTCAGATTTCACGGAATACAACATAAATAAACTTTTTTAAATTGGATACCCTCTATGTTATTAAATTTCTGAGATATTTTTTTTCTAATTTCACAAATGTATTTTATTGATAACCCTATCTTATACCGTCTGTTCTCGAGTAATTTAACGTTGATAATGTAAACATGAAAAAGTTAACATTATTAAAGTAAAAGCTATGAAAATAACAACTATTATGTTTGATAATAAAATAATCCAAATAGGTAGTTTACAGTGAGAAAGAAAAAGTGTAAATATTTATAAGATATTCGACATAGATTATCTATGATATTCGACGTTTAATTAATCAGGAAAGAATAAAGATTATTTCAAAAATTGAATAAAATATATATCTATGCTATCCTTATTAAAAAATATTCATGTTAAATCCTGTGAAATATGCACACCACTGATATGGTCATTTGATGACATTTTTACAAAATTCGGTCAATGTAAACATTATACAATAATAATTATAGCATAAAGGGAGGGTAATTTATAATGAATAACCCTGTTAGGTACCATAAATTTTCAGTAAAAAAATTTTAATTCGCACTTTTTTAAGTAGATTAAAGAAAAATGTAATTTTGTGCGTTTTCTTGGTGCAGACATTTTGCGACACACTGTATATTCAAATCCAAAATGATGTATTTTCTTCTAACACATACCTAATACAAATTTATTAGCAAAATTTAAATACTTGTTATTTTCGGTATATTTCTCCTTTAGACACACACATTTAGTTTCATTGTCAAAAGGTTTAAATAAAATTACCGGACCTTGTAATATTCTATTATAATTTGATGATCCCGAGTGGCCATAGCAAAAAGACGAAATTTGAGCATAAAGATTTAGATGTCATTAACGTAAAATTAATGTTTTGAAATTAATTTAAGTTTTACCAATTTAGAAAATAAAATTAAATAAAAAAAAAGTGTCCACTCGGGGGTTTGAACTCGGAACCCTTCGATTCGTAGACAAGTACTCTAAATTTTCGTTATGAAGACTTATAAAAAAGTTTTACTTTTTAACGCTGATAATCAGACTGCTTTTCTTTACAAGAATCACTAATTTTTATTTATATTTAATCTAAATAACTAAAAAAATATATACTGACAATTAATTTGACGTAATTGTCACTTATAAAGTTCTAACATCTGACGTAGAGGGCGTATCTAACCAGTAAATAAAATCGTTAGTTCAATGATTGTACCAATAGATGTCGGTCGCGATTGCCTCCAATAACTTTTACATGGCGATTATCCTACTATAGTTCTTTATACAATGCTATAACCGACTGTTTTCGACTATTGGCTTTAATTTTTTCGTAGCATATATGTACAAATTTTTAGAAATAAACTTTTTTCGATTGCTTAAAAGTACGCTACTGAAAATAACAAGTTTGAGTTTGCTGTTATTTTAATAAATTAACAATTTTTTTTGGGGTTTAAGTGGGGTAATGTTCAAAGCGCTACTGTGTCTAATTTAATATGTAAACAAAAACACCTCGATACCGGTGGAGACGTTAAAAAACATGTTTTATAAAAAATCTATTTTTTTTAAGTTTTCTCGAAATAAAAAGTTCTCGACCACCAAAAAATGTCGTCAAAAATGATTTCGTGTATCCGATTACCTTATTAAGCGCCTTTACTTTCAAGTTTTACTCCGCTATTAAATCTCAGACAGATTGCCGAAACGACAAATTTACATTTACCTTTGAATTAAAATCAGCTTGTATTGCTATGTAAACTGATAGATGGCTAAAACTCTTGCTCTTATGATTGGTAGAACATCCTATTAAAATATTTGAACCTCATTAAGAAACACCCTGTATAAATTAAGTTATTCTTATTATTTTTTATTTTATAATTTCTAGTTATAATAATAATAATTCGTCATAAACATAATAACTACCTAAAACTTTTAATTACATTTTTTAGACAGTCTTAACGGATGTTTTGAAATATCTGTTTAGAATTATTGATGAGCTGGAAGCCTCTGACCAATTAGTAGATATTAAAGGCTTGTATTTTAAATTAATAGATAAGTGTCTACATAGGGATAAATGTAATAAATAATATCGTTTGATATACAAAAACTTCGGTGTTTATTCAGTAACGGGAGAACGGAGAAACATGGTATAATTATTTGTTTTTCGGTTATTAAAGTCATTGGACATGATACAAACATACTAAATAATCACAAAAATATGATATGTAAACATCCATAATATTCGTTTGCTATAAACGGTACAAATTGGTAATATGTATAGACACCTTTATCCTCCTATTATGTAATTAAAAATCGATCATTGAATTATATATTAATATTGACATAGTCGAGGTGGTAATAAAGATCGACTATCCATCAGGTAGGTAACTAGGAATGAGAAAATTTAGACTTTTACTTATCTATAAACAAAAAAAAATATATTAAATTAATTTACAGCGTGAGCAATAAGAGATTGAATGCATACAACATATTTTTGCTTTCGAGTAAAACAATTGGAATAGGTCAGTCGGCAAGTAGAGACATACAAATCGAAAAAGGACCTCGCAGTTTTCTCATGCAAAGTGGCGACCCGTCAAATTTTCTGAAACTTTGATATGTTTCTGTAGTCAACCTTGTAACCAAAAGTGTCAATGGGTTTACTAGTTTTCGATACAAGTTGAAAATTGCCCAGTTTTTGGGAATTTTTATTTGCAAACTTACGAGCTAGATTAAATTTTTGATGCATACACACGTTTACTATTAATTTTAGTAGAGAGTTGAAGTGTTTCCAGTATGTTAACGTAAACGTGAACGTCAACGCACAAAAATAAAAATTATGGTATAGTCCAAAATATGAGTTGAAGTTGTTAAACGCATCGTGACATTTACGTGTCATGACAGATGACAATTATTATTAGGATTTCTTCATTTCCAATTAAAACAAAGGTTGTTATTTTCGTTACGTGCATACGCCAGAGCCCGCAAGCTTACGTATGTACGTAGACGTGAACGTGACGGATATTTGAATGCGCATGCGTAGATGTCAATTTTCACGTATACGTTTACGTTCCTAGCATCACTTCAACTCTCTAATAACACATTAGTGCGTACGTACAATTAAAAATATGTATGACGGTTATTTTTGTAAAATCACACTAGTTCTACTGTGCGGTCAGAGAAGCATATTTTCAAAAAAAGTACTACTGAATATAGTATTTTGACGACAAAATATTTCACAGTACACATTTTTTATACAGGGTGTTTTATAGAGAGAACCACAACATAAAATTATTTTTTTAACGATTAATTCAAAACCCTGTACTTATGAGTTGCATTTTGGGAAAGGTAATATCACTTTAAGCTTCAAAATATACAAGGTTATTTATTTGTTGGAAGGTATTCTGTATTAAGAAAAGTACAAAAACCACGAACAACCTGCATTCTAAAATTTCCCCCGTCAAATGTAACCATTTTCTCAATATATAATAATTTTAGTGTTGTTTTAGGAAGTATGAATTTTAAATCCGATACTATGACTAGTTTTCGAGATACAGGGCGTTAAAGTGGAGAATTGCTAATTTTAGTTATTTTTTCTTCAAACTGAAAAGATAGATTGACTTAATGTATATAAAAGTTTAATATAATTTTTTGTCAGATTTTCATAAAAATAGACATTTTAAAATTTTAACTATTACAAAGTGATTCACGAATAAATCACAATATATTTTTGTAAACACTCAATAATTTTACAGTTGCGACACCGATGAATTATTTCATTATCTTAATCTCTACCTGTTAATAATTTTGTAGATTTCGCTATTTGTACTTTTTATACAGGGTGAGCCATGCAGCCAACCAGGCGCACTCGAACTGCGGAAACTTATGGGACAGGTATAAATGTAATTAAAAAGGCATATAATCCCCAACCCGAACTGCGGACACGTTCTATGGGTTAAATCAATACCTGCTAAAATATATTTTAGGAGATATTATTTTAGAGAACAAATCTATTTGGATTTATTAAAGAACACTAAAACCCACATTCAAAAGAATAACTTTAAATATTTTTGATTATCCCGTTTACGAGTTATCGCCGATTTTTTTTTAAATATTTTTCCTTTTTTATGGCCCTGTATTTACGAGGACCAGTCAAGAAAATATGAAGTTGTCATTTTGATATATGTACTTAATTGTTATTAAAAACTCGTACATATTACATTCATAAATACGGGGCCATAAAAGAGGACAAATATTTATTCTAAGAAATTCTTAAATATTGCAAAATTTTAGTTTAATTTAGTTTCAAGTAGATAATAATAATAATATTGTCCCTAATTACTTAAGAATATTTAAAGAAGAGTGTTAAATTAGCAAATCTTTTCTTTAATTAACGTCACGGTCTATGATAAATAGATATTAATGATATAATCCATAAATACCTAACATTATTCTAAGAAGATTGTAAAGTTAAAATTAAAAATGTTAGGTAAAGTTTTAATTTAATTCGTGTTTTTATCCAAGACTATCAGTTCTTGTGATTTATATTATATGCAATAAGTAAAAATGCAGTTTACGCAAATGTTAAGTGAAATTTCGCAAACTTAAAAGTACTGGTGAATGGATGTGGTGTTGCACAAATAAAAAATGCGCTGCAAAAGTATATACCATAAGTGAAAACCTGGTCTTTTCAAAACAAAGTGGTGCTCATAATCATGTTTTAAATGAAGATCTACAAAGACAAAAAGTGAACAATACGGTAAAGCGAAAAGCTATAGATGAGTTGTCTGAAAGACCATCTAAATTAATTCATCAGGAATTGGCAGAACAAAATGAAACTTAGACAATACAACCCTCAAAGACATGCAATACATGCGTAATAATATTAATCATTCCAGATTAAAATTAATGCCAAAGTTACCTAAATCAATAAGTGAAATTAATACTTTTTTAAATAGTGTGGAAATTACCAGTGCAAAAGGCGAAGCATTTCTCCTAATTAACGATACTGAGACTAACATTGTAGTGTTCTCTTGTGCTTCAAATATTGAATTTATATGCAAACAAGATGTATTGCTTGTTGGTGGTAGTTTCGACTACGCACGGCACAAATTTTTTTTTGCAATTTTTTACCATCCATGCGCGTAAATGAAATGTATGTTCCTGTTGCCTTCTGCTTGTTAAAAGACAAAAGTAAAACAATTTACAAGAGATGTGGCAACTTATAAAGAAAAAGATTGACGACGTGGGATTTATGCTGAATTCAAAATTTTTTGTAATGGATTTTGAGCAAGCTATTCATTCGAGCGTGTCTGAAACTTTTCCAGAAGTGCAGATAATTGGTTGTAAATTTCATCTTACACAATGGTGAGTACTACCCTTTTCATGATATATATTACAATTTCTGACATTAAACTTTGTTCAGATATGAACATTTAATTATTTAATTTTAGGAAATATTAATATGACAACAAATATGTAATATGTATATACCCGGTGTTCAAATTAAAGTGTTACAGTTAAATTCCGCCTTTTATAAAAAAAACGTTTCAGACGAAAGTTTTATATTTTTTTGGGGTAAACATTTTGGCTAAAATCTTTTTTATAGCTAAGCATAATATGGCCAACTTTTTTTTCGCGCAGCAAAATTTTCAAGTAGGTGTTATTCAATAAGTAAAATTCCAATAAAGAAATGTTCCCTTTAAGAGATTCTTATTTTTTTATGAACTTAAAGAATATGTAAAAAAATGGGGTTCCAAATTCAAATAAAAAAATTCACCGCGATACGGTCATATTATGGACAGCTACAAAAAAATGAATTTCGCCAAAATGTTTCCCTTAACAAACTATAAAACTTCTGTCAGAAACTTTTTTTTATAAAATGCATATTTTCGGTGGTATTTAACTGTAGCACTTTAGTTTGAACACCCGGTATAACATTTTTTAATAATATTATTTAAAATATTCCCTCCCTCTGGAATAACGATTTTTCCCCTCCTAAAATAACGCATATGTAAAAGTTTATTTTAATGTTTTCTTATAAAGAAAGTTTTTTAGGTGGCGCAAAATACAACAACTTGGTCTGAGCACAGAATAAAAACATTAATTCCATTATTGGAAAATGGCTGCACCACAACAATCTTTGGGCAGTCCTTCTTATCTTAGATAAAGTAGAGGCCTCATTTGTTGAAGATTTCATGGCTGAGAAGCCAGATGATGAAAGAATAACTCAGTTTTGTGACTATTTAGTCAATTTAGTGGATACATATATAGATACTAACTCTATGTTTCCACCCAAAATATGGGCAGCTAAAACTTCTTCTACTTGTAGAACTACGAATACATATGAGTCATTTCACTCCAAATTTAGCGCCTATTGTCCCTCACCACATCCAAATATTAATATATTTTTAAAGTCGTTAATTAATATGCAGACCGACACCTACATAAGAATTAACTCTGTGTTAAAACATGAAAAGAGACTACACAGAAGCGAAGTTTTAAATAAACAAAAATATATTCAATGTAAAATTTTGCAATTTAAAAATAATGAAATAAATAGGTATGATTTTTTCAAGTGTGTCTCTTACAAATTTAGTAGTATTGTTTTAATCTAATTTATTGTTTATATATTTCATTATTAAATAAAATTGAATTTAAAATTTTATCGGATCGTTTTTTTTTTTATACGCTACCATTATTTCGCAGACTAATTTCCGCAGTTCGGGTGTTTTAAATTGGGACGACCAGGTCAAACTATTTTGTTTTCGCAGTTCTGGTGTTGGATTATAGGACCAGATTATCTTTTCCGCAGTTCAGGTGCACCGAGCCAACCACCAAAAATATTTACGTTTTCAAATTATCAAAACGAGACCTTGCATTTCTTTAGACACTTTGAAGTAAGTTAAATCATGCATGTAACCATAAGATTTTAAAATATAATTACCTACCAAATATATCGGAATACCACGTTTTTATACATACTTGATAATTGTCCATTTTCTTATGTAGGTATAATTTAAATACTGGTTTTAACGTTAGATAAATTATCAAGGCTAAGAAATAAAATCGGAAATTCGAATATAACTGTTATTCTGTTGAAAGACAAAATCAATACAATCAATAAAACCATAACTACTTGTGCATTAATTCTTTTTTACAGAATGATTGATTATAAAATAAAAACTACAAAATTTTATAGGGTGATTTCGTAACACTGGGTAAGTATATTGTACAGGCACATAATTCATAATATATAGCGAGTTATATAATATATTAAAAATTATTAAACTTTTAACAGTTATTATTTCGTTTATAAATTTTAGCAGAAAATTATGGATATTTCGGATATTCCATACAGGAATGAACGACTCTGTAGATACCGACGTATTTTGCAACAACTGAGAAAAATTAACAAATACGTTAACCAGATTTCCACACCACTACAGAGGTAGAGGTTTTGGCGCGTTTATTTTGTAGTGGTTTCCCCAATAGGTATAATCCACGTAATTAAGATTAATCTTTTTTTGTTGAAAGTGCATGTTAAATCGAATAGATAGTTCTATAGATATAGGAAGCACAAAAATATACAGGATGTACCAGTAAAAACTCCCAGGCCGGATATTTTGGTAAGTAATAGAGATATTTTAAATCTGTAAAACCCGGTTCATAGAGTGCTAATAGAGCTTCAGTTTTAGATATAAATTAATTTTAAATAGGTCAATATGTAGATGGCGCTGCGCTCAATATATTTTTTTCGTTGGTAGGATCTTTAATATATAATGCATCTTGTTAAAAATGCATTTTTAGCAGATTTTGTTGCATAAACTAATTCGATAAATCTAGTCATTTTTGATACACAGAGTGGGTCACTCAAAACAGTTTCATCCTGATTTTCAGCATTAATTATTGGATTTTTAGATAATGCTAAAACAGGTCGATTTTAATTCCAAATTAAAAACATTTTACAATACAGACATCTGTCATGTGTCAACCCTCTCCCTTGCACTTCTCCAACACCTTCATTTTAAATAGGTAATGTACCATGTATGGCACATCATTGAAAAGGTAATTTATTGGAGAATTCAGAAATATATCTGTATATTGCTTTACTTAAATTGTATCGCCCTCTACCGGGATAAAAAACTACTACGTACTATAGAGTGTGACAGTACAATGTGTATCATTAAATAGGTAATTTTAAAGGGAATTTACAAATATGACTGTTCATTGCGATACTTTTAATTGTACTGTCCTTTATCGGGATAAAAAAACTGTACGTAATATAAAGTGACACCTTACTTGAAAGCAAATTTAATTACTAATTCAATGCACTACAAAACATTAATATAGATATCCTCCATATTGCACTTGCAATAGTTTGAAAATTAGTCATGCATTATTTTAATCCTAGAGCGGTATCGTACGTAAAATTTACGTGTGCTTTGTAGCGAAAGGGCCCTCTCTACTAATTCTTTTGAATTGCGATCTTGAGCTTTCAGCAGTGCCTCAGGAAACATCCACTTCTGAAGATTTCTAGGTGTCAGAGTTACAACTATTTAGCAAAAGAAGATGTGACTTGATTTTGAAAAGTATACACGTAAGAAATGCGCGTGTCGCCAAGCTTAAAATTTTAGGCTTCGCTTATTTTTTAACGACTGTCGCTGCAAATGGCCCTATGTGTCTTTTACAATATGATAAACATGGCTTGCATTAATTCATACATAATTTAGTCACACAATGTTGAAGAATTAGGTGGTAAAATTTTAACACCTTTTGAGTACTTCACAAAAGTCTTATTAAACCATGGCAATCACAACGTCAACAAATAGGATACCTAAGTACAGTAAGTGCAATAGATATTAAAGAAACCTTTTTATCCAGTACAAATATCGAAGAATAGAAGATCAAAAAGGGACCTTTGCCACCTTTGTCCTACATTACGTACTGCGTAAAATGTACCAAAACAGTGTGAGGAATACCAAATAAAAATATGCACGTGTTTCAAAAAAAATAAAATAAAAAAATGTTCTCTTTATTTTTAAATTCAGTTACTGTATTTTTTTCATTTTAAAATATTGTTTTGTTATAAAAATATGTTAAAAACATTATTTTAGGTTCCGATAAAAAAAAACTAATGAAACAGATAATTTTACAAAGTGTACATGTAAAAATTTGTGAATGCGTAAATTTTACGTGTCCATAGCAACAAGCGGCAGAAATTAAACGATACCGTTCTGGGGTTAAACATTATTGCTTACTTTATTTTGTTGCAAGTGCAATATGAAAATGTCGTAGCCCAGCGCCAGCCGAAGGCATCTGTTCTGTGCAATTTGCAGTTTTAAATAGTGACAGTTTGACGTAGAGCAATAAACTGGACAGCCATATGTGAATATAAGGCGTAGGATCACATACTTTGATTACTTTACGAGGCAAGAGAGAGGTCCGACACGCCCAACATAGGGCGCGGCCATTTTGAACCCTGTGACACAGTTTACAGCTAAAGAATCAGATCGCTCACTCTGCGTCGGCACTTTTGATCTCAATGTTTCAGTTTATACACTGTGCAATTCGGATAATACAATATATGACAACCGCCTATAACCAGCAGTCTTCTGCGTATCCTGAATTTGTATCCCTGGAGTGAATATTATTTTGGAACTTTCAACTGGTCCAAGTGAGCTAACTGATTCTTTAGCAATAAACTGTGACTTCAACAATAATATTCACTGACACTGACAGCATCAAGCAAAATATCAGGTGCGTTTTAATCGTCCGCTTCTACTTCCGGAATTGTCGGTTTAGTCGTTTTAACCTATCAGATTAAAATAAGAAAACCGACAATTCCGAAGCAGAAGCGGATGATTAAAACGCACCTATTAAAAATATTGCGCCAAGATGTAGGCAAAACGTAATAAGGGATCAAAATGGCGGAGTTTTCTCTCCTTTTAAAAGGCACTCAGAAAGCTGCGAAATGCGACCATTCTCCGTATAGTAAAAGAAAATTAAAGTATGTGATTGAACATAAGTAGTTTACTCGACAGAGTGACTTTGCTTCTTCTATTTAGTATGGGTTATAAAGTTATAATAGCTAGGTGGTTTTTAGCCACTCTGGCTTTTATGTGTAGGTCGAATGTTAATCCCCTATCCCTATCCCCTCTCAGGGAGGTTTGAATGCCCTGGCTTCGCCTTTTAGTGATTAGCATGCTTTCTGTTCTTGCAGCGTTACTTTTCATTTTATTTTGTGTTAGATATGGGATTAATTTCCTGCTTATATGGTTGTCCAGCTTTCTTACTGCTATCTCTGCCGATCTGTTATTCGCGAAAAGACAGATGTCGTCGGCGTACAGTGCCGTTTGTACCCCATTATCACCCACTAGTATATCATGGGTCATATTGGTGTACAAGTGGGGCGGAAGTACTGAGCCCTCGGGTACTCCCGGTTGCGCAGTGAAGGGACCTGTTATTGTCTTGTTTATTTTTAAATTAGATTGTCTGTCCGTTATGTATGATTGTATTATTTTTACAATATGAACGGTAAAATCACTCACAAGCATTTTGTAAATTAATCCGCAGGTTATTATATAAAGATTTTTATTTTGACATTATTTAACCTATTCTTCAATGACAACTTATTAGGCTTAGGCAAGATCTCATAAATTTTCTGGTAAATACCTGCTGCCTATGTTTTATTATTGATTTTTATTGATTACACTACTTTTTTTTAGCTGAAGTAATAGAAATATATAATAATAATAATATTTTTTTTACTTGTTTTACAAATCCGTATACTTTTATTAAAATTAACATATATATTTTTTAATTACGAACTCTATTAAAAATTGTATTGTCAGTATACGCAAATACCGTCCGTTAGTTCATAAAATAGTTGGCGCTGCTATCACGCACGGAGCGAATGATGATTGAAAATAAGCTGACTGAAAAATAAATTGTGTTTTCCGTTATCGATGTTTTTGGTAGAGAAAAAGAAATTTAAAATTTGCGTTTTCCTAGTATTTTTTTGTGTTCATCGTCGTCTTTGAGTGAGTTTTTTGTTTTCTTTTAATACATTTTTATTTTTTATATTATTATGTAAAGCTGTGTCTTCTTGTTCATATTTTTCTTTTATATCACACCTTCTATTTGTTTTTGAAAAATGTGTTTTAAGTTTCTTATTTTTTTTTTTTCTAGTTTTTGTCTTTTTTGTTGGGTTATTTTATTTATTAGAGACCTATTATGACAACTTAAGTATCAGTCCTGTCAAATAGGTCAGTGACATTGTTAAGGTTACTACTATAGTTCCACTCCTCCTCTACTTCGCTATTCAGTGAGATATCGGAATAATTTTGTTCTCTTTGGAAAACTAGAACAAATACTTTCTTATGATGGATTCAATTGTTCTGTGACGTCATGGCTTACTTCCGGTTTTTCCCGAAATAACAGAAAAACGATTTTTTCTTAATTTTAAATTTTAAAAGGAACCCTCTTTTTTATTATATATTTACATTTCTGATCGCCATATTGGATAATATTTTTTCTAAATATGTTACTATTAATTCGTTTATGGAAAACCATATTGGAATGTATAAAATCTTTTTTGGCTTCAAAATTCCTAGAGACCCATTTACCGTATACCAGTGGCGATCGAAGCATTTTTATTATTAGCAAACCGTTTAATAATTCCATCAGCTTTTATTTTCGTTGTTAATTTAGATATTGGAATGAAAACTTATTTGTTTAAAAGGTTGGGACAAATACTCTCATATACAGGTTTCAATTGGTGTGTGAATCATGGCTTACTTCTGTTTTATCGGAAATAACAAAAAATCTCAATTTATTTTTAATTTTTAAATAGAAACCCCGTATTTATTGAAAAATTGAATTTTAGGGACATTTATGGATAATAATCATGTGTGTTGAAAATTTTCTGTCAGCTGTCAAAATGACCATCATATTGGAAAATATATTTTTTAATATGTTGCTGATAGAAAATTTTCAATATACGCTTCTTACACAAAAATATCCCAGAAATTCAAATTTTCAAGAAGAAAAAGGGTTTTCATTTAAAAATAAATTGCGAATTTCTGTTATTTTTGGAAAAACCGGAATAAAGCCATGACGACACAGAATAATTAAATCCATCACAAGAAAATTCTCTTTTATTTTTCATTTTCTTTGTTTTCCAATTTTTTAAAAATTTTGCCCCTCCCTATAGAATTGTGTAACTTGTTTCTTAAATTGCACTAGTGTCAAATCTCCTTGAGTTACTCGAGTAAATTTATTTATACAAAGGTAAAATATAAATAAGAATACAAAACTTTGCAAGTAAGAAGATTTATTAAAATATTTTTCGACGAAAAGTAGAGATGCTAAAATGTAGTTGTAAACAACTTGGTAATGCAACATCAATTAATTACCAGGATTGGTGGAGACATAAAGTGTCAAAAGAGAAGCCCAAATATGGATAAAAAGAAAGAATCAAGTAAGTCAAGTTACCTGAATGTTTGTTTTTGCGGCAGATGTTTTGATTATGTATTTTGTTCATTTGCTCTAATAACTAGATTAATTTAATAAGAAAACCAACTGCACGCGACATCTCTGTGTCAAAGACCAAACTCTATTGTAAGAATTTTACGTTTTCTGTTTTACTTTACTTGTAGATAGGCAACGCAACATACGATTTCCTTAACAACGGTTGCCAGAATACAGGGTCCGATTTGGACATTGTATAAAGAACTAAATAGTAGAACAGAAGTAAAAGTTGGAAATGCTTTTGCCAGTTCTCCCACTTTATACACATAACTTGACAGGTTGTCAGCGGATCTCACCGAAGTGGACACGATACATTGGCGTAGAAAATTATTTTATAGATGTTAATAACAAGTTCGAGTAAATAGTTTAATAAATTGTGAATAGCTGTTGAAATTTTGTAAAATTATAATTTTAATATTATAATACATGTTTAATAATTATTTATAATCCATAAATACATGAGATTGTCCGGTTCCGCCGATAACAATTTAAAATTACTTATTCTATGAAACGACACTGGCAGGTAAACATTACTGTGAAATTCTCGGAGCCGCCCGACGTGGTTTGACGTTTACCCCCTCTCTACCTACCAAAAGACTTTTCAACTTTTACTTTCTCTATAGTATTGTATAAAGAACTAAATAGTAGTCTCACCTTATGGAAGTTTCATTGGAACGAAATGGATACTACCAATAGATGGCGCTAGTGAATATGGATAAGTCGATATTCGTTTGCAGTGGGCGGAGTTGAGGGTCCAGCAGAAATTTTTAAGAATGACAGACTGATCGATAAATTTCTATTGTTAGCTCTTGGATGAAATTTTATACACTCGTGATTGAATGTTTGGACTATTTTCTATCTAATGTTTGTTATTGTGCGTTAGTGCATATATCTATGGTTAGTGCATTTACGGGTAGTAGGTATTGTGAATGAGTTGTGTTTATGTTTTATTACTGAATTATTTTACTGTTAATAAAAGACGAGTTCACAAAAAAATTTGTGTAGGTATTTATAACTGTTTTGAAATTAATAAAATAGAAAATATGCTTTTGTTTTTCGTTTCCTTTACAGGTTTTATCCGAATTAATTTAAAATAAATTATATAATATTAATAATAGCAATAATAATACATTTCTTAGGTGTTGAAAAAATTGTATTTTTAATTTAAATACCTAAGTACTTAGCATAAGTAATTATAAACAACAGGTTATTTCTTTAATCTGGTGCGTAACAATGTAATAAAAAAAACCCTTAAGATGGTTGGTAAATAATATAAATGAATTCTTAATATTGAAGTAAACACAATGGGTTCTATAAGGATTATTGGTTGGGGTTCGGCTTTGGGGGATAGGGTCGAAATATTGAAACTAAACTTGGTATATGGATGTACCTATTATCCCATAAAAATAAAAATCACTTTAAAAAATTCACCTCTCCACACCCCTATCTGATATGGTGAGGGTGGCATTCCCAAAAAATTAAGTTAGAACTTTTTAAATAAAACAGTTGAAGTCTACGATTTTTTATACATAAAAACACAAAATTCCAATTTTTTTGAAAAAAAATTTCCAAATTTTTTTTGATCTTAGAAAAAATTTCGACTTTAATCTTCATAGTTCAGATGTGGGGGCTGGCATTTAAAAATAGTTACAAATACATAAAAATCTTATTTTTGGCATATTTACAATAGAAATGATTTGCAACATTTTTGTATAAATATCTTACCACCACCATCTCCTAGAGGGAGATGGAGGGTGTGGCATCCCCAAAAAATCAAATTAGAACTTAAAAAAAAACCAGTTAAAATCTACAATTTTTTATACATATGAACCAAAATTTCAATTTTTAAATCAAATTATTAAATTAAATTATTTTTTTAATTTCTTTATTATATTTAATATTATTTCTACTTTTTCTAACAATAATCAATTTAAGATATCTACTTTGATTGAGCCAAAATATTTAGTAGGGGAAGTTTTTAATATTATACAAACATACTGGGTGTCCAAAAAAAATATATGAATTTGGCTAAACATTAACCTTTATTTCTAAAAACAGGAGAACAATGTTACTTGAAAAATGTATCTAGAATTAATATTATCCACCATCAAATCCTGGACCTGGACACAATTTTTTTTTAGCAATACGGGAGAAGCGGAAGTGACATTTTTACAAATGAAATTAATTCAACAAATTTATTTGAGATCATGTACAAGATTATTCACTATTAAAGACACCTTTTATAACCACTATTGCATATTCAAAAAAAGCTTTAAATAAAAGTTTGTGAATATGACTGACTTTTTTTAAATATACCAAAAAAAAAGGGGATACCCTCTTTGTTATTAAATTTCTGGGATATTTTTTTTCTAATTTCACAAATGTATATTATTGATAAATCTTATACCGTCTGTTCTCGAGTAATTTAACGTTGATAATGTAAACATGAAAAAGTTAACATTACTAAAGTAAAAGCTATGAAAATCACAACTATTATGTTTGATAATAAAATAATCCAAATAGGTAGTTTACAGTGAGAAATAAAAAGTGTAAATATTTATAAGATATTCGACATAGATTATCTATGACATTCGACGTTTAATTAATCAGGAAAGAATAAAGATCATTTCGAAAATTGAATAAAATATATATCTATGCTATCCTTATTAAAAAATATTCATGTTAAATCCTGTGAAATATGCACACCACTGATATGGTCATTTGATGACATTTTTACAAAATTCGGTCAATGTAAACATTATACAATAATAATTATAGCATAAAGGGAGGGTAATTTATAATGAATAACCCTGTTAGGTACCATAAATTTTTAGTAAAAAAATTTTAATTCGCACTTTTTTACGTAGATTAAAGAAAAATGTAATTTTGTGCGTTTTCTTGGTGCAGACATTTTGCGACACACTGTATATTCAAATCCAAAATGATGTATTTTCTTTTAACACATACTTAATACAAATTTATTAGCAAAATTTATTTTCGGTATATTTCTCCTTTAGACACACACATTTTTACTTTCCTATCTGTATACAGATGTAAGGAAAGTATAGGAATCATGATTTTTTTCGACCTCGAGTTTTCGACGGATTTTTACGTTTTGAGGTCCCCTGAATCCGTTTTGACTATTTTCGCGATGATGTGTGTGTGTGTGTGTCTGTGTGTGTGTGTGTGTGTGTGTGTGTGTGTGTGTGTGTGTGTGTGTGTGTGTGTGTGTGTGTGTGTGTGTGTGCGTGTGCGTGTGCGTGTGCGTGTGCGTGTGCGTGTGCGTGTGCGTGTGCGTGTGCGTGTGCGTGTGCGTGTGCGTGTGCGTGTGCGTGTGCGTGTGGTGTGCGTGTGGTGTGCGTGTGGTGTGCGTGTGGTGTGCGTGTGGTGTGCGTGTGGTGTGCGTGTGGTGTGCGTGTGGTGTGTGGTGTGCGTATGGTGTGCGTGTGGTGTGCGTGTGGTGTGCGTGTGGTGTGCGTGTGGTGTGCGTGTGTGTGTGTGTGTGCGCGTGTGTGCGCGTGTGTGCGCGTGTGTGCGCGTGTGTGTGTGTGTGAGTGTGCGTGTGCGTGTGCGTATGCGTGTGCGTATGTGTGTGTGTGAGTGAGCGTGTGCGTGTGCGTGTGCGTGTGCGTGTGCGTGTGCGTGTGCGTGTGCGTGTGCGTGTGCGTGTGCGTGTGCGTGTGCGTGTGCGTGTGCGTGTGCGTGTGCGTGTGCGTGTGCGTGTGCGTGTGCGTGTGCGTGTGCGTGTGCGTGTGCGTGTGCGTGTGCGTGTGCGTGTGCGTGTGCGTGTGCGTGTGCGTGTGGTGTGCGTGTGCGTGTGGTGTGCGTGTGGTGTGCGTGTGGTGTGCGTGTGGTGTGCGTGTGGTGTGCGTGTGGTGTGCGTGTGGTGTGCGTGTTGTGTGCGTGTGGTGTGCTAATGGTGTGCGTGTGGCGTGCGTGTGGTGTGCGTGTGGTGTGCGTGTGGTGTGCGTGTGGTGTGCATGTGGTGTGCGTGTGGTGTGCGTGTGGTGTGCGTGTGATGGGCGTGTGGTGGGCGTGTGGTGTGCGTGTGGTGTGCGTGTGGTGTGCGTGTGGTGAGCGTGTGGTGAGCGTGTGGTGTGCGTGTGGTGTGCGTGTGGTGTGCGTGTGGTGTGCGTGTGGTGTACGTGTGGTGGCGTGTGGTGTGCGTTGTTTGTAATATAATTCTCTATAATTTTTATACCTTACATAATTTCTCTAAAATGGACCGTATTCGAGATATTTGAGAAAATGTGTAAATTTCGAATTTTGAAGAAAACTCAAAAACGGTTAAAGAAAAAAACATTAAATTTTAAACTTGAGGTTTATTTCGGCCTGACGTAAAATGATTAGATTTTGGACATAGTCGGAACATCTGGGGGGGTACTTTATGGGAGGCCACTTTTATATTTTATGGAATATATGTTATTAATTTTTGGAGAAAAAAATTGTTCAAATAGAAGTTACTTCTAATATTATTATCTATAATTTTTTTTGTTTTATGTAAAAATTTCCTGAAATGGTCCGTATTCGAGAAATTTGACAAAATGTGCAAAATTCTGATTTTTATTATGAAAGTTTTTGAAATAAAAGTTGTTTGCGATATCGATCTCTATAATTTTTGTTTATACATGATTTTTCTAAAATGGACCGTAATGAAAAAATTGTAGGAAATTTAAATTTTTCAGTATTTTCGTTTTCCATGAATATCTATAGAAAAATGTTTCAAGGTAGATGTATATGGACAATGTATATATTTAGTTTATCCTCTAAACATTTATAGAGATGCTGCAATAGGTTGTACAAAATAACCGGAAAAAACCTATAATAACTAGATAGGAAAGTCATGAGTTGGACACATCAGATTTTTAGTTTCATTGTCAAAAGATTTAAATAAAATTACCTGACCTTATAATATTCTATTATAATTTGATTATTAACGTAAAATTAATGTTTTAAAATTAATTTAAGTTTTACCAATTTAGAAAATAAAATTAAATAAAAAAAGTGTCCACTCGGGGGTTTGAACTCGGAACCCATCGATTCGTAGACAAGTACTCTAAATTTTCGTTATGAAGACTTATGAAAAAGTTTTACTTTTTAACGCTGATAATCAGACTACTTTTAGTTTCATTAAAATCTCAGTTTATTTTTAAATATAGACGAATATCTTGTGGAATGCTATTATTTATTGATTCTTTACAAGAATCACTAATTTTTATTTACATTTAATCTAAATAATTAAAAAAATATATATAATGACAATTAATTTTACGGAATTGTCACTTATAAAGTTCTAACATCTGACGTAGAGGGCGTATCTAACCAGTAAATAAAATCGTTAGTTCAATGATTGTACCAATAGATGGCGGGCGCGATTGCCTCCAATAACTTTTACATGGCGATTACCCTACTATCATTGTTTAAAGAGTAGAGATAGTTGGTCAGAGACATAGACCGAAAGGTTTGACTATTTTGGAAACAGCAAATAGATGGCGACTGTTTTTGAGTTCCCAAGAGTATATAATGAACGCCATTTTCTATCCATGTATCATTTCATTTAAAATTAAATTTCAAAAGAGGATGGATGAGTTACCATTTTTAGTCCACCTAAATGATTAACTTAGGAAAATCATTGTTGTCAGAGTAAAAATTATCGGAGAAATTTTATATCTAAATTAATTACCGAAATTACTGATTATTGTATTATTATATTACAGCCGAGACTACAGAGTTTAATAAAAAATCAGATTGTCTTTTTAAATAAAAATCAATTAAAACAAACCTTAAATTATTTAAATGGCAACATTGCATCGAAGCGAAGAAATATGTAGGGAAGGAAATTTTACCTGCAATTATTTTTAAGAATGCATGAAATAAATCTTTTTCTCTTTGTTATTAGATTAGGTAAATTTGAATCAGGCGCTTGGCTGGTTGTTTTTATTATTGTTACTATCAGCTGCTATAATTAGCCGTTGAATAATTACCTAAAACCTCTATGTAGGACCCAAGTAACATCTAAAGCTGGTTACATTGATTTATGCAGCAAGTAAGCTGATATATAGCTGTATAGTAGTGGCGAAGTCTGAATAAGCCAACTAGCTGATGAATAGGTTGCATAAAAGCATCTTCTGCTTATATGTAAACCCTTGTAGCGCTAATTAATGTTAGCTGCATAATAAGCTGGAAAAGCACTACTTAAGTTAAATTGTATACTTTTATTTAGCTATTTGGTATAGGCTGAACAGAATGCTGAAGAAGACCTGTTGCAGTCCTTAAATACACCACTAATCAGCCATTAGAAATACGCTGCACAATAAGCTGGTAAAGCACTACTTAAGTCAAATTGTATACCTTTATTCAGCTTGTTGGTATTGGCTGAACATAAAGTTGAATAAGCTTTGTTGCAGTCCTGAAGTACACCGCTAATCAGCCATTATAAATACGCTGCACAACAAGCTGGAAAAGCACTACTTAATTCAAATTGTATACCTCTATTCAGCTTGTTGGTATTGGCTGAACATAAAGCTGAAGAAGCTTTGTTGTAGTCCTAAAGTACACCACTAATCAGCCATTATAAATACACTGCACAATAAGCTGAAAAAGCACTACTTAAGTCAAATTAAATACCTTTATTCAGCTTGTTGGTATTGGCTGAACATAATGCTGAAGAAGCTCTGTTGCATTCCTAAAGTACACCACTAATCAGCCATTAGAAATACGCTACATAATAGGCTATAATAGCACTACTTAAGTCAAATTGTATACCTTTATGTAGGTCGTTGGTATAATCTGAACATAAGGCTGAAGAAACTTTGTTGCAGTCCTAATGTACAGCACTAATCAGCCATTAGACATTCGCTGAATATTAGGCTGAAAAAGTGCTGTTACAGCTTATTTTTTTTATATTGTTCAGTAGTTTAAAATTAGTTGCCCATTGATTTGATTAAGCGTTAAATCAGTTCGCTTATATATCGCTTCTTCAGAAGTATGAAACAAGCTGAGGAAGGGATAATTCGGTTGTTATATAACCACTGTTCAGTAGTTTTTTTTAATTTAAATTGACTGAATAATGAAGTATATCTATTATCGATGAAATAATACTTTTTTCAGCCATACATGGCAAAAACAAATTGCTAATAGAATTGCTGAAAGAAATTTACTTCTAAGCCGTGATAAAAATGAGAAAGTTTCTCGACCTAAAATTAAAAAAGGACGTGACAAATTTGTTGAATGTTCTATTTCCAGCGATTTTTGTTTGAGTAATGTTTTCAAAAATTCTTGGTTTTTGACACTTGACAATCAAATTATTCAAATGACTGCTGCATCAGAAGTTAATGAGAAGATAATATTACACGGGAAGTCTGTTAAAAAGAAAGATTTTTTTAAAAATCCTATACGTTCATCAAATTTACAAATTTATGTTGGAAGTATTTCAAATTTAAATAACGTAAAAACATACATAATCGAAAACATTTTTTGTAAAATGGTGGCTATAAATTACAAAGAAAATAAAACTGTATTTATTCCACTTATACATAAAATAAAAAAACAAACTGTAATTAATTTGTAAATGAAATAAATTGTGAAATAAAAGTAAATAAAAAATAAAAGTTTAATCTGTTTCTGAGCTTTCTTCAGAGATTTCTTCCTGTTCTTGTTGATGATGAGTATTATCATCCAAATCTATAAAAACAAAAGTTAAAAATCATGATATAGGTAAGTTGATGGTAATCCCAAAATTACCTTCCTTTTGAGTACCAAACTCATTCGGGGGTGGTTGTTTTTTTATTAATTTTTTGCGCCGATGAACAGATGACTGGCGAATTCCACCAGTCATGCTGCGCTTTTTTGCATTTTTAGTAATTCCTACGAAGAATTTCTTTAATAGAATTTCTGAAAAATGTTTGTTTGAACTTCGGATTATTGTAAAAAAAACATTTAATATGTTTTTGCAATTTCGAATGGAACATTTCAGAGTATCGCTTCTGCTACCTCCTGTCCAAGAACATTGAACCATGAATTGTTTATCAAAAAATTTGTCAATGATTATATAACATGTATCCAGACCTCCACTAGTATCCGGAATATCCCCAATAATTTTCTTAAAATGATCAATCTAAGAATAAAAATTTAATGTAAATGTATTCGATTAAAATAAAAAAGGGGTATCTCACCACTTGTTTTTCAAAATTTTTATCTAGAAGATTTTGTTCTAACTGCATTAGTTCATCTGGGGTTGAAACAGGTGCAAATTGAAAATTATCATCGTAGAGTTGATCTCTATAAACTTGTTGTACCTGTATGGCCGCCAATTTAGCATCAAAGTCGCTTTTGATTGCAGCAACTGTCCTTGCCATCACGTCAGTGAAACAACTAATTATTTAATTCTTGGCCTCTTTCAGCTCCATCCGCATTTCATTAATTTGTCCAAATACAAGTTCTTTAAAATTTTCGGCATCAAATGCAGGCTCCGTAGGGCGCTCAATATGTTGCTCATCAGACTGCTTATCAGGTTGCTCATCAAGCTGCTCATTAGGCTGCTCATCGTATACCTGTACGTGAAAAAAAGAGTAAATGATATAATTAAAATGTTATTAAATAGGTACTTGTGGAAATAAATTAAATGTAATTAGAATGAAAGCATACCTGGCCAATATTTATAAACTCCGCGTCTAAAATATCTTGTGATGTTATTAGATTTAATGATACAGCGGTAGTATTAGGAATAAAATTTTGTTCATTTAGAGGAGCAGGGGTAACAGATATACATTCCTCTTGAATAAAAGGTTGAGAGAGGGAAATCAATCTTTTATTTTTAAATGATTTTTCAAAATTTGTCTGGTTGTTAGCTTGTCTAAGTCTTTTGGTGGGCTCTATTCCGTATTCTGAACTAGATGAAGTTGCTGAACCTCCAGACATTTCCAGTAACTCGTTATTGGCTTCTTGACGACTTCGAAAATATGGTCTTTTAATGCGACACATAATCTTGGACCAGTTACTGTCCGGTGTTGAATTAATATTGTTCATGTGTTCTTTTACATTTTTTGGCGGCCAAAACAAATATTTATTTTGAATCCATTTAAATGGCACAACCGAAAGAACCGGCCTGCCAGCTTCAATAGTCTCAACAATTTTGAAATGGGGTCCTGTAATGAATTATTATATTTATTATATAATTATATATCTCAATTATAGCATTGCCACCTAGATAAATATATACATTATTGTCATTTGTTATTATATCTAGCCTATAATAGAAATTTTTTCTACACTCACATGTTAAAAAACATGTCTTTTTAGGTAGGTATCTATTATACGGCACAATTTAAATTATCCTATTGAAAAGATGAAAATTTCATAATCCACCAATCACAGGTCACCTTTAGTACAAAGAATGGAATTTATGATTTTTGCCAATTTAATAAATAAAATATCGGGTAAGTAACGGAAAAAGTCTCTGGTCAAAAAAAATTGAAACCTCATGCATATACTAAATTAAATAAAGCCATAAAACAGAAAAAAAACAAAAAAAAACAAAAAATCTCTTCCCCTTAATAGAATTGAACCCACGACCTCTGGATTCGAAATCACCACCACAGCGCATTGCTCCAAAGAGTAAATATGCAATTAATTCCTGACGTACATATTTGAATTATTTTTATGTTTACCTCAATACTTAACCAAAAAATATACCTATTGATAATATGACAGAATTTTTAATATAAGTTTTTAATTTGAAGTTCTGGAATATGTTCTTGATAATTTGTAGGATAATTTTTAAAATTTGTTCCCGAATTTTCTAAAATTTAACTTTGGTATTTATACTACTTAGCTTACCGGCATATGTATATTGTATTTACATGTGGATATTATAATATTCATACTTATATCCGCAAGGGTAGAAGGTCAGACGATTAAGTAATTAAGTATAAATATTAGGTAAGTACTTACCAGGCTTATTTTCACTCATTATTATAATAAAAACCAACTAAAACAGACACTGTAAATCAAACAACATGTAATTTTATGGAGACACTAGTACTGTAGCGGCCAGTAGCTATTGTTCAGCTATTAAGCAGTATATGTTCAGATTTATTTTATATACCATAAAATGTAAACAATTTGACAGGTCATTAGATAGAGTAGGTGGTAAAGGCGCGTGTTGCAAAAGAAGAACAGTGTGGCGGAACGTGGTGTCATCAGTTCGAATCCTGCAAGGAGATAAAAACAAAAAAATGGAAATATAAAGAGGGCGTTTGTAGTAGGATGCGGATATTGCTAAAAAAAAAGGAAGAACAAGAATAAGAAGAAAGAAAATTAGAGGTTGAAAAAAAAAAGGATACAAAAAAATATTTATTTTTAAATGAAACAAAAAAATGCTGATTAAGAGCTGATGAAAATGGTTGTACAAATTCGGAAGAAGTACTTTTTCATTACACGAGAAAGAGCACGAAAAAATAAGTACGCTGCATATGGGTCTGTATAAAAGATGAAAAAGTGCTTCTTTTGCCTACTTTAACCAGCTATAGGCTGATTATCTTCTACACTTAAGCTATTTAAAAGCTGAAGAAGCACTTCTTTGACATTCTTTAAACAGCTATAGGCTGTGTATCTTCTCTACGCAAGCTATTGAAAAGCTGAATAAGAACTTCTCTGGCACTCTTTAAACAGCTATAGGCTGCTTATCTTCTCTTCACAAGCTATTTAAAAGCTGAATAAGCACTTATTACGCGCGCTTTAAACAGCTAGAGGCTGATTATCTTCTCCTTTTTTAGCTGTTTAGACTAATGAAAAGAGGCTTATACAGGCAATTAAACTTCTATTGTCCAACCTGTTGGCTGAATATGTAGCTGATTAAGCGCTACCATAATAGTTAACCTACTTAATTTGTTTGTTGGGGGACTTACATATTTCTATGTACCTAATTAAGAATAGATTTATTATTACCTGAATTGAATATATATAATATTTTATTATATAGGTAATATGAGCAGGGTAGTTTTACGAGTTTATAAATTAAACTTCGTGCGTTAATTATCATAACATTCTACCTACCTACAATTTTGGTAGGAATAAGTACTTTTTCAAAATAAGAGATTTAATTTATGCAAAAAAAAATTAATTAAATTTTTAGGTAGATAGAGGGATATAGGTAGGATACCTATCTACCCCTATCCTCTATATACCTACGTAGGTATGATTAAAGTAATTATAAATTTTATGTTTATAACTCCAGTACCCAATACCTACTAATTCAAATATAAGTATGGTTTCAGAAACATGAATGAATACCTATTCCTACCTACCTAAAGTAGGTATTTGTAAAACGAACATCCCGCCGACTGAAAATCAATCTCACGGTGGTATAAATAAGTTTTTTGCATCAAACAATAGTTTTTGGTTATAAATTGTGCATTTTTGTGTTATATTTATAAACACTAGACATTTGTATTTTTGTGTTATAAATAATTATAAACACTAGACATTTATTGCCTATCGTTTTTTTTGTAAGTAGGTATCTAACCAGTTGCCGTTAAAAGTAAGTAGCCAGTTATACTTTTATTTTTGATAAAATACGTATGTAATGTAATCTGCAAAGTAATCTTTAATCTATGTGCATTTTCGTAAGTTTACAAATAATATTTTTAAAAAAATACCTACAATTTAATAGTTGCTAACATTTGGTTGAAGCAATAAGTTTTAAAAATAATAAAGAAAAGCTTTTCCCATATAATTAGGTATGCCAAATTTCAAAGACAACTACACAAATCTAAAGATTTGATAAAAATACAGGGTGTTTTACGACATTTAAACTCCGGTTGTAAGTGGTGAAGTGGTAAATTAAAAACTGCCACTAAAAATGCCATTTTCATTTGTGATATACTTAGCGAAATTTTGTTAAATATTTTAAATTATTGTTGGTATGTCTTAAAAAACTTAAATAATTTATTTGATTTTAGTATGCAGTGTATTTAGCTATATGGACCAATGTAGTGCTTAGTATATATTGTGTACAAAAAATTACTGAGCCGAATTATGCAAATAGAGAAATCGTAAATAAACCAAGAGTCTGTGCTAAGAGTAATATTCATTTTTTCTATTGTACAGAACAATCGTAACCACTGATCTATGGTAGATGCGCCCGTGGTATTTGCGGCCACTACCTAAAATTGTGGCATGTGCGCCCTATCCTACTTTTGGAGCTTACCTGCTTTTGGCAGTTGCATGCTGTTTTTATTTGCAGGTAGTTAGGTAGTAGGTAAACTTAAAATACTTGCGATACATTTTTAGTATTCTAAATTTTATTATTTTTACTATGGTGAGTCACTGGAAGATGGGCTATAACTACCCCAAAAAAGTTTCTTATTATGTATTTCTTTTATTTTCTTGTATCTCTGATTAAGAGTTTTTAGCGGCCGTATCTCCGAATATCTTGAAGAATAATTTAAAAAAAAACACAAAAACTAGGCGATTTTTATTGCAAGGAGGACACCTTTTCATCACATCCTTAATTTTCATGTTATTCTTCTTCCCTCCGTCTCTCTAACTAATATAATTTAGATAGGGAAAGTACCAATTATGACACATCATCGAACCTATACACCAACATCTGTTTAATGAGATTAAGGGTAAAACCCTCGTAAAATCTTTTAAATAAAAGAAAATTAATAGCTTGAAAACTCAACTTAGAGACATGAAGAAAAAGTTAATGAAAGCTAATTTGGCAGCAAGATTACAAACATTTTAATATACCATGTCACAGTTCTCAAGATCTTTCGTTAATATACAAATACGCCACAAAATGACAAGCGTTTGGTTACCTTCAGAGAAAAAAACTGCATTGTCCTTATTTTATAAAGGACCTAGTACCTATAAATTTCTTCGCAGAAAAGGCATAATTCTCCCTGGTGTATCGACCATTAAAAGCTGGATTAGCAACTTTATTTGTAATCCAGGATTTAACAAAACTTTTAAAAATCTTCAACTAAAAACAGAATCTATGTCTTCATCACAGAAAAAATGCGTACTCATGTTTGATGAGATGCCCATAAAAAAAAAGATTGAATAAAATTCTAAATTAGATATCATTGAAGGATTTAAAGATCTGTGACGAAATCAAAGAAAGGCAGTAGCTGCATCTCAAAGTGTTGTATTAATGATCAGAGGAGTATTCTCCAAATGGAAAATACCTATTGGATATTTCTTGTCTGAAAATGGAGCAAATTATATTTCTCTAAAATCTATTGTTATTAAGGCTGTAACAATGTTAATTAATATTAATTTAGAACCAGTTGGTATTGTCTGTGATCTCTCAACGACCAATCAAAAAATAATTAAATTGCTCGGGGCAAACAAAAATGGTCCATATTTTTTTATTAACGAGAAAAAAATATTTACTTTTTACGATGTTCCTCATCTATTTAAATGTATCAGATATACTTTTATTGATAATAATTTCTTATATAATGGAAAATTTATTAGTTTTTCAGACTTTAAAAGTTACAGAAAGACACTTACACCCAAATGTCTTTCAAAAAATGAGTGTTAAATTAGCCACACAATTATTAAGTCACAGCGTTGCAGCTGCTATTAAAACATCTACGAGAACAGGGCAGTTAAATTCTAGCACTGTCGAAAATACTGCGTTCTTTGTAGAGGCTATGAATAATCTTTTCGATGCCTTAAATAGTACACGTGTCCGAGCATCAAATCCCTACAAGAGAGTGTATTGTGATAAGAATCAAGAGGTTGTCACAGCTCTAAATTTAGGTTATGATTTAATATCAAATCTGTACAAACAAAAATCCAAGGGAAAATTAATCCGACCTAACATTTTCAATGGTTTTTTAATAACAATATATGCAGTTAAGCAATTTTGGACAGAAGTAAAACCAGCTAGATACAGGTATATTTTTACTGGTCGCCTTATTCAAGACCCACTAGAAAATCAGTTTTAGGTATACAGACAAAAACGCGGTTACGATAGAAATCCAACAGCGCGGAGCTTCAAATCATCTTTTAAACTAAATATTGTTAAGAATTTTATGCAGCCCCTAGTTTCCGCAAATGCTGGTTCAAAACCAGACAATGATGAAAATGTTTTGGAGAGTTGTTCTACGTCAAACGATATTTTGCAAAATATAAATATAGAAGAGGATGAAGAAGATGAAGAGGAAGAAGAAGAGGAAGAAGAAGATGAAGAAGAAGAGGAAGAAGAAGATGAAGAGGAAGAAGAAGAGGAAGAAGAAGAGGAAGAAGAAGAAGAAGAGGAAGAAGAAGAGGAAGAAGAAGAGGAAGAAGAAGAGGAAGAAGAAGAGGAAGAAGAAGAGGAAGAAGAAGAAAAAGAAGAGGAAGAAGAAGAAGATAAAGAGAACTATGATGATGAAGAGGAAACAAACATGGAAACTTCTTTAAAATCTAAATTAGTTTCCTCTCTTTCCGACAATTCATTTTCTTTGGAGAGTTGTTCTACCGTTTATTTTTCTGGGTACTTAGTAAAAAAAGTTTTAGACAAATTTAAATGCCAATTTTATGAAATTAGGTTAAGAGGTTCTGAAGATATTACCCAGAACGATGAACTTCTTATTTTTTATAAAAACTATAATTTAGATCAATTAAATGGGTTGAAAACTCCCACTAAAGTAATGAAAAAATTTACAAATATATGTTTATATCTAGTTTCAGTTAATATTGACCAATTTGCTCATCAGAAAGTGTTGAGCAATATACGTGAAATTATTAAAAAAAAGTTAATGTTTCTTTTGCCAGAATGGTTCGAGTGTAACCAAAATGGTGAAAAACACATATTGTATATCCTAAATTTATTAATTAGAGTACAAATTTATAAATACTGTAAAAATGTATGACGAAATTGGAAAAACATAAGCAACACTAAAAAACCCAAAAAGAATATAGAACTGTGTATACTTCAGAATCAATAAATAAGTTAATTTTATCTTTAAAATAACTATTTTTATATCCCACCCAAATAAAAATTCTCTTAAAACTGACAACTGATATTCCATTTCCTGCTATCAGAAACTTTAATATTATTATTATGAATTACAAATTCCAAGTAAACGATAGAGGGGTCTAAAGATCTATAAGTAAATTTTACTATAATATAACCAAAACTAACTTCTAAAACATAAAAAGTTTTGACAAATACGTCATTAACAATAAAAGCTCATATAAATTGTTTCATTGCAATCGTTCTATTTATTAAAACATTTTGGCTTGTGCTGGTTTTAAATGTTTCAACTTTAAGAGTAAACCCACTTTTTAATAAACCTTTTAAAAACACAAATGGTTCTCAAAATTCAGTTCTCTGTTGTATCGCTAAATTTATCTGATAACCGTTATTGCTTTGTTATTTTTCTTGTTTTTTTTGTCGTTTGATGATAGATGTTATTGCCTCTTTGTACTTACTATAATAATTAGGGTATTAAATTCTTTTTGTTATTTATGGATATTGTAGTGAGTAATTTATGCGATTTTATCTTAAAAATCGTGTAAATAAAATACATTGCAAAATATCAATAGTCTGTTATTTTGATTTAACATTTTCACTACCCCTCGTAACAAGTCGTAGAAACTTATTCTCTTACTCCGTATCCTTTCCAACATGGCAACTCTTAGAATATTTTGGGTAGCCGCTATTGTATAAAGATAAATTTCTACTTTTAAACAGATCAATTAACAGTTTCGGCTACTCTCCACCAGTAGGGCACCATCTCCTTATGCCGGGAGGATACGGGAGGTAGTCAAACAGAATTTATACAAGCGCTGACCAATGAAGTGGAGAGGGGTAGAATGATAACTGTCAATGAAAAAGTCTGGACACTATGCACAATTTCGTTTTGCACATTTTGTAAACAAAATTCAGGGACGGTTTAACAACATTTTGTGCAACAATTATAAAATAGTGCATCGAAAAATAATTAACAAGTATAATTTAATACTAAATCGGAATAAAAGCATAAAAAATCATAAATATAAGCAAGATAACAAAGAATTGACGCCAAAAAAGCTTACAACAGCCAAAACACAAACAAAAAACAGAGCTGAACATGAACATAATCGCTGAATAAAGTCGATCCTGGAATTTGTTTACAGTGCTTTAGGGCAACCTCTCCTTGTCATTTACGTGTGTAAGAGTGAAAGGCTGAATCACGCATAATTTCTACACTCGTGATGGATGCGCAGACGGTACCTTATCGTTCTACCCTCTCTACTTCTTTGGCGCTGACTAACTATCTCTACTCTACTCTTTAAACAATGCTACTATAGTTCTTTATACAATGATTTGGACGAGCGTCTGCAAGGAGGAATGAAGCCGATCGTCGCACTCAGCGGCAAACCTATGAACTTATCGAGTCGGGAGATACGTCCGCCATTTTCTATCCACATTTTTTATTTTATCCTGTATCTCAAAAAAAAAATTTCGTTTATATATTCAGTATTTTGCATTTTTTAACAATCTAAATTATAATTTTAAAGGCATGCATATAACATTTTAAACATCAAAAGATTGGAAAATTTTGTTCGTGATATAATTTCAATGTGTTCAATAATTCTTTACTATTCTACAAAAAATTACAGATGCAATTCGCAGATTATTTGATGTAGCCTGTAAAAAATCGTTTTCTTGTAATACCTATTAAATTTACAGTATGTTTAATAATCACAACTGAATTTTATTGTTCCAGTCGTTGATTAGATATATATATATATATATATATATATATATATATATATATATATATATATCTAGCTACGTGGCATTACTGGGACTCCATTCCATAAATGGCCTACCAAAACTCCACCGTATATACGCCATTATATACACCGTTATTTGTAAAGACTAATTCAACTACCATTAGTTGGATAGGTCAACGTAACGTCCACTATATACATTTGACATATGTTTTGACACTGTTTATGTTAATGCGCCTCCTCTTACTAGAGATAATGTATTTACTGAGACTCCAAGCACTGTTGCCACTTTTTAATAATTTATTTAGCAGAAGGAAGAAAAACCTAATTACTCAGACCATATGTTTTTATTTAAAATAATAATAACCCGTTGAAGATAAACCTTCTTAGCGAGTAGTATGCGAATTCGTCGTTTCTGCCGGCAAACCAATTGCAATAGTTCTATTCTTTTTAAGTCTTCTCAAGTTTTGTGTGTATATATTATAATGACTTTTTTGCTCAATACTAGTTTAAAATTAAAATTTTTGTTTTCATAAATGTAATAATGGTGTTTACAAAAAGACAAAAAATTAAATAATGTTGTTACAGATACCTCTCAGAAATTTTTTGCCGATATTATTATTACATATAAGGTTTTAAAAGATCTGGCTAAACAATGACCGATATTGTTTTAACAACAATTGAAGAACATTTAAAAGAAGTAAATTATAAAATCACATCAATGAATAATATATCAGTACGCTTTAAAGAAAATAAAAATCTACATGATAAATTTGATGAACAAGAACAAAAATATAGATTGAAACATTTACGTCTACATAGATTACCAGAAGGTACTAAAAATAATTTATAAAATAAAATATCTGATGGTTTTAGGTTTTAAACAATGCAGAACTTTTTATGAAGAATAACTTTTTCTCATTAATTTAATAATAAAAAAGTTTTTAATATACTGCGTACTTAAGTGGACTCACTGTATATTTAAAACTGGTTAAAAAATTATAGAAATCTGTTAATAGTTTCTTACTACATAATATAAATTTTTAAACGAATTCAAAAAAAAATCCTTAAAGCTTACTGATGAGTAAACATTCTCATTATATATCCATACGGTACGACTGGGCCCACCTTATTAATTTTTAGGCTCACTAAGACTCTGCTGTAGAGTCCATATATTATTAACAGCGGAGTCTCAGTGAACCTAAAAATTAACACGGCTGGAGGCCCAGTCGCACTTTATAAATATAGCGAGATATATAGTTTAGGTATATATATATTAGGACGTATATAGTACCTTAATATATAAAGAACCACAGTTCCATTAAAAAATATTTATTTATAAAAAATTCATGAAAAAATAAAAACAAACACGTAAATAAACATGTCATATTTGCACTAAAAAAAAGCCATAAAAAGAAAACTAAAAATTCAAACTCCTATGTAGCAAATATTCAACACTTTTTTGCGTACCTATTACACACTTTTATATTCTCCCATTTCCTATATTTAAAAATCTGATGTGTCCAACACATGACTTTCCTATCTAGTTATTATAGGCTTTTCCGGTTATTTTGTACAACCTATTGCAGCACTTCTATAAATGTTTAGAGGAGGATAAACCAAATATATACATTGTCCACATATATCTACCTCGAAACATTTTTCTATAGATATTCATTGAAAACGAAAATACTGAAAAATTTAAATTTAGCACTTTTCCATTACGGTCCATTTCAGAAAAATCATGTATAAACAAAAATTATAGAGATCGATATCGCAAACAACTTTTAGTTCAACAATTTTCATAAAAATCAGAATTTTGCACATTTTGTCAAATTTCTCGAATACGGACCATTTCAGGAAAATTTGACATATAACAAAAATTATAGATAATAATATTAGAAGTAACTTTTATTTGAACAATTTTCTCCTCCAAACATAAATAACAGATATATTCCATAAAATATAAAAACGGCCTCCCATAAAGTATCCCCCCAGATGATTCGACTTTGTCCAAAATCTAATCATTTCACGTCAGGCCCAAATAAACCTTAGGTTTAAAATTTTATGTTTTTTTCTTTATCAGTTTTTGAGTTTTCTTCAAAATTCGAAATTTACACATTTTCTCAAATATCTCGAATACGGTCCATTTAAGAGAAATTATGTATAGAATAAAAATTATAGAGAATTATATTACAAACAACTTTTATTTAAACAATTTTTATAAAAAATTATTTTTTTTACATTTTGTCAAATTTCTCGGATACGGACCATTTTAGGAAACTTTTGCATAGAACAAAAATTATAGATAATTATTTGAAGAATTTTCTTCTCCAAACGTAAATAACAGATATATTCCATAAAATATAAAAATTACCACCTATAAAGTATCCCCCCAGATGTTCCGACTCTGCCCAAAATCTAATCAGCTCATTGGACGCTAAAACAAAGCTTAAGTTTAAAATTTGGTGTTTTTCGTTGTATCGGTTCATGAGTTATACAGACACACACGCACACCCACACGCGCACGCGCACACGCGCACACGCACACGCGCACACGCACACGCGCACACGCACACGCGCACACGCGCACACGCACACGCACACACGCACACACGCACACACACGCACACACACGCACACACACGCACACACACGCACACACACGCACACACACGCACACACACGCACACACACGCACACACACGCACACACACGCACACACACGCACACACACGCACACACACGCACACACACGCACACACACGCACACACACGCACACACACGCACACACACGCACACACACGCACACACACGCACACACACGCACACACACGCACACACACGCACACACACGCACACACACGCACACACACACACACACACACACACACACACACACACACACACACACACACACACACACACACACACACACACACACACACACACACACACACACACACACACACACACACACACACACACACACACACACACACACACACACACACACACACACACACACACACACACACACACACACACACACACACACACACACACACACACACACACACACACACACACACACACACACACACACACACACACACACACACACACACACACACACACACACACACACACACACACACACACACACACACACACACACACACACACACACACACACACACACACACACACACACACACACACACACACACACATACAGGTCCCGGTAGTTTTGTGACATCCGGACCTGCAGACGAAATTGTGGCACATTTGATGCCGGCCTGTGTATGCATTGTACCTAAATTTAGGAATGTAATGCACTAGGTTGCGCTCTTATACACACCGTAGTTTCGGAAATAAAATTGCAAACCTTAGGCAAACATGTGGCATCCGTTGCCACATTAATTACATTTATCCAAAATTGTGTTTAGGGTGCCACAATATATTTACTGTGTACTGTGTGTTATGGATGCCACATCAAATGCATTTACCCAAAGATGTGTAGGGTGCCACATCAAATGCATTTATCCAAAATTGTGTTTAGAGTGCCACAATATAGTTACTGTGTACTGTGTGTGTATTTACTCAAAGATGTGTAGGGTGCCACGAGAAATGTATTTGCTTTGTACCGTGTTAAGGTTGCCACATGTTCAGGGTGTGTGTCGAAAATTTCGTAGCACTTAAATGCTTAGTCATGAATCGTGATTTTATAAATTATTAATTAATTTGACACTTTTTCATTTAAAAAACTAGTGCAATTTATGATTTAGTAAATCAAATATACTTTGATAACTGATCGTAAAATCTATTGGATCATAGATGGCATTTCTAAAATGTGGCAAACTGTCAGGTTAATTAATTAATATTCACAAATCTTAAAAAAAATGATATAATTATTTATGCTACGTCTTAATTAGTAGGGTTTGTAAAATAAATCTATAAAATATGGGTTTCAAATGATTTTAACTTATATCCTAAATAGCTATCATTGAAAGCAGTTTCTGTTTTTATTCATGCGATTCATGACTTTATATTTCTTATTAAATTGACACTTCTTGGAGAGTGCAAGGTAAGTTAGATACACAGTATTTTTTCAATTTATTTGTGTATTTTAAAATTTTTAGAGGCGAAAGAGAACGTTGGGCAAGCACACAACAAAAACGATAAGTAGCTAGATGTACGATTGGAAGAAGTCAGGGCCCGTTTTCACCTTTGTATACCTTTAACTGTCAGTTAGTTCCTATAGTTTCAATTCTTAAAACCATAGCAATAGGCCGACATTTAAAGTTTCCAGAAGGTAAAAAAATCAGTTCCAACGTGCATGATACGTTTTTATATTAATTTTTGTAATAAAAGTAAAACCTAAAACTGAATAAACATATTTTTATTTATTTTTAATTCTAGTCGAACATAACATAAAATCATAAAAAAATGTTCATTGTATATTGAAAAAAAGGTCGATTTTAACAAAACAAAATTATAACTCTTCAAGAAAACGTAATCAAGTATTTATGACAACTGTTCATAATTTGTTGCAGAACTAAATATTTTCTAATATTAAAATAAATGGTTTAAATATTAAGGGTCTATTTACACTCCCTTATTATTATTATTTGCATTATGATTAAGGATTAAGTTGAACCTTCACAGTGTAATGGGGACATTTATACTCGATTTATGATTAGTATTAGCATTAATAGTTATGCTTTATAATTGACAGGTTCAACTTTTATGTTAAAACTTAAATTTCTTCTTTTCTATCAAAAGAACAATTGACGTATTTGGCCTTTGTTTTTAATAGATACCCTTTTTGAATATTTAGTCCAGTTTAATGCTTAATCATAATACTAATATAAATACTAATAATAAGGA
Organism: Psylliodes chrysocephalus; assembly: GCA_927349885.1. Taxonomy (NCBI): domain Eukaryota; kingdom Metazoa; phylum Arthropoda; class Insecta; order Coleoptera; family Chrysomelidae; genus Psylliodes; species Psylliodes chrysocephalus. The sequence goes on along the minus strand of OV651828.1, from coordinate 23,182,769 downwards.
AGTATAAATAGACCCCAAGGAATAATAAAACAGTTTAAAAATTTTCATTAAAATTATCATGTCGCCATTAAAAATTGAGAAGTTTCAACAATTGCAATAGTAATAATCTATTTTTTCTTTGTTTTATTTTTACTCATAACATTTTTAACGAAAACTTTGATGTCGGTCCATGATCTGCGGCTAAGTATATCATTATGTTTTTCTTTAATTTTCATACACTTATCCTTTCCTGGTACTGATTTATTTTTTATGTCTACTTTAAACTTCTTCAGTAATACACCCTTTTCTGATTCATTCCATGGTACTCTAGCTAAAGCTGCTTCTCTCTTCGTCCTTTTAGGTTCATTTGTTTCTAAGAAAGAAAAGAGAATATATAATTACCTAAGCTACTACCTAGCAATTGTATAATACCCCGTACAAATGACATCATGGAGAAGAGGGCAATTTTATTTTTGACCAAGATATTTGTCAGTTTACAAATTATTATATACCCATTTTTGTAATATATTTTAGTAAACTACTTCGTAAAGACAATTTTTAAATCCAGCGCATAGTTTGGTCATAAATCAGGTTTTGTTGCCCACCCTTGTAAAATTAGAATAATAAATGTACGTACTAGATGTTTGTTTGTTTTTTCCAATGAATGATTCAGATGTTAATTCTTTCTTTTCGTTCGCAGTACTGCAACCTAAAACCTCAGCACTGTTTCTTGGAAATTCTTCCACTTCTTCATCACTAGCTTCGCCATCATTTTGATCAGGAGCATCCTCTTCTATGGGTGGTAAATCTTGGAAAATATTATATATGGATAGTTTATCAATAAATTTATTGGTTTTTTGTTTTAAATTCCCTGCCCTAATTTGAAAGAACCCTGTACTGTGGGTGTAGAAGTTTTTTTTTTTTTTAATTATATACATACACCTTTTCACCCCCTGTTTTCTTCCCTTTAAATGTGAAAATTCAAAAATTCTAAATAATTCAATATTTATTTATGTGGAGTGGCTACAATTCAAATTTGAAACTCCTACACTTGAAAACCGATACAAACTTCTCCCCGTTTCACCTCCTTAAAATATAAAAATTCAAAAACCCTAATTACTTCAACATTTATTTTTGATGAGTAGCTACAATTCCAATTTATAATTTCCTACCTTTAGTAAACCGGTGTTCCCATACAAATGTTCACCCCCTATTCCCCTCCCCTTAAATATGAAAATTATAAAACCCTAAACACGTCAATATATTTGTTATTATAAGTAGCTACAATTCCAATTTTTAATTTGCTACCTTTAATAAACCAAAATTCTCATACACATTTTCACCCCCTGTTTCCCTTCCTTAAAATGTGAAAATTCAAAACCCCTAAATAGGCCAATATTTATTCATGAGTAGCTACAATTCTAATTATATATTTCCTATCCTTAAAAACCGATACAAACTTTCCCCCATTTCACCCCCTTAAAATGTAAAAATTCGGAAACCATAAACATGTCAATATTTATTTATGACGAGTAGCAATAATTCTTATTTTTAAATTCCTACCTTTAAAAAACCGATATTCCCATACACATTTTCACCCCCTCTTCCCCTCCCCTTAAATGTAATTATTCAAAAACACTAAACACGTCAATATTTAATTATGACGAGTAGGCATAATTCCAATATTTAATTTCCTAACTTTATTAAACTAATATTCCCATACAAATTATCACTCCCTGTTTCCCTCCCTTTAAATGTGAAAATTCAAAAATCCTAAATACGACAATATTTATTTATGATGAGTAGCTAAAATTCCAATTTTAAATTTCCTACCCTTAAAAACTGATACAAACTTCCCCCCGTATCACCCCCTTAAACTGTAAACATTCAAAAACACTAAACACATCAATAATTATTTGTGATAAGTAGCTACGATTAAAATGTTTCATATCCTACCTTCAATAAACCAATATTTCCACACACATTTGCACCCCCTGTTTCTCTCCCTTAAAATGTGTAAATTCAAAAACCCTAAACACGTTAATATTTATTTATGATGAGTGGCTACAATTCCAAATTTTTATTTCATACCTTTTAAAAACCAATATTCCCAAACAAATTTTCACCCCCTGTTTTCCTCCCTTTAAAAGTAAAAATTCAAAAACCCCAAACATGTCAATAGTTATATATGATGAGTAGCTACAATTTCAATTTTTAATTTCCCACTCCTAAAAACTGATGCAACCTTTCCCCCATTTCACCCCCTTGAAATGTAAAAATTCAAAAACACTAAAATGTCAATATTTATTTATGTTGAGTAGCTACATTTAAAATTTTTAATTTTCTACTCTTAAAAAAACGATATTTCCATACACATTTTCACCCCCTGTTTCCCTCCCCTTAAATGTGAAAATCTAAAAACACTAAATACGTCAATATTTATTTATGATGAGTATTCCAATTTTTTATTTCCTACCCTTAAAAACTGATACAAACTTCCCCCTGTGTCTTCCCCTTAAACTGTAAACATTTAAAAACACTAAACACATCAGTATTTATTAAAGATAAGTAGCTAAATTTCCAAGTTTTAATTTCCTACCTTTAAAAAACCGATATTCCCATACACAGTTTTACCCCCTGTTTCCCTGCCTTTAAATGTGAAAATCAAAAACCCTGAACACATCAATAGTTTTTTGTGGTAAGTAGCTACATTCCAATTTTTAAAAAACCTATATTCTTATACAAATTTTTACCCCGTTTACCCCCCTATAAATGTGAAAATCCAAAAACTTTAAACACGTCATTATTTAATTATTTACAATTCTAATTTTCAAGTTCCTATCTTTAAAAAAATCGATACTTCAAGAAACTTTCACCCCCTTTTCCCACTCTTAAAATGTGAAAAAGATAGGTAGGTAAAATGAAATGGGTACTTACTTTTAATTGGCAGCTCTCTATTTTCTTTATCCAGAATTTTTGTCGTTTCATAAGCCGGCAAATTTAATAAACGATTGCACATTTCCCTATTTCCCACTTGTAGCATCCTTAATATTTTTTTACCTCTGGTTTCCTTTTCCTAAAATATTCAGTAGTTTAGCCATGTAATGAAAACTATAAAAAAATGCGCACTTACGAAATAATTGACAAAACAACCAGTTAAAACGTTTATTAACTGTGGCGTTCGAGACACAACTGATTAAACATCAAAACAATGAAATAGTGTAAAGTGTGTGTGACCAGAGGGCGCCACTCCATTGATTAGCAAAGGGAGTCACAATTTGGTCTAGGGCACGCAAAATAGAGACGCAATTGTAGCGTACTACACACTGATTGAATTCCCGCCACGTCTTAAAGAGTAGCGCCTTATTCTAGCAGGCAATCTGCGCAATATCCGCATAGATGAAGTATGTTCAAACCGCCACACACAAAATAGAATTGAAGCCAAGTTATGACTAGTTTTGTTGTGACAACCGAATGTGTGTTGCCACAACAAAAACGTTCGCCGGAATTGAGTTTTATGCACACACAAGCTGCCACAATCAATACCATGCGAACACACACACACACACACACACACACACACACACACACACACACACACACACACACACACACACACACACACACACACACACACACACACACACACACACACACACACACACACACACACACACACACACACACACACACACACACACACACACACACACACACACACACACACACACACACACACACACACACACACACACACACACACACACACACACATCATCGCAAAAATAGTCAAAACGGATTCAGGGGACCTCAAAACGTAAAAATCCGTCGAAAACTCGAGGTCAAAAAAAATCATGATTCCTCTATTTTCCTTATATCTGTATACAGATAGGAAAGTAAAAATGAATCATTTTAGGTTAACTGAGACTCTGCTGTAGAATCTGTATATAATTGATAGCGGAGTCTCAATAAACCTGAAAACTAGCAAGGCTGGAGGCCCAGTCACACTCTATAGATATAGCGCTAGATATAGTGTATATTAGGAACATATCTTATAGTACCTTAATATACAAAGAACCACAGTTTCATTAAAAAATATTTATTTTTGTGTACCTATTACAAACTTGTATTCTGCCCCATTTAGTATCTTTAAACCTGAATATATATTTTTTTTTTATTTGAAATTTTGGGAAACTAAACCAAGGAATGTACACTACCTTTTTAATTATATTAGGTGACGTAATCATTAAAAATGGCAGACGGGAGCCGTTATGGCAAGTGATATATTATTTGAAACCCTTTCCAATGATATCAATATAACTAAAATATTTTTTCTTTTTACTCATAATGAATTCTTTGTTTTAAATGTTCAATGCTATCAACTGGTGTACCACAAATATTTAACCTTTGGCACTGTATTATTCTCGTTTAAAATCAAAGATTTTTATGAATTCATATCTCATGACGGATCAAAAAATAAATAGGAGGTGGAGGGACTTTAGATCCGCATTGTATAATCGAGAGCAGAGGCTATGTGAACCTGAAAATTAACACAGCTGGAGGCCTAGTCGTACCGTATACATCTTCAAAAATCTAAACGCGGACCATACAAGCGAAATCCATTAGGGACGAACTTAAGTTGGAGTGAGGTGGAAGTCGTACATACCGTGAGTCAAGCCATTGAATAGGTAGTGCGCTGCACAGCTCATATCGCAATGAGTCTCAAGGATGTAAGCATACTTATATTTATTTAAATCTCTATATTCCACACGAAAAGTTCGAAATGGTATATTTTAATTTTGGATGTATGAAAATGAATAATCCACAATACGACACTTCAGTGGAAAGTCAATTTTAATGATTTATAGGACAACGTAACAAAACAATTCGAAGGTACATGAACTTAAATAGATTGTTGCCATTAAGGTTAAGAATAAATAAATGTAATGAAAATCCCAATAAACCAAATTAACAAAATTATGCTGCACATTAAATTACTATTATAATAAGCTTTCAAATGAGCTGTCACACTTAACAATATGTACCACTTTTTTATCGTGCTAAAGGGCGCTAAAATCAAAAGTAACACTATAAACAGTCACATTTCTAAAAATTATTCATTAAATTACATTTGCGTTGATGTGTAATACTTAGTACGTTTTCTATTTAAATTGTATTGGTTAGTAGTGGGAAGGAGGAGAGGGGAATGTTGTGTGTCAGTTTAGGATGTGATAAAAATGTGCCAGCCTTAGAATAAAAATCGACCTAATTTAAACAATTCTTTGTATTAATTTGAAGCAAGTGGTGATACAATTGAAATCAGCATAATAAAAGGAAGCTTAAAAATTTGTATGTTATGTTGGGAATGGGGTGCTAAAACACTACGACCTAAAATATTTATTGTACCCCTTTTGTCGCTAATGCAGCAAGGAAATGTCGCAATGCCTACAACGATCCTTCCAATCATATCTTCCTTGAGTGGCTTCAAGTTAGGTAAATATCACTCTTCTATTTAATATGCTCTTAGGTATAGTGTCCTTGGATTTTGGAGTGCTACACATTGTCAGAATGTGAATGGAGGTTTTGTCTTCCTCTTCACAGAATCTGCTCACTATATTCTGCTACTCTTAGTTTACTTAAGGTGTCCTTTTAGTGGGAAATGCCCAGTAAGGATCCCTGATACAATACGTAACTTGTTCTTGTAAAATTGGTAAAAATATAGGGTGTTCTATTTATAAAATACTGTCATTGACGTCATTACAAGATGATTACAAGATATATTGAATTATGAGAAAATAAACTAAATTAAAATAAAAAGTTTACTTATTTTATTTTACGTCTTGGTCATATATCACATTTGAGTTGGAATTTTCTTTTTCTTTACTTTTAAAATAATGCCTAAATATACGTACTAATCAAGGTGCTAACCTTATTATTTAAATAATATCAACCAAAAAATGATTAAACATTTTCTAAAACAAAAATGTTTATTGTGGCATTTTATTTTCTACGGCGCTCTGTAGTACTTGTCGCGTTCAAGATCGAAAATAGTTCATTTTAATTTTTAGACTGACCCGAGTCGAGAGACAAAATCACCAAGCCTCCTAGTACGTATATATAATCAACTGCAACGTTGCCAAACCAAAAGCGCGCAGCGAATAGCTTAAGGCGCCCAGTTGACATGTAACATTAAACATCTTATACACAGCGAAATGTATATTAGCAGCGCACCAAGCGGCGAACGCCTGAACTAATATTTTATACAGGATCAAAAAACGGCTCAAATGGGCGTCCTCGAGATTTTTGTGTTAATGGGTGTTTTAGGGTGTCTACATCATCTGGAACAATTTTCAATGGGTTGTCACTGGGGATCCGTATATCGGAAGCCCAGTAACAGCGGAGTCTCAGTGAACCTGAAATTTAACATGGGGAGAGGCTCAGTAATACTTTGTAGATATATATATATATATATATATATATATATATATATATATATTTAACCTTAGCACTATCTTGCTTCCATATATGGGACTCATCACATTACATTTTGCTTCACCGACTATATTGATTCCGTATATCGGAAGCAATATAGTTTTTGTCCATTTTCTCTGTTAAAAATGATCATAGCGACTCCTAATAAATAAAGATGATACCGTTGTGTTCTTCTGATTTATATGTTACATTTTTGTATCGTTCTTCCACCTCTAACATGCTCAAATGACAATTCCAGAGGAGTCAATATAGTTAGTAAAGTAACAAATAATATACAAAAAAAAGTTCCGAGTTTTTCCGCTAGAGCTCCAAATAATATACATTTACCTATATACGCTCTAGAGTTTACGCACTATATTGATTCCAACTATTGGCAACGCTGTATTATATTTTTAACTGCTAACGTTTTATTGTTCTCCATGTATTGTGTAGTTTGGATCTGAGATTCACGGCCCTCAGCTAATTTCGGATGTGTTAAGTTTTAAAAAAGTGTTGAATTAATAACAAATAATAATAATTAAGAATAATAATAATAAATAATAATAAATAATAATAAATAATAATAAATAATAATAAATAATAATAAATAATAAATAATAAATAATAATAAATAATAATAAATAATAATAAATAATAATAAATAATAATAAATAATAATAAATAATAATAAATAATAATAAATAATAATAAATAATAATAAATAATAATAATAATAATAATATTAATAATAAAAAATAATAATAAATTATGATGGTTGATGAATAATAGGTTAATGGATAATTGGATGATGGATGAGAGATGATGGAAGATGGATGATGGATGGTGGATGATGGATGATGGATGATGGACGATGGATGATGGATGATGGATGATGGATGATGGATGATGGATGATGGATGATGGATGATGGATGATGGATGATGGATGATGGATGATGGATGATGGATGATGGATGATGGATGATGGATGATGGATGATGGATGATGGATGATGGATGATGGATGATGGATGATGGATGATGGATGATGGATGATGGATGATGGATGATGGATGATGGATGATGGATGATGGATGATGGATGATGGATGATGGATGATGGATGATGGATGATGGATGATGGATGATGGATGATGGATGATGGATGATGGATGATGGATGATGGATGATGGATGATGGATGATGGATGATGGATGATGGATGATGGATGATGGATGATGGATGATGGATGATGGATGATGGATGATGGATGATGGATGATGGATGATGGATGATGGATGATGGATGATGGATGATGGATGATGGATGATGGATGATGGATGATGGATGATGGATGATGGATGATGGATGATGGATGATGGATGATGGATGATGGATGATGGATGATGGATGATGGATGATGGATGATGGATGATGGATGATGGATGATGGATGATGGATGATGGATGATGGATGATGGATGATGGATGATGGATGATGGATGATGGATGATGGATGATGGATGATGGATGATGGATGATGGATGATGGATGATGGATGATGGATGATGGATGATGGATGATGGATGATGGATGATGGATGATGGATGATGGATGATGGATGATGGATGATGGATGATGGATGATGGATGATGGATGATGGATGATGGATGATGGATGATGGATGATGGATGATGGATGATGGATGATGGATGATGGATGATGGATGATGGATGATGGATGATGGATGATGGATGATGGATGATGGATGATGGATGATGGATGATGGATGATGGATGATGGATGATGGATGATGGATGATGGATGATGGATGATGGATGATGGATGATGGATGATGGATGATGGATGATGGATGATGGATGATGGATGATGGATGATGGATGATGGATGATGGATGATGGATGATGGATGATGGATGATGGATGATGGATGATGGATGATGGATGATGGATGATGGATGATGGATGATGGATGATGGATGATGGATGATGGATGATGGATGATGGATGATGGATGATGGATGATGGATGATGGATGATGGATGATGGATGATGGATGATGGATGATGGATGATGGATGATGGATGATGGATGATGGATGATGGATGATGGATGATGGATGATGGATGATGGATGATGGATGATGGATGATGGATGATGGATGATGGATGATGGATGATGGATGATGGATGATGGATGATGGATGATGGATGATGGATGATGGATGATGGATGATGGATGATGGATGATGGATGATGGATGATGGATGATGGATGATGGATGATGGATGACGGATGACGGATGACGGATGACGGATGACGGATGACGGATGACGGATGACGGATGACGGATGACGGATGACGGATGACGGATGACGGATGACGGATGACGGATGACGGATGACGGATGACGGATGACGGATGACGGATGACGGATGACGGATGACGGATGACGGATGACGGATGACGGATGACGGATGACGGATGACGGATGACGGATGACGGATGACGGATGACGGATGACGGATGACGGATGACGGATGACGGATGACGGATGACGGATGACGGATGACGGATGACGGATGACGGATGACGGATGACGGATGACGGATGACGGATGACGGATGACGGATGACGGATGACGGATGACGGATGACGGATGACGGATGATGGATGATGGATGATGGATGATGGATGATGGATGATGGATGATGGATGATGGATGATGGATGATGGATGATGGATGATGGATGATGGATGATGGATGATGGATGATGGATGATGGATGATGGATGATGGATGATGGATGATGGATGATGGATGATGGATGATGGATGATGGATGATGGATGATGGATGATGGATGATGGATGATGGATGATGGATGATGGATGATGGATGATGGATGATGGATGATGGATGATGGATGATGGATGATGGATGATGGATGATGGATGATGGATGATGGATGATGGATGATGGATGATGGATGATGGATGATGGATGATGGATGATGGATGATGGATGATGGATGATGGATGATGGATGATGGATGATGGATGATGGATGATGGATGATGGATGATTGATGATGGATGATGGATGACGAATGATGAATGTTATATGATGGATGATTGAATGATGAATGATTGGATGATTGCATAATGGATAATTGGATGATTAATTGACGGACAATTGAAGATGAATGATATGTCATGAGCGATGGATGGTGGATTATGAATGATGATGGATGATTGGCGATGGAAGATGGCTGATGAAATATGGATAATTGAATGATAGATTATAGGATGATTTATGATGAAGGAAGGATGATGGACGATCGAGGAAGAATGATGGATGGATGATGGATTATGATTGATAATTGGATGATTGATAATTGGATGATGGATAATAGTTGATGAATAATTGGTTGATGTATGATGGATGATAAATGATTGATGATGAATGATAAGTGATGGATGATGGATGAGCAATTGTCAATGACGGATGATGGATGTTGACGAAAGACAGATGTTAAATGATGGATGACGGCTGATAGATAATAGATAATGGATAATTAGATGATAGATAATTGGATGAGGTAAACTTGGATGATGGATAATGGATGATGAATGATGGATGATGCATGATGGATGAGCGATGGTCAATGATGTTGACGGATGACATATGTTAAATGATGGATGACGGCCGATGGATAGTCAATGATGGATGTTGACGGATGACATATGTTAAATGATGGATGACGGCCGAAGGATAATAAATGATGGATGATTGATAATTGGATGGTGGATGGTTGGTGGTAGATGATTGGGTGAAGGATTATAATGGATGTCGGATGAGATGTTGATGATGGATTATGATGGATGTTGAATGACGGATGTAAAGTGATGGATGACGAATGATGGAGAATAAATAATGGATGATTGGATGATGGATAATTGGATGATGAATGGTTGGTAGTAGATGATTGGATGATGGATTATAATGGATGTCAGATGAGATGATGATGGATGTTGGATGACGGATGTAAAGTGATGAATGACGGATGATGGATAATGGATAATTGTTTGATGGAATATTGACCTGGAATATTGATGGTTGATTAGATGGTAGATGATTGAATGACAGATGATTGATGACGAATAACGAATACCTAACCTGGGCGGCCTGAAGCCATCGTAGTTTGCTTTGAAAAGAACATTACATAAAATTATTAAAATTAAAAAAAATGTAACTAATTTACCTTACTTGTGTGGCCTGGAGCCATATACAGTAACCCGCTATGGCTCCAGGCCGCACAGGTTAGGTAAATTAGTTTAAGGTTTTTTTTTTTAAATTAGAATACTAGCATATTTTGTAATGCGTTAATTAGTCCCACTTTATTTATATTGGTCGCTAATTCTCATGTATTTGTCTCGGCGCAAATTTGTCCCGGGCAAAATTGTTTCGCGCTAAAATAGATCAGTTTATAAAATGTAAGAGAGACGGAGCTACACTTCAAACATTCTCTACGTAGGTGTCGTTGGAACATATCTTGTTCGTTTCGCGCTATTCTGTCTGCGCCATTTTGTCCTGCACTCTTTTATCCTGCGCCATTTTGTGCTGCGCTGTTTTGTCATGGAGCCAATATTCACACTTTTATTACTTTTTACCTAGTTTTGATTATTTTATGTATCTGTTCCACTACGTCAGTGTTATTTGGGAATATTTCAGTTGCAGTTTTTTTTTGTTATTCCTGTTCTCAATACATTTAATATTTAATTTAACGTTTTTTTGCATTTAAAAATATCTTAAATAAAAATGTGTTTAATATATTTTATAAGTAAAAAATTAAAATTAGTTTTTATAGAATTAATTTTTAACCGACCTCAAAAAAAGAGGAGGTTCTCAATTCGTCGTAATATTTTTTTTATTTATGTATGTTCAGCGATAATTCTATAACACGGTGTACGATTTCAATAAATAATTCTTATTTTGTTAGAAAGGGGGTACTTCAGGGGTGGTCCCATATAAATTTGGTTAAAATTTAATAATTGGGTCCATGAAAAAATCCTCAAATTCTTAATTTTTTATGTATATTTAGCGGTAATTCTTTACCACCTTGTCCGATTTCTATGATTCTTTTTTTGTTAGTAAGGGGGTATCTCAGGGGTGATCCCATATAAATTTGCTTAAGATGCGGTTATGGCATCTGCACGATTTTGAAAATTACTTTTAATACTTAAGTTTATTTAATAACAGAGAAACAAAAGTAAAACTCTCAGTAAATATTACAACATAAACATTTGTAATGACTAAAATTAAAACTAATAAAAGTTAATAATTAAAATAAATACTCTGTAAAAGAAAACGATAATAAATTCACTAAAACGAGGTACAATAGGTAATAAACTGGAAATTATGATTTGTTTGATGCGACTAAAATGCTAAATTAAAGAAGATACCACACCAAACTTATAGAAACATTATTTCAATCTTGTTTCCTTAAATTTTTTTAAACATTTCCTTATTTTACTATTTAACAAATTTTGGCATGAGTTATTGTTTCTTTAGGGAGACTTGACAACATTGCAGGATGCAGTAAAGTCGTGTTTATAAATATACGGAAGTAATATGGTTGCAAAATGTAATATTATATACTTCCTGGAATCAAAATAGTTAGCGAATTGAAAGGATGCAATATAGCTTCATAATGTAAAAAAACGTATATTTATTTTTTAAGATTTCACACTCAAAATTAGGTTCCTTGTATAATTTTTTTAACAGATTCAATATACGCTTTAAAAAATGCGCAAAACAGGTGTTTTCTGCAAGACGCAATAAGTGTGTTTTATGAAAGGAAGCAAAATAGCCGCAAGCTGTATATATATATATATATATATATATACTCGACCAGCGTATCATGTGACATCCAGCAAAAATTTTGACTTTGTGACATCCACCCTTTACAAAGACTTTAGGAAAAAAATAAAAATATGACTTCTTTCAATTTAAAAAATATTATCACTGAGCGAAAAATATCACAACCATACACATTTTAAAAAAATAAAACGTCCTATCGTTGTGAGATCCAAAGTATACACGGTATATATTTTTATTAACAACACTTTGTGACGTCCAGAAAAACCTTGCATCTTGTGACATCCAGTTGTTACGTCACAGTATACCATTTCTACAAGAAAATTGCTATTCTTGTAACATCCAGCAAGTATATAAATACATTTTTGAATTGGGCACCTTATTACATCCTAAAAACTTAACACGTTTAACGCCAAAGCACACCCTCAAATTCTATGATTTTTATTGTTTTTTTTATTCCAATGTGATTTCTTTGGTTGTTTTGATAAAATAATTTATTTCATTTTTAAATAATTACTGAGGCCCTTCCTAAGGGGTCTCAGTATTGCCGAAAACATTTTCTTACCCCAATTTTTAAAACTTTTTTTAAGTTTCCGATCATTCTCATTCTCTAACGACCTTTCAAACAACAGCTGTTGATAGTAAAAGTGAAATTTCTAAGGCGGGTTGCGACCTTCATATTTGCAACTATAGCCATTTTGGAGGCTATTTTTATTCAAAATTAGTCGCCAAGCCTGCCAATTATGAAAAATATATAAGCAGTTTCTTAAAAATTACTTTTTTATGGTGGTGCTAACTTAAGCGTACTACTATTTCGCCCCTAGCCACAAAAACACATTCATCAAATTTATTGGCAACCCCAATAATTAACCGGCCATTTTAATTGGCAAAAATCTGAATAATGCTTGGCTTTGCCTGTCAGGTATCAAAATGTCAACTGGGATGTGGGAATGGCTCTTAAATGTAAAATTATTTAAAAATGTATGCTTCTTTTGATATTTATTGCAAATAATTTGTATTGTATCTCAATTAAGGCTTTCCATAAATAAATGTGCAGCAAGACAGATATTATAATGTTCTTATACAAAGCACTTTTTTATTATATAAAAGAGAGGTAGGATATAATGCTGGTTTACATATTCAACCAGCGAATTATAAATAATAATTAGTAAACTTCTTGAGGTTACTTTTGAATACATTTATTGTTGTTTTTTTTTTTTTTAATTTCTGTAGGCAGTCAATTAAATTTTTTAAACCTTTAATAAAAATTATATTTTGGAAACTTTTAGTGATGGCTTGCCGTACATGAAAGTCAGATTGGCTTCTTATATTATAGTTGTGATATTGCGAATTATATTGAATTTTTTCTAATAGATCTGGTACTATGTCATTTTTATTTTATAAATAAATATCAGTCATGTACTGAACATAATTTTGAACTGAAAGCCACTTTATATCTTTTAACATAGTTGCAATACTCATTTTTCTGTTCTTTATGTCCCTTATTAGAATATAAATAGGCAAAATAAGGAGCCCAAATATTTTACATAAGCAGGCTTAAGACGTAAAAGAGCCAATTATTACTGGAAAAATTGCTCGAACAAGTTTTTAAACCCTAGTCAAAAGGCGATATAGAATGGTTTTAAAAATTAAGTCTTGTGAAAATCATCACATGGATAAACCTAAGTAATGCCAACGTTTCCCAAAACAAAAAATTCAACGTCCTAATACTACTATTGGCTTTCGTTCCAAGTTAAATCATTTCTCGTTTTTGTTACGCTACGAGTTTACCCTTATGGGCCTCTGTCTCGATAAAGTGGGAACCAAAATTTTAGCGTCTCTCGAATTTTCTTTTCAGTGTTTGATTGTGTATATTTTTAGATACACTGGCCCAAAATAGTATATTATTAAACGAGCAATTTATGATAGCCATTATTCACGCAGGGTGACGTTTGCGTCCCGAGCCGTAGGCGAGTCTAATACTATACTTTGTACCATTATACCATTATGGTATCTTTATTAAATAAAAGTTAAGTGTAGAATGGAAAGTTTTTATTAAACATAGGTAACTAACTGTTGTTTTTTCAACTTTTCAATTTTAAATTTTCCGATTTTTCAATTTTTCGGTTTTTCAGTTTTTCAGTTTTTCGGTTTTTCGATTTTTTGACTTTTCAATTTTCCGATTTTCCAATTTTTCGAATTTCTGATTTTTCGATCTAGAAAATATCGTTATGAAAAGTATCGCCCATCTTTAGTGATCTACCGGAATTTGCCAGAATTAGAAAAGAGTGAATTATCATAATTCACTATAGTGATATATAGGTACCATATGCTTTTAGTTAGGAGGTAGAATATTGATTTATTATTAAGTGGTCGTGGACAAATTAGTTTTCGATTGAAGTAACTTTTTAATCTTTTTTTTTTGGTATGTGGATATCCCTTATAGAGATTGAGTACAGGTTCTCCTTTTTCCAATAGTTTGGGACTCCCGGATCATTAGTGCAAGTCAGGCTTATCATTTACCCACTAAACGCACCCTTGAGCAGGTAATATCTTTTACTTGTCCATTGGGACTACTTTATAAATTTTTTTGAGTATCTATCGACCTCGTATGGTTGATTCTCCGGTCTCAAGTGCATTAACACGGCCAGTTGGCGAACCTAAAGATAAATCCAGCGGTGTTTATTATTTTTGCTCACAGACTATTTTACTACAAACATTTTTGTCCACGATTGTTCTATAAAACATTCATTATACTTGTAATTCCTTAAGAATAATAATACCTATTATTCATTAGTGAATAATGATCCATTAGTCACGGTATGACGTCACGACAGCACACGTATGTATAAACTGATATGAAAATATTATTAATAGGTAATCGAAAAATCGAAAAAAAAAAAAAATCGAAAAAAATCGAAAAATCGAAAAAATCGAAAAATCCAAAAATCCAAAAATCGAAAAAAAAAAAAAAAATGAAAAATTGAAAAAAAATCAAAAAATCGAAAAGATGAAACTGCATTGTGTTTCTTATTAATGCCTTAATAGATTATGGTAAGTTGTAGAGAATACATGTGCCAAATTTTAATAACATAATAGCGGTTGGTAAGTTATGAAAAAAGAAAGAAATTGGCAAAGTTAATAAAACTACCTGTATCTCGGTAACAAATGGCGAAAGAACCATTAAGTAAGATTATTTGGAATCATATTAGAAGCATAAAAAACTAAGTATTAAAAAAAGAGTGAAACTTCTTAGATTAATTCACTCTAAAATAAAAAAAGAAATAAAATCCGCGTACATCAATATTTATCGCACAGCTACTTAAATAAACTATTAAGGTTATAACTTTAAACGGCAGGGCACCGACGATGCACGAACGACGATCGTTTGCAGTCGTTTTTATGAATTAGCTCATCATATTTTTTATGTATTAACTTTGATTTATTTAAATTTATGTAAATTTATTTAAATTTATTTAAATTTAAATTTATTTAAATTTATTTAAATTTATTTAAATTTATTTAAATTTATTTAAATTTATTTAAATTTATTTAAATTTATTTAAATTTATTTAAATTTATTTAAATTTATTTAAATTTATTTAAATTTATTTAAATTTATTTAAATTTATTTAAATTTATTTAAATTTATTTAAATTTATTTAAATTTATTTAAATTTATTTAAATTTATTTAAATTTATTTAAATTTATTTAAATTTATTTAAATTTATTTAAATTTATTTAAATTTATTTAAATTTATTTAAATTTATTTAAATTTATTTAAATTTATTTAAATTTATTTAAATTTATTTAAATTTATTTAAATTTATTTAAATTTATTTAAATTTATTTAAATTTATTTAAATTTATTTAAATTTATTTAAATTTATTTAAATTTATTTAAATTTATTTAAATTTATTTAAATTTATTTAAATTTATTTAAATTTATTTAAATTTATTTAAATTTATTTAAATTTATTTAAATTTATTTAAATTTATTTAAATTTATTTAAATTTATTTAAATTTATTTAAATTTATTTAAATTTATTTACATTTATTTAAATTTATTTAAATTTATTTAAATTTATTTAAATTTATTTAAATTTATTTAAATTTATTTAAATTTATTTAAATTT
Source organism: Psylliodes chrysocephalus (assembly GCA_927349885.1). Lineage (NCBI taxonomy): Eukaryota > Metazoa > Arthropoda > Insecta > Coleoptera > Chrysomelidae > Psylliodes > Psylliodes chrysocephalus. The sequence goes on along the minus strand of OV651828.1, from coordinate 23,166,286 downwards.
ATTTAAATTTATTTAAATTTATTTAAATTTATTTAAATTTATTTAAATTTAAATTTATTTAAATTTATTTAAATTTATTTAAATTTATTTAAATTTATTTAAATTTATTTAAATTTATTTAAATTTATTTAAATTTATTTAAATTTATTTAAATTTATTTATTTAAATTTATTTAAATTTAAATTTATTTAAATTTAAATTTATTTAAATTTATTTAAATTTATTTAAATTTATTTAAATTTATTTAAATTTATTTAAATTTATTTAAATTTATTTAAATTTATTTAAATTTATTTAAATTTATTTAAGTTTATTTAAATTTATTTAAATTTATTTAAATTTATTTAAATTTATTTAAATTTATTTAAATTTATTTAAATTTATTTAAATTTATTTAAATTTATTTAAATTTATTTAAATTTATTTAAATTTATTTAAATTTATTTAAATTTATTTAAGTTTATTTAAATTTATTTAAATTTATTTAAATTTATTTAAATTTATTTAAATTAATTTAAATTTATTTAAATTTATTTAAATTTATTTAAATTTATTTAAATTTATTTAAATTTATTTAAATTTATTTAAATTTATTTAAATTTATTTAAATTTATTTAAATTTATTTAAATTTATTTAAATTTATTTAAATTTATTTAAATTTATTTAAATTTATTTAAATTTATTTAAATTTATTTAAATTTATTTAAATTTATTTAAATTTATTTAAATTTATTTAAATTTATTTAAATTTATTTAAATTTATTTAAATTTATTTAAATTTATTTAAATTTATTTAAATTTATTTAAATTTATTTAAATTTATTTAAATTTATTTAAATTTATTTAAATTTATTTAAATTTATTTAAATTTATTTAAATTTATTTAAATTTATTTAAATTTATTTAAATTTATTTAAATTTATTTAAATTTATTTAAATTTATTTAAATTTATTTAAATTTATTTAAATTTATTTAAATTTATTTAAATTTATTTAAATTTATTTAAATTTATTTAAATTTATTTAAATTTATTTTAATTTATTTTAATTTATTTTAATTTATTTTAATTTATTTTAATTTATTTTAATTTATTTTAATTTATTTTAATTTATTTTAATTTATTTTAATTTATTTTAATTTATTTTAATTTATTTTAATTTATTTTAATTTATTTTAATTTATTTTAATTTATTTTAATTTATTTTAATTTATTTTAATTTATTTTAATTTATTTTAATTTATTTTAATTTATTTTAATTTATTTTAATTTATTTTAATTTATTTTAATTTATTTTAATTTATTTTAATTTATTTTAATTTATTTTAATTTATTTTAATTTATTTTAATTTATTTTAATTTATTTTAATTTATTTTAATTTCTTTTAATTTATTTTAATTTCTTTTAATTTCTTTTAATTTATTTTAATTTATTTTAATTTATTTTAATTTATTTTAATTTATTTTAAATTATTTTAATTTATTTTAATTTATTTTAATTTATTTTAATTTATTTTAATTTATTTAAATTTATTTAAATTTATTTAAATTTATTTAAATTTATTTAAATTTATTTAAATTTATTTAAATTTATTTAAATTTATTTAAGTTTATTTAAGTTTATTTAAATTTATTTAAATTTATTTAAATTTATTTAAATTTATTTAAATTTATTTAAATTTATTTAAATTTATTTAAATTTATTTAAATTTATTTAAATTTATTTAAATTTATTTAAATTTATTTAAATTTATTTAAATTTATTTAAATTTATTTAAATTTATTTAAATTTATTTAAATTTATTTAAATTTATTTAAATTTATTTAAATTTATTTAAATTTATTTAAATTTATTTAAATTTATTTAAATTTATTTAAATTTATTTAAATTTATTTAAATTAATTTAAATTTATTTAAATTTATTTAAATTTATTTAAATTTATTTAAATTTATTTAAATTTATTTAAATTTATTTAAATTTATTTAAATTTATTTAAATTTATTTTAATTTATTTAAATTTATTTAAATTTATTTAAATTTATTTTAATTAATTTATTTAAATTTATTTAAATTTATTTAAATTTATTTAAATTTATTTAAATTTATTTAAATTTATTTAAATTTATTTAAATTTATTTAAATTTATTTAAATTTATTTAAATTTATTTAAATTTATTTAAATTTATTTAAATTTATTTAAATTTATTTAAATTTATTTAAATTTATTTTAATTTATTTTAATTTATTTTAATTTATTTTAATTTATTTTAATTTATTTTAATTTATTTTAATTTATTTTAATTTATTTTAATTTATTTTAATTTATTTTATTTTAATTTATTTTAATTTATTTTAATTTATTTTAATTTGTTTTAATTTATTTTAATTTATTTTAATTTATTTTAATTTATTTTAATTTATTTTAATTTATTTTAATTTATTTTAATTTATTTTAATTTATTTTAATTTATTTTAATTTATTTTAATTTATTTTAATTTATTTTAATTTATTTTAATTTATTTTAATTTATTTTAATTTATTTTAATTTATTTTAATTTATTTTAATTTATTTTAATTTATTTTAATTTATTTTAATTTATTTTAATTTATTTAAATTTATTTTAATTTCTTTTAATTTATTTTAATTTATTTTAATTTATTTTAATTTATTTTAAATTATTTTAATTTATTTTAATTTATTTTAGTTTATTTCATTTTAATTTACTTTAATTTTAAATTATTTTAATCTATTATAATTTATTTTAATTTATTTTAATTTATTTTAATTTAATTTATTTTAATTTATTTTAATTTATTTTAATTTATTTTAATTTATTTTAATTTATTTTAATTTATTTTAATTTATTTTAATTTATTTTAATTTATTTTAATTTATTTTAATTTATTTTAATTTATTTTAATTTATTTTAGTTTATTTCATTTTAATTTACTTTAATTTTAAATTATTTTAATCTATTATAATTTATTATAATTTATTTTAATTTATTATAATTTATTTTAATTTATTATAATTTATTTAAATTTTTTTAATTATTTTATTTTAATTTAATTTATTTTAATATAAATTACAGTCATCGTCCACTCACCCATTGTTGATACACCTTGTAATAATATAGCTGCATATATATTTATTAGTCACAGAGAGTAAATGCATTTAAAAAACTTATTGGCTTTATGCGAAACCCAACAAAAATTTTTGGCAGTTAATGTGTTAACATAAAATAGATCTTAAAATGAGAATCCAAATATATCTAAAATAAATTTTTTGGATGTCACATAACCTAGTGTGTAAAGTTCTAATATACTCTATGGTGGATGTCATATAGTCGGGTGAGTAAGTTTTAATATACTGAATGTTGGATGTCAGAGAGTCGAGTGAGTAAATTCTAATATACTTAATGGTGGATGCCAGACAGTCGAGGGACTGAAATATTTAATATACAAAATATACAAAACCAACTGACGCGAGCGCCACCTTCGCATCTATACACTGGAACTAAATATATACATAAAATTGAAAATTAAGCATTATGACATCCAGCTGAAATTTTTTTGGCTCCCTTTTAAAACTCCTTTATGATGTTTGAACCCCAAAAACGTTGTGACATCCGAATTTGGATGTCACATCGCAGACGGATGTTAGAAAGATAGCAACATTTTTGCGACATGATGTCACAAAGTCGGCAGGACGAATCTATATATATATATATATATATATATATATATATATATATATATATATATATATATTGAATTGTAGTCGTCCGTGGCATCCGTATAGATATGACCCTTGATGGCATCCGCCCAATATACACCATGTATACTGAGAAGAATTTAAAAATACTAATAGCGTCTTTCGTGAACTCTGTAAGTTTGACAACACTGATCCGTTTAAAATTGAATGAAATGTTTCTAGTTTGTGTAAAATTCAGCCCCTTTTAGACCTTAAAACCACATGTGTTTATTTTACGGACGTTTAGTTGTACTTTGAATAAAGACCCAAAAATAGATATTTGGGTATTGCTCGTATTTCTTTTACTTTAAATAAATAAAGTGCCTTGGTTTATTTGGTCATAAATTTTTTTTTAATTTTTTATTTTATAGGCGACAGATATATTTTGGATAACATATTCTTTATCTTCTGCTTCAGTAAATTATTTTTAAAAACATGAGGAACTAAAACACATGTAATTTTTTAAAACAGTTAAAGCCCCATCTTTTGTTTTACAGCGTGTGGAGGTGTATTCGAAATAATATAATTTGATTTAACAAGATATATACAGTAGGAAAACAAAAACATGAGTGTTTACAAATTTAAAAAATATCAGTCGCGTTAAAATATAGAATAAAATTAAAACGCTTACAATTAGTTAGAATTAAAATAAACGTTAGATAAATATTTTATGTCTGTTTTAATACTTTTTTAATATGTATCATTTCAGGGATAGTTCTTTTGTTTTATTTGATTTATTTTCGAGAATTTGTACATTTTCAAAACCAAAAGAGTGCAAAAAATGTTCTATATAGATCTTGTGTATTTCTTATGACCCCTAAAAAGACAAAAAACAGTCCAAAAATGACGTTCTCATTAGTAAACAAAATCAATCAAAGAAAAACTGTAATAGGGTTTTTTTTTTCTAAAATTTTACTTTAAACTTAAATTAGAGTTAATATAAATTTGGGTTAAACATGTAATATTAATGGATTTTTAGTTTTATAATGTTACTATTTTCTATTAAAACTTGGAATAAATAGTTGTTTAGTTATACATAAAAGCACAAGATTTTATGCCGTGGCTGGTGTTTCATAGCCGAAGCGAAGAGTTATGTTTAATTAAAATTTAAAATTGTCACTTATCCTCAAATTTCTTAAATACGGACAATTTTAGGAAAGTTATGTATAAAAGAAAACATATAGAGAATAATTTTGCAAACAACTTTTATTTAAGGAAGTTTCTTCTCCAAGTATAAATAACAGATACATTCAATAGAGTAGAAAAATGCCCTTGTATAAAGTAGCCCCAGATGTTCTGACTATGCCCAAAATCTAATCAGGTTACCACATAATAGATTAAAGCTTGTTTAAAATTTAGTGTTTTTCTCTTTATCCGCTTTTGAGTTATGTTCAAAATTCAAAATTTTCACTTATCCTCAAATTTCTCAAATACGGGTCATTTTACGAAAATTATGTATAGAAGAAAAAATAATTTTGCCAAAAAATTTGAATCAAGGAAGTTTTTCTCCAAGCGTAAATAACAGATATATTCAATAAAGTAGAAAATTACTCTCTCATAAAGTAACCCCCTGATGTTCCAACTATGCCCAAAACCTAAGCATCTTACCGCATGGTAGATTGAAGCTTAAATTAAAATAACAGATATATTCCATATAGTATAAAAAGATCCCCTATACAGTACCCCCAGATGTTCCGACTAGGCCCAAAATATAATCAGTTCACCGAAGGGTGGATTAAAGCTTAAGTTTAAAACGGATTCAAGAGCCCCCGAAACGTAAATGGTCAAAAACTTGAGGTCGAAAAAAATAATGATTACTATACTTTCCTTATCTGTATGTACACAGATAGGAAACAAATAAAACTTAAGATTTTTTTTTCTTGAAAATCAACACGCATTGTAGTAGAATAAAGAAATTTGATTATTTTTTATTTGACCAACTGTTTGTCACTAACGCATTATAACATTTATAATTAATATTTAAGGTAGGTACTCCATAAAGTAAAATAAAAAATATGATGTACATAGGGTAAAAATTGTCTTACAGCTTGTATTTAAACCAACCACTTCTCAAACTATCCCTACATTTATTTTTAAATATTTGTAATTATGATTTTTATCCTCATTTCAGTAATATATTTGCTCTACTTTTAGCTTTAATAGTCAAAATTACTGTAAAAATTAGAGAAATATTAGACAACATTCAAACTTTGGATTTTGCAAGAGATTTGTTTCCTTTTTATTTTATTTTATGATCAAATAACTGAGATATTAGCCATTCCAAAACCTATGCAGTGCATGTGTCACATAAAATAGACATTTTTATTTATTAAACATAACATTTTTTATAATGTTACAAAAAAATTCTTATCTAAAGTTTTAATAGTTGGTTAAATTTTTAAATACAATGCTTAATAAGTAACATATGCTTGACTGGCTCAACACTTGATTTCAGAGCTTATTATTTACAACGGAAACCTTTACAATGGAATCCTTTACAACGAAATGATTTATTATTACCTATTTGAGAGCGGTTCAAAGAATTAGAATCTCTTTTTAAAAACATTTTAGGCATATCGAATGATCTAAAAACAAATTGGTCTATTCGCCCTTTAAATTCATTCGCGTATACAAATTTACCAATGGATTATTTCTGGCAATAATTATTATAATATTGAAAACTGTTCATAAGGCCAAACTTTATTCTCGTGTGTTATTTAAAAAATGTTTTTTTTTATTTCATTCTATTAAAAAGCATGTTAAATTTGAGATTAAAACTTTATCATGAATTTAAATAGTTTTTCAAAAAATCAAAGAAGCAACATATACTTTCCAATTATACAAGGTTCTCTAAAAAAGTAATACAATATCAAAGTTTTCCGTACTGATTTTAAAGACGTGTATAGTGCAAAATAAACATTTGAAAACCATTTTTTTGGAGTAAATGGTTTTCATTATTATTCAAAAATGTTTACTGATGTACTACTTTTTTAATTTTAAACAAATCTTTATAGGGTACATCAGTACGGAAATACATCATTTTCCCATTTTCTTTAATTGTATTTTATATCACCATTTAAACGAACGTTTCCTAAAGTTTAATTTGAGTTAAGCATTCTCTATACCTAAAACTAATAATTTTGGGAGATTTTTAAATCTAAATGACAAAAAAGATAATTCACAAAATAGTTTAATTTTAACTGGTCACTGGTTGACTGGAAATAGACTGTGTGTTAATTAGTGATTAGAATTTTACTAGCTGTAATTTATTGATTGAATTTTTTTTTTACTATATCCTTAAAATTTAATAACTATTTAGGAAAAATGTGTTTATTGGAATCGTAAAAATATTATTATTTTAAAAGATATTTTTTATTAAATATGTGTAAAATGTTTTTATTGAAACGACAATTTAAATAAATACATAAGAAATAGTAATAAAAAAATGTAAAAAGAAAATTTCAAATAAATGGTTAAATATTATTATTATTACTAGTAACTACCTATTTGTGACAAATATGTTTATTAGTTTCGTATATGTTATTGTTCTTATTTTAAAAAACATTTTTCAGCGAATAAAAGTAAAAATGTTTTTATCGAGACAAAAAATGTATCGAATACATAAAATAAAGAGCAATAAAGCAATTTTAAATTTAGAATGAGGATATATAATGCTTGGCATTCTATATTATACTCTTCACAGTTTAACAGACCCTCTTAACCAGCGATTTTTTTATAAATATTTTTTTTGGGAATAAATAGGCTTCCCAATTTTTATTTAGATTTTTTTCTCTTAGTAATTAATAGGCTTCATCTCCTTATAGAGCTTGATTTTTATTAAAGATTTCAAGTTGATATAATAATTCTTTTAGATGAATGATTTTTTTTTAATTTTAACCCAACTTAATCCCCTACTGTTATTCAGATTTTTTAAAAATTTAATAGGTTTCGTCCTCTAAATAGGACTTGGTTTTTTCCCTGAAAATTTAAAGTTGATATCATGTTTCGTTTTTAAATTATGATTTTTTTTTAAGTTTTAACTCCCCTATAACCCCCTATTCTTAATCAGATTTTTAAAAAATTATTAGGCCTCGTCCTCTCATAGAACTTCATTTTTCCTAAATGATTTATAATTTTTTTTAAGTTTCAACCTCCCCTTAAACCCCTCATTTTTATTCCGATTTTTTTCAAAATCAGTAGGCTTTGTCCCCTTATAGAGTTTGATTTTTTCTATAAATTTCAAGAAGATATCATGTTTCGTTTTTGAATTATCGTGCGGACAAAAAACGTGACTTCGGATGGACAGACAGACGGACAAAAGTAAACATATAATACTCTTCACAGACTACTGTGTGAAGAGTATAATAATGTTGTAAATATTTGGTAAAATATTATTACAATTTATTAATTTCTAATTAGTAACTATTTCTATTTAGGACAAATCTATTGAATTCGTATAATATTATTCTTATTTTAAATAAATACATGTAAAAATGTCATTTGTTTTATTAGCCAGAAAAGCACAAGATTGAATGCCGTGGCTGGTGTTTCATAGCGGAAGCCAAGCTGAGACTAGGGAACCAGCCAAGGGCATTATATCTAATTTTCTGCTGTGTGGAACATATCATTTTTTCTCCGAATGCCTAGGCTGATTTCCTAGTCTTAGCTACGCTTCGCCTATGAAACACCAGCCACGACATTAAAATCTTGTGCTTTTTTGCCTAATAAAACAAATGACAATTTAACATTTATCTATTAAAAATGTTGTTTAAAATAAAACTAATATTAAACGAATTCAATAGATTTGTCCCAAATAGAAATAGTTACTAAATTTTTTGTATCGACGTACCCTATAAAGATTTGTTTAAAATTAAAAAAGTAGTACATCGGTAAAATTTTTTGACTAATAATGAAAACCTTTTACTGCACAAAAATGGTTTTCAAATGTTTATTTTGCACTATACACGTCTTTGAAATCAGTACGATTTTTATATCAAACTGGTTATAACGTGTGAAATATCCTGTATAATATCAGACTATTTTATTGTTATAATAAGAAAGGCAAGGAAAATTCAAATATATGAAATACAAGGTGTCCCATTTTGGAAAACTTTGATATGTATCACTTTCTTGGAGAACCTTGTATAATTGGAAAGTATAATGTCGCTTCTTTGATTTTTTGAAAAATTATTTAAATTTATGAAAAAGTTTTTGTTAACTGGTAGTCAAAGAATGGAATAAAAATTTTTTTTTTTTAAATATCACACGAGAATAAAGTTTGGCCTTACCTCGGGAACTGTTTACCTGAACAATTTCTAGATTTTTCAACAAAATCGTTGGAATAAAATATGTTTAATTTTGTAACTTACCGCTATATCTCGCGATAAAGGTATATTTTTTTAAAAAATATAATTGTTTTTCACAAAAAAAGTTTGATGTGTTTCATTATTTGTCAGGTGTAACGAAAAGAAAACATGTAAATAGGGTTAGTTTTAAAAGAAATTCGTAGGAAAATGAATGATTCCACGTCGTTTCTATAGATACTAAAAGTTAGTCATTTTTCAAATATTTAAAAAAAAACTTGGTTTCTTGTACCCAAAGCGGCTTTTTATTGACACTTTAAAGACTTAAAAAGATATATTTTTACTGCCTAGGCAGAAAAAACACAGACTTACTATGTAACGTTCCAGGTAATAAGTTAATTCAAACGGAAAGTTGATGGAATAATATTTATCGGCGGATACGAATGACTTTAAAGACCTAAAAATTATATGTTGGAGTTCTTGCTATTTAATGATTTTGTTTTAATTAATTGAAAGTAGTGTACTGAATTGGTAGTATAAGAATTGTATTTGTAATCTTGGGCTAAATGTGTTTTCCCCTCTCAGCTCCCATAGTTGTTTGGCGGCAAAAAACCTGACTTTAAAAGAAAAAAATATATATTTTGAATCATTGGTTAGTCTTAATGTTTTGTTCAATCGGTTAATCGGTATAAAAATTATATTTTGTTTTAAATAATATTTTAAACTGAATTAATAATTTTTTTAATAAAAATGATAATTTTTATTTATTTTTTAACTTTCATGACACTAAAGTCCATCTAAACCAAAGATTTCAGCGAATTTCAGTTTGTCCGCTAATTTCTCCTAGCCTATGCCTTATACGATTAAAAGCGTTTTAATTTTATCAACTGTTCCTCACAAATTACAGTTTAAAAAGTGACAGAATAAGTGTACCTAATTTAACCAGTATATTTCAAAAGATATAATAAAAATAGCTTTAAAAACACATGTTATTTTCTCGGAAGTAAATCGCAAGGGCGCCTCATCCTAGTGAAAGTATGTTACAGATCTATAAAAATGAAAAGGCTGAGTTATAAACCAATATAAGATCTGGCAACAACGAAATGGATGCCATCAAACCGAAAACGGAATATACAGAGGCCACCAGGTACTCAAAATGAATATGTATATCATTGGATGCCATTACCTCCTTTAAATATATCTCAGAATATACAGCACACGAAAGTGGCGGCAGTTGCGGTCATTGCTCAAACTACCATGTTTAAAAACATACAAAAATAGGCTGTTTTGGCATCCCGCCAATATTTTGCCGACAGTTAGTAGAGGTAGGATTCTTTCATTTGCGATGAGTTTCATCGAAAGTCCTCGTGGCATCTGTATATCGGATGCCACGAGGACGTGGATGCCACGGCAGACGCAATTTTAACATGGAGGGATGCCACCAAGGCCTATAAATAAATATATATATATATATATATATATATATATATATATATATATATATATATATATATATATATATATATATATATATATATAGGTAAAACGACGAAGTCACACCAAAAACTATTTAATCGTTCTCGCACCCGGAATTTTTGGCATTTAATTTGACTAAATGGCTCCTTATATATGGTTTATACATATATACATTCTAGCACCCTATATATGTATATATAATTAGTACATATATACCTTCTGGCTCCATATATATCTTATTAAATAAAAGTTGACGAAAAACAAATTTGTTAGCTTGAGAATGAGTAGAACTTGATGGTGTAACGTTTGCTTTTAACACGTTGGCTTCCAAGCCAAATTTCAGGTTTTTGGTATGTGATAAGTTTGGTTAGGGTGACTTCTGTACCGTGTGTCACCGTTGATATTAAGCATTATTTTTTGCAATCAATTTTAAAAATGTATGTTTTCAATTTATAGAAAATTAAACTAAAGAACCGATACTGGAATAGTGGGAATTACCAGTGATATACATAAGTATGAAAGCATCTAAAAATCGTAGTTAATTTGATATGAATTAATTATAGCTACTGTTGTATTTATACATTTATTTTAAGAAAGTACAAACGTTAAGGGCATCTATAATCTGTAACGTGTGGAGGGTGAGTTACTTCCACAGCATTTAGGCCTCATTAGGCCCATTGTGCATCCTCCTAAGATGACAGGCATCTCTTAGCTCGTGAGCCAGCCTACAGATTTAATATAGTTGAAAACGTTGCCAAGAATTGCTTCTCTTATATCGGCTGGGTTAACCAATACTCGCTGAACACAAATATTCTAATAAATAAGAGCGTCGAGCAATCGTAAAGGATATGCTCGATGGTCTAATCTTCTTGTTTGCACCCTCTGCAGAGTGCGGATTCTGACAGCCCCATGTTATGGAGATGCTTCCGTACTTGGCAGTCTCTTATAAGTTCAGTTTTGGGAATAGGCAATTTCAAGTTACTCGTTTGGCGAGTTACACGGGAATTTAATTTATATTTCGACTTTTTGTTATGGATCATGCAATAAGTTTTTAAGATAAATAAAGAAGGTAATGTTTATATTTCTTGTAAGAACAGCGGTCTACATGAAACTAATCTGTGTACTCCACATAATAACCTTATTGCCCGTTTCTGCATTATAAAGACTCTACAAAATAATTCGACAGAACAGACTCCCCAAAACTGAATAGCATAACGTAAATGAGAGTCAACTAACGTATAATATGCAGTTTTTGCTGCACAAACTCCTAATTCATGAGAGGTAGTTCTAATGACATAACAACCCGATGCGAGTTTTTTAAAAGTGGATCCACATGTGATTTGAATTTAAAATCCGTGTCGATATTTAAACCCAAAAATTTTGTACAGTTTGTGACTTCTACAGTATCCATATTTATTAAAATATCAGGAATATTACATTTAAAGTTTAGCATTTTTGTTTTTTTTTATTTTAATTTAATGAAAGAAAATTTGCAGTACACCATGTTTTAAAGGATTTAAGGTCATTACTAATATTTGCATAAGGAATATTGATTTATTTATATATTTGATTTCGACCATATCGCGGCGCAATGGAAGCAACGTCTTTTTTTTTAAATATGAAAATTGAAAAAATACGTGTTTTGTTATTTATTTTAAATAGGTACTTTTCAATATTCTTATGGCCGATCTTTTCTTCTCGCTATTTATTTTGTACCATTTTAATTATTGTTCTGCAAAAAATTTAAAGTAGAATCATAAGAAAGTTCTTATTCACGATTGTTCATCTTATTATATATTGTATTAAAAAAAAAATTAACTAATATTTTTTTATACCTAATGTTATTTCACCGTTATTATCCTATGAAAGTGTTTATAAATGAAATTAAGTTTTTATTTACGACAAAACACAAGAGGTAAAACGCTATAAAACTTATTTATTAAAGCATATAAAAAAACCAGACACATTTTGATTGAACTTTATAGCCAGATTTCCTGATTTTTTTTATAAGATGAATTTGTAGTCGTAGGAAAAATATTGTAAATCACTTGTGTAAAAGTGATTTTATACACTTGTGTCCCACTCGAGTAAAAAATTTCAATTTTCATACTCGTAATGTAATACACCATATCAGTTTAAGTAATACAAAAACAACATAGTTGGCTCGGTAGCGTAGTTGTCTAAGGCATTTATATTTACTTGTAGGCAATTTTATAATTGAGAGACAAACGGCTTCGAATTCTACGGCAAAACAGGTGAATTTGTAAATAATTTGTATGGTTCGTTATAGAATTTGGTGTATGCCGTATTCAGTAATTTAATTTTTATTAATATGACATCCATATTACAAATTTGCCATGCTTTACCGCCTCGATGATAATGCTTGAGGTTTTTCGGGTTTTCTTCACCTTTAGGTCAAATAGCCCTATAAATCATCTCTAAGTCACTGAGCGCCACGGCAAATAAAAATAATAGCCGTCACAGGCTCAGTCGGCTTCAGGAAATTTACTCGTGAGATTGAATTAGGGAAAGTATTATTATACCAGTTCTAAGATAAATAAAAAAAATAGATAATAAAAAAATGATCACTAGTTTTCTGTTTACATAATATTGCAAAACATAAAAATAATTTTATTTTAATTTATTTTAATTTAATTTATTTTAATTTATTTTAATTTATTTTAATTTATTTTAATTTATTTTAATTTATTTTAATTTATTTTAATTTATTTTAATTTATTTTAATTTATTTTAATTTATTTTAATTTATTTTAATTTATTTTAATTTATTTTAATTTATTTTAATTTATTTTAATTTATTTTAATTTATTTTAATTTATTTTAATTTATTTTAATTTATTTTAATTTATTTTAATTTATTTTAATTTATTTTAATTTATTTTAATTTATTTTAATTTATTTTAATTTATTTTAATTTATTTTAATTTATTTTAATTTATTTTAATTTATTTTAATTTATTTTAATTTATTTTAATTTATTTTAATTTATTTTAATTTATTTTAATTTATTTTAATTTATTTTAATTTATTTTAATTTATTTTAATTTATTTTAATTTATTTTAATTTATTTTAATTTATTTTAATTTATTTTAATTTATTTTAATTTATTTTAATTTATTTTAATTTATTTTAATTTATTTTAATTTATTTTAATTTATTTTAATTTATTTTAATTTATTTTAATTTATTTATAATTTATTTATATTATTTTATTTTAGCACTGGAAAAGTAAATTTATGTTGTCAAATTTGGAATTGAATCATACATTATAATACATAATATATTATAATATTCTTTCGTTCGTCGACATATATTTTAGCCGGTATTTTCACCAAAGGACCTAAGGTGCTCTTACGTTCACTTACGAAAACAAACTGGGGTGCCACGAAGTAAGAAAATATATACAAAGTGAGGTGCCACAAAGTAAGGAAGTATTTTTACTCGCGAGGTGCCACTACGTCGTAAACGTCTGAGCGTTGTGAGCGACCGGCCTGACCTCTGGGGAGTATACGGTTCAACTAAAATCGTGTTTTTATAGAAAAATGGTCGAAAAGGCACCTTTCTGAAATTTGGTAGGGGGGTTAGTAAGGTGTTAAAAAGGCCAAATATGCAATAAAACGTTCTAGCACCTTGCAATGGTGCAACAACGTAAATATAGGTGCCACTTCGTCCATATACATGCGTTTTTGGTGCCTCAACGTACGATTACCTATATATATATATATATATATATATATATATATATATATATATATATATATATATATATATATATATAGGTAATCGTACGTTGAGGCACCAAAAACGCATTTATATGGGCGAAGTGGCACCTATATTTACGTTGTTGCACCATTGCAAGGTGCCAGATCGTTTTATTGTATATTTGGTCGTTTTAACTCCTTACTAACCCCTCTACCAAATTTCAGAAAGGTGCCATTTCGACCATTTTTCTATAAAAACATGATTTTAGTTGAACCGTATACTCCCCAGAGGTCAGGCCAGTCGCTAACAACGCTCAGACTTTTACGACGTAGTGGCACCTCGCATGTAAAAATGCTTTCTTACTTTGTGGCACCTCACTTTGTATACATTTTCTTACTTTGTGGCACCCCAGTTTGTTTTCGTAAGTGAACGTAAGAGCACCTTGGGTCCTTTGGTGAAAATATCCCAAATACCGGCTAAAATATATGTCGACGAACAAAAGAATATTATAATATGTATGATTCAATTCCAAATTTGACAATATAAATTTACTTTTCGAGTGATAAAATTAATTAATATAAATAAATTAAAATAAATTAAAATAAATTAAAATAAATTAAAATAAATTAAAATAAATTAAAATAAATTAAAATAAATAAAAATAAATAAAAATAAATAAAAATAAATTAAAATAAATTAAAATAAATAAAAATAAAAATAAATTAAAATAAATTAAAATATATTAAAATAAATTAAAATAAACTAAAATAAATTAAAATAAATTAAAATAAATTAAAATAAATTAAAATAAATTAAAATAAATTAAAATAAATTAAAATAAATTAAAATAAATTAAAATAAATTAAAATAAATTAAAATAAATTAAAATAAATTAAAATAAATTAAAATAAATTAAAATAAATTAAAATAAATTAAAATAAATTAAAATAAATTAAAATAAATTAAAATAAATTAAAATAAATTAAAATAAATTAAAATAAATTAAAATAAATTAAAATAAATTAAAATAAATTAAAATAAATTAAAATAAATTAAAATAAATTAAAATAAATTAAAATAAATTAAAATAAATTAAAATAAATTAAAATAAATTAAAATAAATTAAAATAAATTAAAGTAAATTAAAATAAATTAAAATAAATTAAAATAAATTAAAATAAATTAAAATAAATTAAAATAAATTAAAATAAATTAAAATAAATTAAAATAAATTAAAATAAATCAAAATAAATTAAAATAAATTAAAATAAATTAAAATAAATTAAAATAAATTAAAATAAATTAAAATAAATTAAAATAAATTAAAATAAATTAAAATAAATTAAAATAAATTAAAATAAATTAAAATAAATTAAAATAAATTAAAATAAATTAAAATAAATTAAAATAAATTAAAATAAATTAAAATAAATTAAAATAAATTAAAATAAATTAAAATAAATTAAAATAAATTAAAATAAATTAAAATAAATTAAAATAAATTAAAATAAATTAAAATAAATTAAAATAAATTAAAATAAATTAAAATAAATTAAAATAAATTAAAATAAATTAAAATAAATTAAAATAAATTAAAATAAATTAAAATAAATTAAAATAAATTAAAATAAATTAAAATAAATTAAAATAAATTAAAATAAATTAAAATAAATTAAAATAAATTAAAATAAATTAAAATAAATTAAAATAAATTAAAAAAATTAAAATAAATTAAAATAAATTAAAATAAATTAAAATAAATTAAAATAAATTAAAATAAATTAAAATAAATTAAAATAAATTAAAATAAATTAAAATAAATTAAAATAAATTAAAATAAATTAAAATAAATTAAAATAAATTAAAATAAATTAAAATAAATTAAAATAAATTATTTTTATGTTTTGCAATAAAGTAAAATGAAAACTAGTGATCATTTTTTTAATATTTATTTTGTTTAATTATCTTAGAATTTTCAAGTATTATAATAATACTTTCCCTAATTCAATCTCGCGAGTAAATTTCCTAAAGCCGACTAAGCCTGTGTGGGAAAGGGACGGCTATTATTTTTATGGCGCTCAGTGACTCAATGACTTAAAGATGATTTATAGAGCTATTTGACTTAAAGGTGAAGAAAACCCGAAAAACCTCAAGTATTATTATCAAAGCGGTAAAGCATTTGTAATATGGATATATTAATAGAAATTAAATTACTGCAAATACGGCACACACCAAATTCTATAACGAACCATGCAAATTAATTAAAAATTCACTTGGTTTGCCGTAGGATTCCAAGCCGTTTGTCTCTCAACCACAAAATTGCCTACAAGTGAATATAAA
Source organism: Psylliodes chrysocephalus (assembly GCA_927349885.1). Taxonomy (NCBI): domain Eukaryota; kingdom Metazoa; phylum Arthropoda; class Insecta; order Coleoptera; family Chrysomelidae; genus Psylliodes; species Psylliodes chrysocephalus. Next base: position 23,149,686 of record OV651828.1, on the reverse strand, counting down.
CGCCTTAGACAACTACGCTACCGAGCCAACTATGTTGTTTTTGTATTACTTAAACTGATATATCGTATTACATTACAAGTATGAAAATTGAAATTTTTTACTCGAGTAGGACACAAGTGTATAAAATCACTTTTACACAAGGGATGTACAATATTTTTCCTACGACTACAAATTCATTTTATAAAAAAAAGTTTAAAATCGGGAAATCTGGCTATAAAGTTGAATCAAAATGTGGCTGGTTTTTTTATATGCCTTAATAAATAATTTTTATAGCGTTTTACCTATTGTGTTTTGTCGTAATTAAAAACTTAATTTCATTTATAATCACTTTCATAGGATAATAACGGTGAAATCACATTAGGTATAAATAATAATAATAATAATACTCTCCCTAATTCACCCCCTTACGAGTGAATTTTAAACCCAAAAGCTGAGCTTGTGCGGGGAAAGGGACGGCTATTATTGTTATTTGTCCTGGCGTTTCGAGGCGACTTAAAGATGATTGATAGTGCCATTTGACTTACAGGTGAGAAAAAATAAAATATTAGTTCATTTTTTTTTTTTTTCAAAAACAATATATAATAAGATGAACAATCGTGAACAAGAACTTTCTTGTAATTCTACTTTAAATTTTTTGCTGAACAATAATCAAAATAGTACAAAATAAGTAGCCAAAAGAAAAGCTCGGACATAAGATTAATAAAAAGTACCTATTTAAAATAAATAACAAAACTCGTATTTTTAATTTTCATATTTTAAAAAAAAGACGTTGCTTCCATTTCGTCGCGATATGGTCGAAACATGCAAAGTTGATAAAATTGAGCGCTCTGTGAACTGAGCTAAAAAGCTTGTCGCATAAATTATCCAATCAAATACATAAACAAAAAAAAAATAAAAAAAATAATATTACCTTAAAATTGTTTTAATAATTTGTTAAAAATAATTATCTAGAATCTAGGTATAGAAATAAATATTCACGATTTAAATTTACTATCTTGTGGCATAATAAAAACTGCATATTATGCGTTAGTTGACTCTCATTTACGTTATGCTGTTCAGTTTTGGGGAGTCTGTTCTGCCGAATTATTTGGTAGAGTCCTTATAATGCAGAAACGGGCAATAAGGTTCTTGTGTGGAGCACACAGATTAGTTTCATGTAGACCGCTGTTCTTAAAACAAGAAATATTAACATTACCTTCTTTATTTTTCTTAGAAACTTGTTGCATGATCCATAAAAATAAGTCGAAATATAAATCGAATATATCCCGTGTAACTCGCCAAACGGGTAACTTGAAGTTGCCTATTCCCAAAACTGAACTCTTTGCCAATTACAGAAGCATCTCCATATGGGCCTGTCAGGATCCGTACTCTGCAGAGGGCGCGAGCAAGAAGATGAGACCATCGAGCATATTCTTTACGATTGCTTGACGCTCTCATTTATTAGAAGATTTGTGTTCGGCGAGTATCGGCTAACCCGGCCGATATAACAGAAGCACCTCTTGGCGAAGTTGTCAACTATATTAAATCTGTGCTGGCTCACGAGCTAGGAGGTGCCTATCATCTTAGGAGGATGTACAATGGGCCTAATAAGGCCTAAGTGCTGTGGAGGTAACCCACCCTCCACACGTTACAGATTACAGATGCCCTTAACGTTTGTACATTGTATTTGTTTTGTTAAAATAAATGTATAAATATAACAGTAGCTATCATTAATTCATATCAAACTAAACTACGAGTTTTAGATGTTTACATACTTATGTATATCATTGGCAATTTCCACTATTCCAGTATCGGTTCTTTAGTTTAAATTTCTTTAAATTGAAACTATACATTTTTAAAATTGATTGCAAAAAAAAATGCTCAATATCAACGGTGACACACGGTATAGAAGTCACCCAAACCAAACTTATCACATACCAAAATCCTAAAATTTGGCTTGGAAGCCAACGTGTTAAAAGCAAACGTCACACCATCAAGTTCTACTCATTCTCAAGCTAACAAATTTGTTTTTCGTTAACTTTTATTTAATATGATATATATGGAGCTAGAAGGTATATATGTACTAATTATATATACATATATAGGGTGATAGAATGTATATATGTATAAACCATATATAAGGAGCCATTTAGTCAAATTAAGTGCGAAAAATTCCGGGTGCGAGAACGATTAAATAGTTTTTGGTGTTACTTCGTCGTTTTACCTGTATATATATATATATATATATATATATATATATATATATATATATATATATATATATATATATATATATATATCTTCTCAAGTATAAATACTGAATAAATTTATTTATAAAACAATAATCATATTTTATTCTTATTGTACTGAAATTGATACCTTATATTGGTGTCTAAGAAATTGTAGATAACAGGGGTAAAATTTTAAATACTAATATGATGTACCTAAATTTTAATAATATATTTAATTCTATTCATATTACACATCTAGAATTGCGACCCTGTATTCTGGCAACCATTGAAATCGTTAATAGTATGTTGCGTTGCCTATCTACGTAAAACAGAAAACTTATAATTCCTAAAATAGAGTTTGGTCTTTGACACATAGATGTTGCGTGCAGTTGGTTTTCTTTACAGTGACTTTAACAAGACAGTGGCGACAATAGCGTCTAAGCTCCGCCCACCCGCCATGTTGCATCGAAATTCAAATAAAAGAATAATTTAAGTATTTTTTTTAAAGAAATCTTACGCAAAAAATCATGTGTAAAAAGACTAAAGAGTGTAAAATTTTGCACTTTAGTTAAATTAGTAATACCAAAATATTTTCTGTGAAGATAAAGGTTAAAATTATTACAAAAAATAATGAACTTAATATAGTTTGGCTTATAACTATAGTTTCTTTTCTTTTTTGTAGATTACAAATTAAATAGTAAATTGGGGAAAAAAATTAAAAAACACAGGTCTACGTAAAATAACAATGTATTTACAAAATATTAAGAATTTTTTTAATAATTTAGAGACAGCAGCATATAGGACAAAAATAATTACAATTAAACTTTGAGACTGAGTTGGTATAATAAATAGTGTTAATTTTAAATTATTTTTTTTAGATAGGTAGGAAAAGCAAACAAAAAAACAAACTAAAATTACATTTATTATTAAAAAAACATTGGTTCTATTTAACGAAAAGTATTCTTATATCTAAATAATTTTTTTTAGATAGGCAGGAAATGCAAACCGGAAAAAAGAAATAAAAGTACAATTATTATTAAAAAGCATTGTTTCCATTTAATGAAAAGTATTACATATATCTAAATTATTTTTTTAAGATAGGTACGAAAAGTAAACCGAAAAAAAACTAAATATATTTATTATTTACAAACTAAACTAAACAAACTAAAAGTACTTATTAATTACAAACATTACTTCGAAATAGTATAACCCTAATTACAATAAATGTCCAGCTACAGTTTTACTTGCTAGTCGCTTTGTTGAACTTTCGCATTTTTTTGAATTTATTTTTAAACGAAACACTACAAATCTTTTAATAATTTTTTTTTCTAAATTATGGCAATCTGGCAAGTTAATAGAAATGGAGGACATTTCATTCAAAAAAAAACTTTCAAATCTATATTTTGCTTAGATACAATTGAGATAAATTTTTTTAAAATAGTTTCCATTTCTAGAAAAAAGCAAAACAGTGCTTCGTTACAAAAAAATAGTGAGTGTTCTTTAAATCTTTTAAGTAGAGAAAATTTTGTAAAACTGGCATGTACTGGTGTTTTGGAGCCTGCGGAACGGATACAATTTTGGCAAGTTTTGGAAGTTTTTATAATACTTTGTAGAATATATCCACAAATATTATAAAGTGAGTTTAGTTCACTATTAGTTGGATTAAACGGTGGTGTCTGTATGTCTGAAGGAAGCTGAACTATTTCATATAAAGGTTTTTTACTATAAGTAGTATCTAGGAAGCCAGTTAAAAATTCACGATTGTCCTCATCATAACTACTTGAACTAGAATTTTTTAAATATTGTGATATACAAATTAGTTTTAAATTATTTTTAACTTGGACGGAATTTGGTATTATTTGTTTGCTTCTTAGCACAGAAAATAAATTTTCAAGGCAATCCTGTGAAAATCTACTTGTTAAAACAAACTCATAATTTTTGGATTCCAACAAATAGCTTTGGACTTCTAAAATGGACTGGGTTGATATTCGGACTCCAGTTTGGGAAGGCTTCCATAATTGTTTGTATCCCACTTTAATATTTGAAAACAAGTAAATAAAATCATTTAAAAACTTAATAGTTTCTTCATACACAATGGGGTTAAATTTACTTAAAGCACAAGAAGGATGTCTGGAAGTCATTAAGTAGAACCATTTCTCAATTTGATCCAAAAACCAGGCTGTTGTTAAATACTCAGGCTTGTTAAGTACCTCAGCTAAAAATTTCAAATCACTACTCACACTGTGACTTATAACGTTGGTTGATGTTGAAACCTTCATTTTAGAAAAATGCGTTGGCAATAAATCCGTTTCACTAAGTTTTGGCGCCAATTTAAAGGTGTGAGTTTTCTGATGTGCTAATAGTTCACTTATATGACTTGCCAGAACTTCTTGTGAAGGTAAATTATATTTTTCGACAATTTCATCTGGTAACTGAATGACTTTATTTTGAATAATCATTGATTTGATATTCTTGAACAGATGAGGAACATCAGCAAAAAAATAAATAAATGCATCTGGTTTTGAAGGGTTCAGAATCTTACAGTTTATAGGTAAGAATTTACCAGCAGAAATTCCCCAACTCTTCCACAAACCTTGATTGCAGGCACCCATATCTGACGTAACACTAATGATATTTAAATTTAACTCTTCGGCTTTTTGAAATAGGCGTTCTATGATATCCTTTAAGACAACACCATTTACTGAATCAGTTGTAAAATAATAACCTACAATTTGTTTCCAGCGAGTAGAAATTCCACCTAGCATAAAAACAAGAACATGTGTTGCTGTTCCAGAATGGTGTGGCAGTGTTGTTTCCCCAAAATATTTATACAGTGAACCATCAAATGTATTTCCTGGTGTGATAGCCATTTCATCAACAACCAACATACAATCCCTTTCATGTGGTTTAAAATTTTGTACTTTAATTTTCATAAATTCAAACACTTCATCAAGTATGCCAGAATCGAATTGTATGTGTTGAAGTTTTCTCTGTAGTGTTCTAAGGGATGGTAAAGGATAACCCTGCTTTATTAATTCATTATAACCGTTATCACCGCAAGAAAATTTAAGTTTTAAACATTTTGTAATCGTTTCGTTTGACCACTTCGTAAATTTAGTAGATTTGTTAGCCTCTTTTTTTTTAAGAGCCATAATTTGGTCATCATTAAACAACACCAGCATCAATGTGTTTTATTAGATTGAGAAGAGATTTTGGCATGTTTTTCAAGGTTTTTGATTTTGTTTCTACTGTTTTTTAAAAGTCTTTTATATTTCTTAGCTTTGATCCTTTCCTTATTATACAATGTTTTATATGAAATATTTTCCTTGTTTACACCTTCGGTAAAAGAAATACTTGATATACTTTCTTCACTTGAACTAGATTCTGATGTCGATGTCAGATTACCAATAAAATCAGTAGCTGAAGTAGATGGCAGATTACTAGTAGATAGCAGATTACTGGTCGATGTAGAAAGTATTGGTATTACATCTGTAGAAATGTGTGGCTCAATTGTATTTACTTCTAAAAGAAAAAGAAATCATTCAATGGGCCATGTTCACATGTGAGATATGCTGTTTTATAAACTATATTGTAATAGTTAGTCGCTATACAAGTTATTCTAAATAATCAGTTCGTTAAAAAAGCTAAAAGTTTTTAAATTAAGCCCAATTGAAATTTAAAATTTGAAATTATACGTCATCGGGAATAGACCAATCAGCTTGTGTCGAAGTTTTTTTTGTTTTACAAAACCAAGCCAACGAACAAACCTACATACAGAATGTCGAAGTGAACGCACATCTAAGTGACATTTAAAAATTGACAGCACCTAACAACTAACCTTAGTTTTTTGTTTTGGTTTAATTTTATTATTAATCTGCATTTATCTGGGTAAATTATCCTGTGGGATATAGGATATATAAAGGAAGAAGAATATGAATTTATCAGCTGTATTTATAAAAGTTGAATCAAGTATTTTTCCCATTGTAAACGAAAATATGATTACCGAGATGATTACTGCATTTTTTAACAATACTCAGTTTCCAAAAGATAGAAAGGTAAAACTTTATTTATAAATTGTTTTAATGGTAGGTAGTTACAGTTTATATGAAGCAGTACACTTTATAGTAAAACATATTTATCTCAGGTTTTATTTTTAGATCTGCCAAGCAAGAATATGGAGATATTTACTTTTTCCATAAGAGAGAAGGAGACAAATTACACCTAAACATAAAGTACAGCAAAAACCTTATGATGTGGCTGTTTTTTAGTGCACAATGCTTAGGATATGTTGAATCTCAAGGTTTGTAATATTTATTATGCTTTTTTGTTTTTATATCACATATAATAAACAGTGTATAAGGCCCTTTATTCTTATAAATATTTTTTTTCTAATTTTGACATAAAGAGACATTTTTTGTAATCGCAGCAAGTGTTAAAATAATCTAGAAATAGATTTTGTTAGTGAACCTAGTAATAATTATGATACCAAAGAATGCTGCAGAGCACCTATGAAATTTTGAGTTAAAACATGCCATATTTTTAGGCTATTTTTATACCCTTTTCAAAAATTTTATGCTCCTCGTTTTATGCAAAACTTAAAATGCTCTGATAGCTTCGAACGAAGTCAGCAAAGCACCTCTGTTTTATAAAGTTTTTTCTGTAAAAACAGCAACACCATATATTTATGCACTTGAAATATTATATTTTTAAAAAATACATGGTGCTTGCTAACCTTCGAAAGAAGCCAGCAGAGCAATTCGGTTTTTTAAAGCTTTTTTCTAAAAACCACACCCCATTTTTAGACTCTTGAAATATTGTAAAACTTTACTAAAAAAATTGCTATTTTTAAATAATACAGGGTGCTTTGTTGGAACAAAGTCAGCAGGACACTTCAGTTTTTTAATATATAAAAACAACTACTTATGACACATGTTTAGGCTGTTTTAAAATCCTAAAAATGTGGTAAGTATATTTGTTTTCAGAAAAAAAACTTTGAAGTCAGGGAATTGCGAATTTTTTTTAAAAATGTCAAATTTCGAATATTTTATAATATTGTAGGAGCCAAAAAATGTGGTGTGGTTTAAAAAAAAACTGGGGTGCTCTGCTGGATTCGTTTGAAGCTAACAAAGCATCCCGTAATTTTTTATTTTATAATACTCAATAGCCTAAAATGAGACGTAGCTGTTTAAACAAAAATGGTACTTTTAAAAATAGCAGTTTTTTCGAAAAGCTCTATAATATTTCAAAAATGTGAAAATGTGGTGAACTTGTTTTTTTTAAGTTTTGAAAATCAGAGGTTCTTTACTGGATTCGTTCAGAGCTAGTAAAGTGCTCGTCTTGTTACATAAAATAAGGCATTTTGTAGCTGGTTATATAGTTATTTTGCATATCTAACCCTTTTATTTTTTTCAGGAGGTTGTAAACATGTGGCTTCATAGAAGAAGTGAGGAACCATCTGTAACATCTACTCAGTGTTATTGATAATGATGTACACTTGGCTAGATTGTTAAAGAAACCTCTTCATCCACTACAGGAAAATAAATCAGTACTTTTATATTCTTAGGATTTGTATATATTTTTTATTTGTAAATAAATTGTTTTTTTAACTTCATTTTTCTCATTTTTTATTAAAAGGTTAATAAATAAAATTTTCACAGATTTTTATATTTTTGTTTGTAAACAATAATTGAAGTTTTTATTAAAAATCACCAATGTTAATAATAATAACTTAAGTCAATATTATTCTTTCTCCTTTTTTAAAGCTACTATTAATAAAGGTATTACTTTAGCTTGACCTATGATCAATTTTTAATTTTGTGATATATTTGGTTTGACAGAAAAAAAATTAAAACCCTTTGACATTGGTTGTTTTTACTTAGATTTTCATAAAAAATAAACGGAACTGCAAACATGTTTTACTATCGTAATAACGAATAGCAACATGAAATTTTTTTTTCACATTTATCACTGTTGTCATTTTCATAAGAAGGCACACTTTCTGGTTTTTTGAAAAAGGTGGCAAGAACTGTGATATTTTTAAATTTATCACCAGTGATACCACATGTAGTTACCCGATTTATTGGAATATATAGACTTTGCTACCACATTCAACTGAACTTGGTTTTTAATATTTATCACTGTGACATAGGCGTTTTTGTTAAAATGTTTCATTTTAAACTGCTGTAAATAGGTGCCTTTGTTTTGGTAGTTTCAGTCCCAAACAAATCTATGCATATACAGGTACTCATTCCTCTTCAATTTGCTCGAAAAGTTAAATTTTTATCAAAAATTACATTGGCTGTTTAAAAACTCATTATAATCCCTGAAATGTGATAATTAGGTAAATTAAATTAAAAAACAAAAAAGTTTATTAAATTAATATTTACTCTTACAAAATAGGTTCTTGTAAGTTAACAAGCAATTATGCAGATATTACTAAGTAAATGTACTTGCTTAAAATTCACACACGAATGTGGTTTTAACATGTTAAATTAACTAACCCTTCTTATAACTCTTTCCACATGTATTCTTAGAGATGCTATTCTTTTACTTAATTGTACATCTTCTTGAGAAATTTTTTCATTCTGTGATACACTAGGTGTGGCTTTACTAAAGTGTATCCCATGTTTTCAAGTAGCTGATTATTCTGAAACCCCTATCTGCCATTATATGGGATCCAGGAACCAGTTTGTTTAAATACCCACATTTTTCCATTATTTCTTTATCACTAGTTCTTCCACAAAATGATGAATAAATTCGGTATCTTCAAAACTTTCAGGAGATTCTGCATTTTCTTCCAGAAGGGTTTTTAGGTTATACACCTAAGAATTTATAGTATCCTTATTTTCAATTTCCTGAAGGGGACAATTAGCAGAAATTGCTGCTACATCTTGATAATCCGGTGTATTTTTATTAAAAAGTTCACGAGAAACATCGCTAGTAGAAGGTTGATTTTCTTCTTTCCAAATTTCTAGGAACACTAATAAATATTTTTGAAGATGAATGTGAATCATTATCACATTCTGGAACAAAACACTTTTTCGTAGTCATAATATTTATAAAAAGTACAAAATTAAACAATAAAATTCCAAATAAATTCTTGATGGAGACACTATGATGACAGATGCCATACACAGTGCTGCCATTTTGCCATTTTCTGAATTATTAAGTGACTTTTAAAACAATGAAACCTTAAATATGGTAAAAGTTTAAACAGAAATAATACTTTAAAAAAACATTTGATATTATATATTTAAAAGATATTTGTTTAACGATGTTTTAGAAGTCTAAAAGTAAGAAGGAGTACACAAACGAACGTACATCACTTCTCGTAAACCTTCTAGCCGGCAACGTTGTGCGCTAGCTCCTATTGGTCTATTCCCGGTGGCGTCATAAATTTTAAAAAAATTCATAACTCCGGCAAATGAATAGATAAAAAAAAATAAAAAAAATGTAATTTTATTTTCAACTCTATTATTCATAAAAAAAATTTCAAAATTTTTGAACATGCCCCATTATTTGCTATATTTGTGGTACAAACAAAATGGTAATTATCAGGTAGTTCTTTATTAATTTCTTTTATTTTTATTGGGGAATGTTATATACAGTGTCCGATTAAGTTTGCTACATACGAGAAATTTTGTTATTATTAATTTTATAAAAAAAATAATTTTTAAAAAATTCTGCTTTCCAAGAAATTTAAACTAATTTATTTAAATTGAAGATAACATGTATAAAGTGGTAAAAAAATAAAAAACTCAAGTAATAATAATTTTTATGTTACAACAAAATAAAATTTTTAAATATTTCACTAGAACATGCGTTTATTGTCAATTAAAATTTTTTCAATTATTTTCCAAATTGCCCAACGTTTTGTAGTGGCCTATGCGTGTATACACTTTGTTTTAAGTTGTCCCAAAACAAATTTAATTTTGAGTAACATTTATTTATTACACATTCTGTTGTAAAATAAAAATTAATAGTATTTCCCTGGGGGGTGGGTTGGCTCAGTGGTTAGAGTCATGACTTTGAGATTTAATTTAATTATTTAAAATTAATTCTGATGCCTTGGTAGGATTCCCCACTCGACCATTCACTGTTGGGATCTAATTAACAGTGCTGTTCCTAAAGTAGCGCTGGGAAACAGTAACAAAGCCTACACAGAACACGAGGCTAATGGCTGTAGTAGTCGACGCCGATGACACCAAATTAAAAAAAAAAAATAGTATTTCCCCCTTGGATTTATTTTAACTTTTTTTAATTTTGGATAACCAGTTTTGTGAAAGTAGGTGTACAAAAAAACTTACCAACTAATAAAGGCTTCACTTTTCCTAGGACTGGCAAGTTTGGAGGCTTTCTTGATATTTTCGGTTCGGAAAATGAAAAAATGGCAGGTACAGCATCACTCTTTAATTTCCTCCCGGATCTTCTTCTACATATTGGCAGCAAAGTGAATCTGCAATTATATTAGTAAGGTAAAAATATCAATTAATAATAACATAAATAATAAGCCAGGGCTCCTCATACAAATATAAAACAAATATAAACATACTTCACCATAAATATGAATTATTTGTGGGCGTCCAATGATCCCGTCTAGTTCTAATTTATCTAATTTATCATGGTCCCTTGGGAAACGTTTCATCAGAAACCCCTTTTCGGAAGAATTGCTACAATTAACTGCAGCACACCCAGGCATTTGTGTTTCGCAGATGGCGTTCAACTTTAAAACATGAAAACAAACGAACTATTATAAATGTATTTTCCTTTTGCTAAATATAAGCTTTATATAAATATCCAAAATTTATTTAAAGTCACTTTTAATACTATATAAAGCTAGAAAATTTCAGTATGCATTTTGTAAACAATCCTTACCACTAACAGGCGAGTAAATTTTCCAAGATTTGCTGTAATATAACAATTCCAGACAACCAAATTAACACAAATATTTAAAGTTTATTACACAGGGCAAATAATGTTCACTTAAAACTACCAAAACTTTTATTAACACAAATCGTCAAGAAAACAAATAAACTCCATAAACACAGTGGTAAACACAGTGGTAAACACAAACTATTTACGATGCAACATGGCGGATAAAACCACGTGACTCTGACATCCAATCAAAAAGAGAACACTCTGTTGTCGCCACTGTCAATATAAAGTCAATAAAGTCACTGTAGTTTTCTTATTAAATTAATCTAGTTAGGACAAATGAACAAAATAATCAAAACATCTGCCGCAAAAACAAAAATTCAAGTAACTTGACTTACTTGATTCTTTCTTTTTATCCATATTTGGGCTTCTCTTTTGACACTTTATGTCTCCACCAATCCTGGTAATTAATTGATGTTGTATTACCAAGTTGTTTACAACTACATTTTAGCATCTCTACTTTTCGTCGAAAAATATTTTAATAAATCTTCTTACTTGCAAAGTTTTATATTCTTATTTATATTTTTTCTTTGTATAAATAAATTTACTCGAGTTACTTAAGGAGACAAATCTCCTTGTTGTCAAAACACTAGTGCAATTTAAGAAACAAGTTACACAATTCTATAGGGAGGGGAAAAATTTTGAAAAAATTGGAAAACAAAGAAAATAAAAAATAAAAGAGAATTTTCTTATGGTGAATTTAATTATTCTGTGTCGTCATGGCTTTATTCCGGTTTTTCAAAAAATAACAGAAAATCGCAGTTTATTTTTTATTTTTAAATGAAAACCCTTTTTCTTTTTGAAAATTTGAATATATGGGATATTTTTGTGTAAAAAGCGTATATTGAAAATTTTCTATCAGCAACATATTAAAAAATATATTTTCCAATATGATGGTCATTTTGACAGCTGACAGAAAATTTTCAACACATGATTCTTATCCATAAATGTCCCTAAAATTCAAATTTTCAATAAATACGGGGGTTTCTATTTAAAAATTAAAAAGAAATTAAGATTTTCTGTTATTTCCGATAAAACAGAAGTAAGCCATGAGTCACACACCAATTGAAACCTGTATATGAGAGTATTTGTCCCAACCTTTTAAAAAAATATAAGTTTTCATTCCAATATCTGAATTAACAACGAAGATAAATGCGGATGGAATTGTTAAACGGTTTGCTAATAATAAAAATGCTTAGATCGCCAGTGGTATACGGTAAATGGGTCTCTAGTAATTTTGAAGCCTAAAAATATTTTATACATTCCTATAGGTTTCTCCATAAACAAATTAATAGTAACATATTTAGAAAAAAATATTAACCAATATGGCGATCAGAAATTTAAATATATATTAAAAAAGAGGGTTTCCTTTTAAAATTAAAAAAAAAATCGATTTTCTTTTATTTCCGGAATAACCGGAAGTAAGCCATGACGTCACAGAACAATTGAATCCATCATAAGAAAGTATTTGTTCTTATCTTCCAAACAGAACAAAATTATTCCGATATTTCACTGAATAGCGAAGATAAGGGGAAGTGGAACTTTAGTAGTAACCCTAACAATGTCATTGACCTATTTGACAGAACTGATACTTAAGTTGTCATAACAAGTCTCTAATAAATAAAATAACCCAACAAAAAAGACAACAACTAAAACAAAGAAAAACAAGAAACTTTAAACACATTTTAAGAAAACAAACAGACGGTGTGATATAAAAGAAAAATATGAACAAGAAGACACAGCCTTACATAATAATATAAAAAATAAAAATTTATTAAAAAAAGGAAAACAAAAAACTCCCTCAAACACGACGATGAACACAAAAAAAAACACTAGGAAAACGCAAATTTTAAATTTCTTTTTCTCTACCAAAAACATCGATAACAGGAAATTTATTTTTCAGTCAGCTTATTTTCAATCATCATTCGCTCGCTCCGTGCGTGACAGCAGCGCCAACTATTTTATGAACTAACGGACGATATTTGCGTATACTGAATACAATTTTTCATAGAGTTCGTAATTAAAAAATATATATGTTCTGTATCTGTATCTGTAACGTGTGGAGGGTGAGTTACCCCTACGGCACTTAGGCCTCATTAGGCCCATTGTGCATCCTAATAGGATGATAGGCACCTCCTAGCTCGTCAGCCAGCCTACAGATTTAATGTAGTTGACAACGTCGCCAAGAGGTGATCCTCTTATATCGGCCGGTGTTAGCCGATACTCGCCGATTACAAATCTTCTAATAAATGAGAGCATCGGGCAATTGTAAAGGATATGCTCGAAGGTCTCATCTTCTTGTTAGCACTCTTTGCAGAGTGTGGATTCTGATAGCCCTATGAGGGAATGAATGTTCTTTAATTAGGTCTGTCACTACCGATTTTGTCAGGCCAATAGAAGGGCCAGGTCCAAAAAGTATTTGGTTGGCTGCTTTCTTGGCTAGTAAATCGGCAAGATGGTTACCTTTCGATGTGGCGTGACCTTTGATCCATCTTAAGGTGACCACATTGTTGATGGATACTTCGGCCAAAGCTTCATGACATTCTAGTACTAACCCTGAATAAATTCGTGGTCTGTTCAGGGTGAGTAGTGCTTCTGGCTCTTCTATTTGTTCTATTATAATTTTATATGGCTTATGGAAGATATATATCGGTGAGATAGAGTCCATGTTCGCTTGAAGCAGTGGGAGCGTATCGAGCGCCTCCTGCCAAAAGTGACGACTCGCCTCACCAGGTCTTACATCAGATTTCATTCCGACCGTGCGGAGGCGTGTCATTGTCGTCAGAGCAACGTCCTTGATGTAAATATCAAGGGGAGTGAGACTAATATTAACTTCCATCGCTCTAGTCGGTGTTGTTTTCATGGCTCCTGTTATGTTGAGACATGCTGTTCTTTGAATTTGTTTTAGTTTACGGATAGCTGTTAATTTTTGGGTTTTCGGTACCCAAACAACTGCACCGTATGTTAGCATAGGTCTTATGATAGCCGTGTAAGTCCATGCGACGACCCTGGGGGAGAAGTCCCAGGTGCGTTCCACAGTACGGCGGCATTGTTCATGTATGCTTTTTTAACTCTGTTTTCTAAATGCGAGTTCCATGTTAACTTGCTGTCAAAGGTGAGACCTAGGTACTTCACCTCTGTCGCAAAGTTTAGTTTTGTGTTTAGGAGTTCTGGAGGTTTTAATTCCATTTTCATTCTTTTCCTTGTGAAAAGGACCATTTCTGTCTTCTTAGGATTGATAGTCAGTGAATGGTCCACTGTTCTATAATTTTTAGAGCTACTTGCATTCTTTCGCAGAGTATGTTCTCAAAATTCCCTGTTTGTAGAATGACCAGGTCATCTGCACATGCGATTGTGTAGTGACTGTCATTATTGAGGCGGCGGATGAGGGTGTCGAAGACCATATTCCACAGTAGAAGCGATAGCACCCCTCCCTGTGGACATCCCCTCGCAACCAAGCTGCTTATATTAACATCTTTTACACTTATGTTTACTGCTCGCTTTGAGAGCATGTTATGTATCCACCCACTAACCATTTGTGAAACATTCCTGTTGGTTAGCGAGTGTATTATCTTTGAGAAGGTGGTTTTATCAAAAGCACCTTTTATGTCTATGAAAACACCCAAGGCGGACTCCTTATTGTCCAGGGATCTTTCTATCCGGCCAGCAACTAGATGAAGGGCTGAATCAGTAGATCTGTCTGGGGTGTATGCCTTTTCATTAGTAAATTAGGCATTCCAAACAAATAAAGCGCGGTTCTAAGGTTTGGTATGTCTAAAGGGTTACGACATACGATGCAGTCTATTTACAATACGTAAAATCAAAATTAATGAATTAAATTTAAATATTTTATGTCAAACGCAATGAAAATATTATTTATATAGAAACCGTTTATGCATTTTCTATAAATTGGCAAGCTTGGCGATTACTATTTCAAATAGAAATAGCGTCCAAGATGGAAGGCTATGTCGCAACTCCCTTAGATTTATGAGCCCTTCCGACTGACAACTATTGTATGACAGGTCTTTGGAATATCTAATTGTGCGAGAATAATCACTGTGACTTTAATAAATCGACAAAGAAGTGGTTTTTATTACGGGTCGAGTACAAATAACAAAACAGCCAAAGATTGGTTGGATTACGTCACGTTTTGTGTTGTACAAGTCTTAAACTTGTACGATTATATATATTGAGCGTTTAGGGGCCGCATAATTAGGTTATCATTGGACGAAGACTGTTCAATACAGTATCTCTTAAATTTCCAAAATAAAAACTAAAACAAATAATATATTTACCTACATATATTTATACTCTTTTCTATTTATGAATGTGTTAAGGCCATAGAATTAAGTGTTCATAAAAAGTAATTATAAACAAAATAAGCTCAAAAAACTAGAAACCGTGTTAAACTTATTAAAGAAAAACCGGTTATATATAGAAATCTATTTTTGTCAATCATCAACGGCCAAAAATGCTACGTCTAGATATTCTTATCCGAGAAATAGTAGACTATGCAACCACAAATGCACAGAAATGTATTTCAGGCTGCCTAACAATTTCTTTAAAGGGGGATTATGGCAAAGACGTAAAAGACGAGGATTTGAGGTTATGTATGAAATTGACGGAGCTGATGGATATAGAACCCTCTTAAATTTATCAAATATTTAACATTGTAGTCTTTAAAATAAAATAGTTGTTTAAATGTATTTTTATTTAGAAGTAGTTATAATAAATGGATACCTAGATGTTTAAAGTGATTATCTACTAAAACAGATAACATTGTAGATGATAATATTCTATTACAATACTATAATTCAAATTCTGAACTATTTATATATTTATCTTATTTCCAAATGAATTACAAGTACAAGTGTTCCAAACTATATTTTTTCTGGTACCATGTCAGAACAGCGCAGGTCAAAATAGCGCAGACAAAAAAACGGAAGGACAAAATACCACAGGACAAAATGGCCAATGTACAAAATAGCGCCAGGACAAAACACCGCAGGACAATATGGCGCAAGGACAAAATAGCATGTAACGAACAGGATATATTTCTTTAATTAATATTAATAATATGTTTATTAAAATATTTAAAAGTACAAACCTATTAAAATACATAATGGTATGAATAAACATGAAACACCGCCACCAATTAATGAAATACATTTAAAAAAATGCGTAACAAATACTGTTCCAACGACGCCTATGTAGAGAATGTTTGAAGTGTAGTTCCGTTTCGCTCATATTTTAGGATCAGACCCATTTTAGCGCGAAACAATATAATTAACGCCTAGTCTGAATAAAGTGAGTTAAGTTAGTGATTTTTCAAAAAAGTGTAACAAATTAACGAGTGACAAAATATATATATTTTAACTAAAATTAAAAAAATTTAAAATAACTTACCTAACCTGGGCGGCCTGGAGCCATAATGGGTTGCTGTATATTGCTTCAGGCCGCACAGGTTAGGTAAATTAGTTTAGGGTTTTTTTTAATTACCAATTAGAATACCGGAATATTTTGACAGGCGCTTTTATGTCCTGCGCTATTTTATCCTGCGTTGTTTTGTCCTGCGCTATTTTTTCATTGCGTTATTTTCTCTTGCGCTATTTAGTCCTTAATGTATTTTGTCTGCGCTATTTTTTCCTGCGCCATTTTGTCCTGAGCTGTTCTGTCATGGAGCCATTTTTTCTACATATAATTTAATATAAACTAATACAATTCTGTGTAAGAAAAACTGGCAGCAAATTATTTTGCATATTCAAATTCTCTCTAGCAAAATATTCAAGACCATAAAGTGAACTTATAATACTTGATCCCATAATAAAAATAAGTAAAGCTATCGTATTTTTTACATTGGTTCTATTTTGAACTTTTAAATGGACACATAATAGTGCACTTATTATCATAGAGGCAAGAATTATAGGAAAAAAATATCCTGTGGTTACTGTACAGATCCATTCGTGAACCAAAGCGGAGAGCACAATCGTCACTAACTTTGCAAAATCTCTTGTTTTTGGTGTATTAGACATTATAATATTAATATCTTTGTACGTGTATGTGTATAACCAATCGCCGATTACCTGAAAAATCATAAACAAATATTACAAATTGAGAATGTCTTAAATACACCTACATATACTCTGTTACTGAATTATGATTCCAATTGAACAGTGCTAACTCTTATTGCTCAAGGCTTATGTACACTCTCTCCTAGAACTACTCCACGATGAATTTAAACCTTCTACACCCTCTGCCTTTCCAACTATAAATTTTTAAAACCTATTTTGAAAATAGACTTTCTGTAAGAGCCACATATCCTGGAATTAGCAATTAGTTTGGTGTACAACATCATATTTTAAAAAAAGCTCTAAAGAATATCCACTAAAAGATCTGTGCAAGATATCAAAACACTAGGACGTGAATGTACAAATGAACCGTTTGATAATTTTCAGATTATTCGTAAAACTTAGAATAATGATCCCTAAATGTCTATTGAACATCACTCACAACAGTCAAGCCTCAGCAAAACGATAACATGGCTGGCTTCTGCCTACACAGAAGCTGAAGCCAACCAAACATTCTTTTAAACCTTTTCTGTTATTTACAACCCAATACTGACTACATCCTAATATTATCTACTAAGCTTTGTTAATGAATTAATAACCATTTCAAAAAATACGTACCATATTCCACTTTTTATAATACTGTTGTAAATCTGTACAGGTCCACCAATCGGAGTAAAACATCCTGTCACCAAAACCAAGTAGTTCTCCAACTAGATTTTGGGTAGAATGTAATAGAGTAAAAAACACCCCAATTAAGATTACGGAAGATGGAACAGAAAATTCTAATATTTTTATGAGTAAATCCAAAAGCGTCACTTTATTCATACAGGAGTCCTCAAAAAGTGGTTTAGCTATATTGTCAAAGCATATGGCATAGAAAACCGTTATTGCCAATATTTCAAGCATTCTGTATAATACAAAGTTCCACCGGATCGATGCTGTTCTGAAAATTGAAGAAAACATGGAACGTTACAAAAATTAACGATTACAAAAATAAACATATTAACGTATTATTTTAAAATTTCTCTCTCTTTCGCTCTCTCGCTTTCTCGCTTTCTAGCTCTCTCGCTTTCTCGCTGTCACGCTTTCTCGCTCTCACGCTTTCTCGCTCTCTCGCTTTCTCGCTCTCTCGCTTTCTCGCTTTCTCGCTCTCTCGCTCTCTCGCTCTCTCGCTCTCTCGCTCTCTCGCTCTCTCGCTCTCTCACTCTCTCACTCTCTCATTCTCTCACTCTCTCACTCTCTCACTCTCTCACTCTCTCACTCTCTCGCTCTCTCGCTCTTTCGCTCCGCTCGTTCCGCAATAATTTACTCGTTAAATTGCTAATAATTGACTTCCTAATATTTCGAACGGTATTTTCCGTACATAATTAAATGATTAAATCATAAATAATTACCGGCATTAAGTATCAAAACCTTTTTTTCTCTTCGAAGAATAGGCTTATGTCAAATAAACTTAAAATATTATAACGAAATAAAAATGTAACCCATTTCTAATAAAATTTAATTATTTATTTTATTTTGGTGTGATCGTGGAAAAAATCTTGTGTGTAATTCGAGCAAAAAGTAATTCGGCTGTTTCGATAACTTTTTGTCTCGACAGCTAAAGTGTGACTTTCTGCTCTTAAAAGCAATCCAGTCCCTTCTGACGTCACACCGCACGGATCTCACGACCTCCCTTAAAATATTTGGAACCTTATTCGCTACATAAATTTGGCAATGTTGTGTGTCGTGCGCTGAAGAATAATCATATTATGTAGAGTCCGATTACAATACATGAACACAGGTATGTCATCAATTGGCGAAGTAATTCGTTGGCTATCGCCGCCTACTGGGGGTTTAGTGGCTTGTTAATATTACAGGGATGTAGGAATACTATTTTTAAATCAAACAACTTGAAAAAAAGTTTTGATATGAAATAAAGTAAGTGTTGCTAATTTCACCCCCCTATAATGTAACAGAAATATTGAAAAAATACCCGTGGTTAGTCCTTTGCGATTGCAGAATTTCAAGTTTCTAGCTTTACTGAAATTTTAGAAAAAAAATAAAAACTCAATTTTAGTCACCACCTTTTAAGGGTGATATCTCAAAAAGGGGTGGGCTGAGGAAATTTTGTTATAGGAAAGACCCATCTTAATTTCATACGAGCAATCAGCTCCTGAATTTTGTCGCATGTATTTAGAAACACCCTGTATATTACACATTTTTTGAAGCGGGCAAAATTCTTGACAATCTCTTTTCCCTAATTGGCACATGTCGTATTTCTCTAGGATTTACTCTGGCAGCAAACAAATAAAATAGAAATTTGTCAGCTGTGCATTTTTGCCTTCCAGAATTTTTCATTTCATAAATTAACTAAAAACTAAATTAAACAAAAACCTAACAACGCCTCAACAACAAACTAAGACGATCACAATAATTTCGCACCTCTTCAAAAACAACTACCTATTTTTCGACATAGGAATTAACAAATATAACTAAACAGCATCTACCCTTTTAACCACGGGCTTCATAGACTAGCAGCGTTGCCATATTCACTGGTATCATTGTTTTAATAGAATTAGTATCGGAATGAAAACTATGTTAATATTCGGTCCTGTTTAAAATTGGTAATCTTTTTGAAAAAAAGTTATTTTGGAAAATAGTTAAGATATTTGTTATAGAATGACGCTAAAGAGCCAAAAAATTAAATTTGTTGAAAAGTTGAAATTTTTGTTGTTTTTCTTTAAAAATATAACTTTTTCGCGATTTAGCGTCATTCTTGGTTCATTTTTAGAACGATTGGCCTGAACCATTTTTTTTACAATTTTTTTTAACTACCTCAAATGTAAAATTGATTTTTGACGGAGCAGCGCCCGTCATGTTTGCTCTTAATACACAAATAGCTATTTTGTTACAATAATTTTATAAATTTTTACTTATAGGGCCGATTCCACTGTTGTGTTAAACAAAGTTTAAAATACTAAATGAAGATTAAAATGACATTTTTTATATTAACAAAAAACGAAGTTTAAATTACTAAACAAAGATTAAAATGACATTTTTACATTTACAATGTCATTTTAATCTCGGTGTGGTATTAGATCCAAAACTGCTTTGGACGAGCCATATCGAATATTTAAGAAACAGATGTGAAAAAGGGTTAAAGATTCTTCGTTGTGTTACCAAAAAATCTTGGGGCGCTGCCCCACAAACAGCATTACTATTTTATAGGTAATTTATCAGAGCTATTATTGACTACGGCTGTGTTTTCTACGGATCATCATCAAACACAAATTTAAAAACACTTGATCGTATACAATACAAAGCAATAAGACTTGGTATCGGAGCAATGAAATCTTCTCCTACTAATGCAATTCTGGTGGAAGCAAATGAATTACCCTTACGTTTTAGGCGACAATTAATCGCTAACAAATATATTACTAAGTTGAGCACATATAATTCGTCCTTAATGCTTAAAATCAGTAACTTGAACACATAAATTTTAACAAACCGCTTCTGGAGAATAAGAAACTCACCTTTATTGCCAACTGCGTTTCTTGAAACCAATGAATTTAGTCAATTTATTGAAACAACAAATAAGTTACCTGTGTTTAAACATAGATACGAATCAAGTTTTTCAAAGTCCACCGTCATATTTCCGAACTATAATGAATTACCCTCCTATAATAAAACTTCATTACTTTCTGCAATTAGCAGTTATAAAGTAAATACAATAAGTTACACAGATGGAAGTAAAAATCTGAAAGGAGTCGGTAGTGCCTTCTATATAGAAAATAATAAAGAAATGTATAAATTTCAATTACCAGAGATTTGTAGCATTTTTATAGCTGAAGCTGTCGCAATACATAAAGCTTTGGAGTGGTGTGCGGAAAACAAGGTACAAAGTGCAATAATAATATCTGACTCAAAATCGGTGTTAGAGAGCATAAAAATATAACAACAAGACATTTTGATAATTTTATTATATGTAAGATAAAAAATTTGCTTAATCAGTTAGAAGTTAAAAAGGTTAAAATTATATTTATATGGACGAAAGGACATAGTGGCATCTATGGAAATGAGTTAGTTGATAAGGCTGCAAAAGAAGCAAGGGTATGCAATAATCTTTTAAAAAATTTTTGTTACAAAGATCTTTACGGTAAATATAAAGATAGTATTTACAGAGATTGGAATAAATATTGGAGAGAAATAACAAAAAATTCAAATAGTTCATATTCTTCTATCTACAAGGAGTTGCCAAATAAAATATCACATATATTCAATGACAAAGTTAATAAAAAGTACTGCACAATTATAACTAGATTGAAAATTAACCATGGGTGCTTCCCGTCTCATTTATATAAAATAGGACTGACAGATTCTCCACTATGTTCTCTTGATAACGAGGTCGCGGATCTCGATCACATATTTTTCGGCTGTAAGAGTTTTTGTAATAATGACCTGTGGGATGGTCTTATGAAAGCAGGTATTTAGTTTCCTACGTGTGTTAAGGTGTTGCTCGCGACTGGAAATCAATCTGTGTACGATTTATTGGTAGATTATGTAAGTAAAAATAATATTAATATCTAATATTTAAACGTAATGCCTTTCAATTTGTGTGTGGCTGAAGGACTAATGTCCATTGCCAATAAAGCGAGAAAAAAAATGTCATTTTAATATTCATTTAGTAATTTAAACTTCGTTTAATACAACGGTTGAATCGGCCCTTAGCTACTATCAGGTCTTCAACAATACCCGAAACCCACGTGATCTGATAACATCAAAAACACAGCGAAAGGGCCTGATTTGGTTCCTTATATGTCCTTATAAGACCATCCCACAGGTCATTATTACAAAAACTCTTACAGCCGAAAAATATGTGATCGAGATCTGCGAACTCGTTATCAAGAGAACATAGTGGAGAATATGTCAACTGTCAATGTCAATACTGTCAAAAATATCATTAGCGTTCATTTAGGTTTTTGGGTATATTTATGAAGGTTTTTGATTTTTTGCATTTTATCAACACGCTTTTATTCAATTTTTCCTCAAATAATAATAAACCAATCAGTTCTTTTTAGAGCGCATTAGTGCCTTTGTTGTTTTCTTTTGGTAAGTATAAATTTATTTACTTTTATACAAGTTTATTGACAGTATAATTTTCAGCTCAAAATGTTTACACCGAAACAAGATTCTTTTATTTTATTGGCACATTTTAGAAGTGGATCCCGAAATGATGATTTGGTCATATTCAATTCAGAGTTGCAATCAACAATTTGAAAAACGTTTTCCAGCTGTACAAAGAGAATATGATAGTTTTCGTCATCATAGAAACATTCTTGTTCAACGTTTTGAAACGAAAATTGCATTTGTAAAGGAAAGGGGTCTGAAAGGCCCACAGTAATAACCGAAGATGTTGTTCAAGATGTGCGAATTCGCATGGTGTAAAGTCCCACTAAATCGGTGAAAAATTAGCAGCTCAAGCAGGTAAGAACAGTGTTTGGGAGCTTGACTCTCTTATAATCTAATTTCATTGTTTTTCAATGAGCAATTA
Organism: Psylliodes chrysocephalus; assembly: GCA_927349885.1. Lineage (NCBI taxonomy): Eukaryota > Metazoa > Arthropoda > Insecta > Coleoptera > Chrysomelidae > Psylliodes > Psylliodes chrysocephalus. The sequence continues at coordinate 23,126,941 of OV651828.1, read as the reverse complement.
AATGACAATAACTTATTGGATCGAACTTTTTTTACTGATGAAGCATCAGGATATGTCAATAGTCAAAATTATCGAGCATGGGCAACTGAAAATCCTCATTCATTTGTGGAGACAAGTCTACATCCCATAAAAGTTGGTATTTGGGTAGCAATTTCTAGAAGAAAAATAATAGGGCCCATATTTTTCTATGACACAATTAATGGCCTACGTTATCGAAATATTTTTCTTGAATTTGTTGAACAGCTACAGGATGATGAGCTACAAATGGGTTATTTTCAACAAGATGGAGCAACAGCTCATACAGCTAAAGCTACTAGTGAACTAATGAAGAATATTTTGATGACCGAATTATTAGTAAAGGATTATGGCTTCCAAGATCTCCAGACCTCACACCCCCTGACTACTTTTTATTTGGTCATATATACATATAAAAAATAAAGTATTCAGAAATCGTTTGCATGATGTGAATGAATTAGAGCAAGCTGCAGTTAATGAAATTGAAAGTGTAACTGAGAAGCAACTGCATAATATGTTCGAAAACATTGTTAATGCTTACATTGAAGCTGGTGGTGAACATTTTGAACACTTACTATGAATGTATATTCTTTGTAAAACAGTAAATTATGCTTTAAAATAAATTATTGAAGTTCATGTTGTTGTTAAAACAGAATTCTGTTCAGAATTGGATTTTTTTGTTTGTTTTTATCAATATGCCTTTTTGTTACATTCTTTTATATATATTTTAAAAGAACAAAAACAAATTTAACATAAAAAATTAGCAACATATTTTAAAATTATGCTTCACATCCTTGTTAGTGGAAATAAAGATAACCATGTAGTATACCTATGTTACGCCGCTGACCCACATGTTTAGATTTAATATTTTACGTCACTCTATCGCTGCCTGTCTACATTACTCATTACCAATTGTTGTGTCGCATGATTTACATCGTAAAACCGACCACATTTTAGCGATTATGAAAAAGTGTAAAAGGGTAAAAACTATCGAAAATCGTATTAGAAATACGATAAATTAAAAAATAAATGAAAGAATTCAGAGCACAGGTAGGAGAGTAATGTTTTTCTTTTTATTTAACTGATTTTTAGTTTGCAGAAGATACTACTTCATGTGTAAATTTCTGCATTTAGATGACAAATAAATATACAGAAGATACTACTTTATGTGTTAACGGTTCATAAAATCAGTCTGCAAAACGAAAAATGCTACCTAATGTGCAAATTTAGCAAAACTTTGATAAGGGCAGATACTACTTTATGTGTAAATTCTGCATTATAGACAAATACATGTACAGAGGAGGCTACTTTATGTGTTAACTCTGATCTTATACTTAGCTCAGCTAACCGCACCGCAAATAATTCTACTTAATGTGTGAATTTCGCAAAACTTTGGCCACAACAGATAATATTTCATATGAAAATTCTGCATCATAAACAAATAAATGCACAAGGGAGGCTGCTTTATGTGTTAAATCTGATCTTATACTTATAAGATGCTAGCCCGGCTAACCGCAATGCGAAAAATGCTACTTTGTAAACTTCAAAAAACTTTGAAAGCAGAATGTAGGTACTATGTAAATTCTGCATTAGAGACAAATAAATGTCTGGTAACTCTGGTCTTATGCTTATAAAATGCAAGGACGCAAAAATGCTACGAAAAGCTCATGGATTATATTACTGTATGGGTAAATACTGCACCTTAAACAAAATGCCCCTTTATGTGCACATGAATTAGCCATTAATTAAATATAGATTTAAGTTTATTCAGAATCAGAATCTAAGAGGTATATACATTAAACCCGTCATCTTACCAGAACAAACGTTCGAATAGTAAGGATCAAATTCAGTATCAGGATATTCTGGGAGCGGATCCTAATAACACCATTTCTCTCGGAAAACCAATCAACGAAGAAATGGTAAAAAGTTGGGAAAATATTTGCAAGACGGTTTGGAGAATGGCAAAATATCAAAGTTTCTTTGCGAAATCAAAATCTGGAATACTTTCACTTAAACTCCGAACCAAAAAGTTTAGTGACTAGTCACGTCATCAAATAAAACCGACAGTTATTTGTATATGCTGCAAGACCAACTTAAAAGGTGATGGGAAGTTTAGCTGAACCTCTGTAAGCTAGGCTTGGATGGAATAGAAATAGACGCATCAAAACAAATGCAAATGTAACAAAAGTATTATCAGACATCTACCATAGAATATATGCATCGTAGACACCTTGTATATATGTCTTTAAACACAAATGTGGAAAATATGATAGAAAAAGCAGATATCGATAGTTTTTTCATTTTGGAAAGAATCTTGTAAAGATATGGAAGTCAGACAAAGCATTTGAAAAAACTGGCATAAATTAATTTAATTTAAAGACACCAACTAAAAGCAAACAATAAATTTAATCAGTCTTTAAACTTCAGGCGCCTACTTTTAAATAGTGACTAAAGAAAACCAGGCCAGAGAAAAAGCAGGAGAAAAAAACCCAAAGGACGAACGAACAAGTATTCAGAAAAACAGGGAGGGAAGAAGTAGTTATTAAGGAAGGAAATAAAAGTAAGAGAGATTACTGGTCGACTGAATAAATTTGTAAAACATGTGGGCTAACTTAACTAATGATAAGAAGGTCCTAAGATATGTTGAAGGTTTTAAATTAATCTTTAAAACACACCAGAGCTTTCACCAAAGAATGTTTTCTCTTAGAGAAAAAACTAACCTACACACTTCATGTAACAAAAAAAGACAAAAAAAGTACTAAAGAATACAACAGGTGTTTGCTTGCTAAAGAAAATTAGTGTGGTCCTTATATTCTTTAAGACCCAAATGAAACGATTCATCTAGATTCATCTTTAACAAATATATAGATTCTCGCATTTCAAACTGGAAGATCTCAGGTCTGCCCAGAATATTTTGTTACAGGACAATTTTGTCAAAAATTAAATTAAAGATGCCTCTTATCTCATCTCAATACATAAAAAATAAGGAAAGTATTTAAAAAAAAAATAATAATAATAATAATAATAACTTACGAATTGAAGTGTCTTACATTTGATTTGACCATTTACTCCATATGTTTTTGCTTTATATATAAAACCGGTAGTGCATCAACTAAGGCTTTTGGAAATAACCTTAATGATTTCCTAATTACATCTAAATCTAGTGAATGTCTCAAACATTGTAATACAATGGTTGATTCTTTACATCTCTATGACTCATCATAAAATAGTATATTACATTACGAGTGTGGAAAATCACTTTTCACACAAGTGATGTACAATATTTTTCCTACGACCACAAAATAATGTCATCAAAAAAAATGTAAAACCAAGGTTATTATTACTATAATAAGTAAAATGTATTTAAAAAAAATAATCAACAATAATCGTATTTATTTAATTTTCATATTTTCTAAACAAAAAAAAACTAAAAAAAAAATAAAAAAAACAAACAAAAAATTCTGCTCCGCGGTCGAAAAATGGCAAAGTTCGATGTCCTAACCAACTGAGCTAATAGCCCTTGTATCAATTGAATGATCTAATCGGTTATGTATTTAACCAGAATAAAGAGCAAACATTATTTTAAAATTATTTTAATAATAATTGTTAAATATAAATATCTAGGATCTAATTTACAACAATTTAAATAATTTAACAATCATATCGATTTTAGTAGGTATTAGTATGGATATTACATAGATCAAAATAGAAATTAGCTGTTTGACATTTTGTGGCAACTACTGCGGAAAGTAACATATTCTCACTCGGGTGGAAAGTAAATTCTTATTCATACGCGTGTGATATAGGGCACTTTCCATAGGACTATATAGTGTGATATGGGTCACTTTCCTAAGTGGTCGTAGGAAAAAAAATTAAATGCTTTTTACGGTACATGTCAACATTAAACCTAGTTATTCATTGCAGCAACCCTTCATTTAAAACTCCTTATGACCAGAGTTTTGCCCTAGCTCTCATTATAAATAGTCCCCAACTTTTATCATAGAAATCCTGAATAATAAAAGAAAATGTATATTAGGAAATTTCTAAAAGGGTCATCCTATTTTGCCAAAATTTATTCAAACTTGAGATTAAAACACAGTTTTAAAATACATCAGTTGTTTCTTTCACTTGAAAAACTTAAAACAGCTAAGAGACAAACTTGTTATGTTTGCAGCCCAACGGGTATAGACTTTCTCAAAAATTAAAGTTGAAAATTTCAACGAAGGAACCCGAATGAACCCACTGTTCATTCGGGTTCCTTCGCCATTTTGGCTGGCAAGTTTGGTCTGCTAAGTTCACACCAGTTAAATTCAGTTAGTTTCCATCACTATAAGCGCTCGATATGGTCGAGTGGCGTCGGTTCCAGGTTAATAAATTTTAATTAATAAATATTGCATTAAATATTAAATAAACAGTAAAAGTAAGAACATTTTAAACAAATGTAAAGCATAAAATACATATTAAGCCAGATTTAAGAAAATTTGTATTCAAGAGAAATGAAAAATTGGTCTTTTTAAGATTTTGATATATCGCGGCCAACAAAGAATCTTAAATAAGTCCAAAACAAGAAATACTATCAAGTTAAAATTTTAACACGATTTAATCTATTCATAAGCCTCACTAAAAAAGTTACTGTCAATGTTTCGCAAGCCGTCAAAAAGTAAGAAAAAATATATAAAAAAAACTAAAAATAAAACGTCTGTCAAAAAATTATCTACAATGCCTCCATAACTAGACATACTATCAAGTTCATATTTTAAATAGAATAATTCTATACATATCTATATATAATAGTGGTACTGTCAGATCATCTCCAGCCGTCAAAGAGTAGGAAAAATTTAAAAGAATATAAAAACTCTAAAGATTAAAAGTCTCCTAACAAATTATCTACAATACCTCCATAACTAGACATACTATCAAGTTCATATTTTAAACAAAATAAGTCTTGACATATAGCTGAGACTAATCGTACTCCTTTTGATTTTGCTGATGGTGAGTCTGAGTTAGTTTCAGGATTTAATGTTAATATAATAGTGGTACTGTCAATTCATCGCCAGTCGTCAAAGAGTAGGAAAATAATTAAAAGTATATAAAAAAACTAAAAATAAATAGTCTGCTAACAAATTATCTACAATACCTCCATATCAAGTTCATATTTTAAACAGAATAAGTCTATACATATCTTTATATAATATTGATACTGTCAATTCATCGCAAGCCATGAAAGAGTAGGCAAAAATTAAAAGAATATAAAAAAACTCTAAGAGAGAGAAAGAGAGAGAGAGAGAGAGAGAGAGAGAGAGAAAAAATAGTTAAAACGGATTCAGGGGACCCCAAAACGTAAAAATCCGTCGAAAACGTGGAGGTCTAAAAGAAATCATGATTCCTATACTTTCCTTATCTCTATACAGTATAACAGTATACAGGAAAGTAATAGTAATAATTTTGGCCGCGTAAATCGTTCAAATACCCATATGTGCGTCTGGTAATAAATTTTATCAGTCGTATAAAAAAGTTTGTAAAAAATTAAAGTACCTTTACCCTTCAGCAAAAATTATATTTTTTGAAAAACCTTGTATACGGTTTAAAAACATTGATATCTGATTACTGCATTATAAGTTTTGTACCATGCAGAACATTTTATCACGAATAAATTTTTTCTCAAAACCAATAATAAAAAAGTTTTTCATATGGTTCCAATTTAGTGAGACATATTGTAGAAAACAATAGAAATACAAATTTTTTTGCAGATATTATGTAAATTATCTTACCTTGGATATTCATTTTTGTATACTGCAGTAGGAGCATACAAAAAATATATAAATTTTGAAACCGGTGGACAGTAAACTCCATTTTTATAATCAGATCGTTTATTTAATACGTTTCCAACATTACTTCTAACAAATGCATGAATTTTCATCAAAAATCGTACCTAAAAAAAATATTAATAAGAGGCTTGTCCTTCTCTTTAGAAGCTGGGTGATTAAGATGGTGACAAAAAAGTAATTTTCTATTAAATGGATAAGAAATATATTTTTTCTAAAACCATAGTTTAAAACACGCTTCCCTGCATAGTTTTGTTTTGTAAATTTATTTATTTATATTTCTTAATAATTCATTTAAAACTTTGGCACAAACAATTACACACAAATATTCGCCTTCAACCTTTTACAAATATTTTAGAAAATTTCGTTAATAAAGCATAACTTCTACATCTAATTTAAATATTATAGAAAAATTTTCCACAACTGCCAGAATTTTAATTAAAAATAAATATAAATATTTTTTAATTATGCTAGAAATTAGTATATATTATAGTAATGTGATTTTTTTGGACTTATTTTTTAATAATTTTTATAAATTAGTATTATCTAAATAAAGTGAAAGAAATCATCAATTTCCAAATGTGACAAGATGTAGGTAAAATAGTATCCAAAAAGTGAACAAAATGTTTGCCCTAGTTCTAGAACTTTTACAACAGTAACACTTGATATTTATGCAATCCGGTCTGGTCATTTATCCTATCTACATTACTGTTTTACTCTCCTATCTTGTAATGAAGTCAATTTTTCCTCAATCGGTTTATTTTAATTTTTCATTTTTAATAAATACGTGAATTGTGATTTTAATAGATGCTCACCTAGTAAAAAGATCTCAAAAAAACAGTTTTAGAAACATTAAAATTAACTAAACACGTAGTAGATAAAGTGAAGAAAATAAAAAATACTTTTTTTATGTTCCTCAAGTTGATACATAACTACTTTTTTAAATGGCAGCCAACACGCATGCGCCTAATTTTTTAACTTCGCTTCTTTGAGGTTTGTATATTCTTAGCATGCAATTTGTTATAGCAATAGAAAAAGTAAAATGTTCAACTTGCTCGTTAATCAATATATTATTGTGACTATGGCTTTGAGATTTGTTTGATGTATTTTACTTTTCGGTTACATTTGAGTTTGGAAATATTTCCTTTTTTAAGAATAGGCCGCATGGCTTTAATATCATATTGGATAAAAAATTAAAAGATTAAGTTAAACAATGTAATATTGGATATTAATTTATAAAATGTTTCAAACTCAATAAAATACTAGATGCATAAATAATTGAATTTAACGAATACTCACCGATTCCATGCTCAAAATCATAGCTGAAGCAAATGGTAAATCAAATTTATTGATTATAGATGACGTAATATAAAATGATAGTACATAGTACGTCACCAATATAATTATGCAAAAACCATCCCATTTTTGTGTATTAGCAACTATTAGAAAAATATATATATGTAATCTATTAACGAATATTTTTAATTAATTTAGTGGGTTTCAGGGTTATAAAGAGTAAAATTTACAAACGTCATTAGAAAAGCAAATTTTAGAAACTTGAGTAAATTATCTTTCAGAATGAATCATGTACCAAGTGTGAAGAAAATTGCGGAAGTCATTATGAGCCTAGGATACCATAAATTAAATACCTGAATAAGTAAAACCAATTTATCTTATCAGTGATAAAAAAACTGTTGGAGAAATTGGTATTAAAGAGGCTTGAAGGTCTGATTTATCCTTTAGGATAATTAATTGGGATTTAGAGCACAACGTTCTACAATAGATCAGGTTCTCAGGATTATAGAGGAAGTCTGTAAAAAGACTGTTCTTCATTGACTCAAGTAAATTGTACTCAAAGAACTCAGTAAGTGGTACTCATAAGTACTTTCATCATCAAAAAATTTCTAGTACTTTATATTTTAGAGTACTCAGTACTTTTTATTCCTACAGCTGATGAGTAACGAGTACGAGTACCGACATGCGCATATGTAGCTAGTTACTCCCAATGAAGTTACGAAAGAAATTCAGACAAACATCAACTCACAGAAAGTCCCAGGATATGACCTTATTACTGGAGAAATATTAAAGAAACTACCGCGGAAGGCTATTGTTAAATTGACATATCTCATAAATGCAGCATTTCGCCTTAAATATATACCTGATGCGTGGAAAATGGCTGAAGTTATCCTAATTCCTAAGCCAGGAAAACCTCTGAATGAAGTGTCGTCATATAGACCTATATCATTGTTACCGATGTGTGTGTGTGATTAAATTTAGGTTTCCCTTGGCTACGGATACTAAGTCCATTCGCCAGATTGTTACCGATAATATCTAAGTTATTTGAAAAACTGTTACTAAAACGACTAAAACCAATAATTGAAAATAAAAATCTGATCCCTTTGCACCAATTTGGTTTTAGAAACAAACACTCGACAATAGATCAAGTACACAGGATAGCCGATATCATCGAAAAAGCTTACGAAGAAAAATATATATGCTCAGCTAGATTTCTTGACGTAGCCCAAGCATTTGACAAGGTCTGGCACGCTGGCCTAATACAGAAACTTGAAAAAATTCTCCCTAGACAATATGTCGACATTCTACAATCATATTTAACGGGAAAAATGTTTAGAGTAAAGCAAGACGAGGCATACTCCGAAATGAAAGAAATTAAAGCAGGTGTCCCACAAGGCAGTGTGCTAGGACCGGTTCTTTATTTATTATACACCAGCGATATCCCTCAACAACAATCTGTTAAAATAGCAACATTTGCAGATGACACTACAATATTGGCAGTTGGCGGAACTAATACAGAGACCTCAGAAAAACTTCAGGAAACCTGCAACAGAATTAATCGATGGACAAAAAAAATGGAAAATAAAAATAAATCAAAATAAATCAGTGCATGTTGATTTTACTCTTCGACCAAATGAACAAAAACAAATAAGAATAAACAATGACGTTATTCCGCATCACGATTCGGCCAAATACCTAGGGATGAACCTAGATTTAAAACTTAAATGGAAAGAGCACATAAAAAAAAGCGTAAAGAACTTTTACTTAAATTCAAAAAAATGTATTGGCTCCTAGGAAGAAAATCCAAATTGACAGTGCACAACAAACTGCTGATTTATAAACAAATCCTAAAACCAATCTGGATTTATGGCATACAGCTATGGGGATGTGCCAGCAAGAGTAATATCAACATGATTCAAGTTTTCCAAAATAAAGTCCTAAGATGTATTGTTGATGCACCTTGGTTCTACCGAAACGATTATCTTCATAGAGACCTGAAGATGCCAACAATCGAAGAAGAAATAAAGAGGTTTGCTGCGAAACATGAGAGTCGACTCCACTCCCACGTCAACGAAGAAGCGCTGCAATTACTGGACAACTCTACACTCAACAGAATGCTCAAAAGGAAGAAGCCATTTGAGCTAGTGCAGTGAACGTTAATGTTAGTGCTAGTGTAAAACAGTGTAATAAATCTTCAGCCAACTTCTGATGCTTTCCTATAGAAACAATTAAGACAGCCCAATGGGGACTTCTTAGATAAGTAATTAGTTTGTAAGATTTTTAGATTAAAATTGTAGGTTAGTCAGTAATGACTAGTAACAATACTCTAACAAAAAAAAAAAATATGTATTACAATAATTCCACCTTGGTATGTACAACTTTCTAAATCATACATAGGAAATATTTTATAGAGTGAAATAAGAGAAAATATAATTAAAATATGCTAAAGGAGTGTCTTTGGTCCTGTCTTCTGTCTACTATTTACCTAAAATATGCCAGAAATAAATAATTTTAAAACCTCTACGTTAGCTTTAGGAGAAAATGCAGATAAAGCCATTAAAAATCTAAAACAAGCTACTCACAAATTCAACAAATGAAATGAACAGTAAAGAGTAAAATTAGTCGAAATATAGGAATAAAAATTTCATATATAAAAATAACTAAAATAGTAGGGGCATTAGGGTGGCCCAAAAAAAGCGAACTTTTTTTTTATTTAAGTCTCCTATGAAAATATGTTAGTTTATCATGTTTTAAGAGCCCCCTCCAAAATACAGCTCAAAAAAAAATTTTTAAGGGTCGCTCCCAATTTTTTAAAAATTCCAAAATCGTCGAAAACCGGATTTTTTTGTTTTAAATTTTCTTTCTCATTATTTTATTTTTTTCTATAAGAAAAATCATAAAGATCCTGAAAATTTCAAGTCGAAATTTTAATATTGGAAGGTCGCTCCGAATTTTTCTAAAATTTCAAATCGAGTACTTTATATCTTTTCGAGCTACTTTTGAACTTTATATTTTTTGTTTTCATTAAACTTTTTTTCGTTTCTCGTGCTCAGTTTCATTCTTTAGTATGTAAAATGAAAGAAAAAATATATAAAGTTCGTTAATATTTATATTCAAAAGTAGCTCGAAGAGATATAAAGTACTCGACTTGGAACCTTAAAAAAATTTAGAGTGACCTTTCAATATTAAAATTTCGACTTGATATTTTCAGCATCTTTATGATTTTTCATATAGAAAAAAATGAAATAATGAGAAAAAAAAATCAACGATTTTGGAATTATTTTGAAATTCGGAGCGACCCTTTAAAAAAATTTTTTGAACTGTCCTTTGTAGGGGGATCTTAAAACATGATAAACTAACATATTTTCATAGGAGACTTAAATAAGAAAAATATTCTCTTTTTTTGAGTCACCCTAAGGGGCATATACACAGATAGAGAATACTCAAAAGAAGTCATATTTTAAAACATGTTGCCTGATTCCGTCATTTGTAAAGTGGAGCAAACCACTCTAAAAAAAAACTGGCACCCAGTTCGAACGCCACAAGTGAGAGTATTTTTAACTAGTTGAGAAAACCTGTCACAGTTCCAATTTATTAATAATTGAACTACTGTGGGGTAATCGTTTTCTCTAATTAAATAAATACAATATTTACGATATTATTTATTGAAAAAATTAAATTACATCATATGTAAAAGTATTGTTTTCAAATAGAATATATATCAATGTCATAATCTCAACAGGCTTGGAAAGTAATTCAAAATAGAATCATGGAGGGAAGGGAAAGCGCTTCAGACAGAGATAGATGAAAGTGCTAACACAGCTTATACACTACAGCTCCACAACTCCGTGTCGGCGCCTTTGATTTGGCAGTCGAGAACCAAGCAAGACGGAATGGTGCTATCTCTATTAGAATCGACGGAAAAGTCGGGCCCGGATTAAAAAATATTTTTATTATTGAAATAATTGAAAACCTTGGCATAATAAGGTTGGTTACATGCCACATTAAGTAAGTTTTGTGAAATTAAGTTCTAAATTTGTTTTAAATCTGTCAAATATAATTAAAAAAATTATTTAAATATAAATATTACGAAAAATAGCACATCTTTCGGATTAGAGGTAAAATAATTTGTATGTGGCTAGTAATATCCTCGTTAACAGATGTTTTAAGTTAAAACAATCACTTCACGACAAATTGTGGCTTGGATCCTTTTTACATCAAGGGTTTCAATTGTTAACGAATTTTGTCACGCCCGTGGATGCAAATCAAGTGGTACCCTGTGTGTCTGGCAAGTGTTACTCATCCCGCAAAGGGTTTATACCTAGATAAACGAATGCTTCGACTGAGATCTGGGAACTCTATGGTATTCTGGAATTATAAAGAATTGGTCACTTGTGCTCACAATATATCCCCTATAGTAATGTTACTGGGATTCAAGAAATGGCTTTGAGTTACGCTGCGGCCAAACACAGGTCTCATGGCGCTAGTATCGTTTTGAATTTTGACACGTCCAACATCGGCACGTTCATTGGTTGAAGAGGAAGTTTTTGACAAGAGAAGCATGAAGTGTCAGTATTGACAAGTGATAATTTTTTGATTTTTTCTTCTACAAAATTTAATATTAATTTTGTTTCAGCGATATTTATTGTGATTTGTGTTGTTGTATTAAGTGCTTTCTTATTTAATATGGGAAACAAATCGTACAACAAACTCAGAAAAAGAGGAATCAAGGAGGGATTGCTGTGACTGTCATCCAAGGGTCTCCGTCCTAGATAATACTTTTCCAGTGGGAAAAGCCTTTAAAATTCAAGTATAACAATTTTATGTTTCCGTTTTCCCTTCTTTTAATGTAGGTGCCAATTTTGAGGTAAGTTTGTAATAATTTTTCATATTTTTTCAGTTAATACCTACCCTCTTAATATTATAATTTAACTAAGATCTTATGCTTTCCTATGGACACGATTCAAGGAGGGAGTCCTATGGCTGTCATCCAAGCCCTAGATAATAGTTTTCCAGTGGCAACAGCCTTTAAAATTCAAGTATAATAATTTACTGTTTCAGTGAAGTAGCTGTCCATTTAAACTAAATTTTTTTATTTCACTCATTCATTTTAGCATTTATATACAGTATCGGCTAATGAACAGTTTCCAATAAGCTTGGCTAGCATCGAAAAGAAAACTAAAGAGTTAGTGCATTAGTTCGATCAGGAAACGAATAATATGAATGTTGCCTTGTGTGCTGTGTAATATGAACAGGCACACGGTGCGATGCATCCCCACGTAGCCGGCTGGTTACGTTCATAGTATTCTATTCCTTCTCCTACTAATGCTAACTCTTTGTAGTTTTTACTTGGACATAAGCAAAACGTATTGTACAACATTCGATAGCTGTCACTGTATTATCACAAACATCTGTTAATAACTAAATGATTTCATTTAATAGTTTCTTTTTTTTTTCAGTAAAATGAATATGGCTAGAGTTATCATCGACTTTAAAATAAATTAAATAAGTTTTATAATTTTTCAAATAAAATACTTTATTTGTTTTTTTTTTACCAGAGCCAATTTTTTTTCAGATCTAACCTCTATAGGTAAAAAAAAAAATGATTCAGGTAAAATTGAAAAGTATATTACATGTTCTTTTAAATGTGTTGTTAATACAAATGCTGCTCTTATTGTAATAGCTAACAATAAAAAAATTAGTATTATTTTTAGCTATCAAAATAAAAATAGCGCCTGGATTTACAGCTCGTTTAATCCAACATGCAATATACTTCTCAATTATTGCCGAATGAATATATTTCAAAATTCCCGCCATGCCGCGGCTGAAAATTTACGATTTTGGCGGGAAATTTAAATTTCGCCTTAAAATTATATTTGAATTTACCGCCATATTGAGTTAGTTGAGCGGCCAGAAGCATACGCATTTTTGCGCTGCAAACTTAGTGCCAACTCTTTAACAAGTGAGATGCACTACTATAGGGGATATATTGTGCTTGTGCTTTTATTTTAACAATATTGGTTTTATTAAGATGTATTTTTATTAATTGGAATACAGATTTGTAGAAGTAATACTTTGACAGTTTTTATTAATATATTATATTCAATTTTTATCTGACCATACCGAAGTAGGGAATTTTGAAACTTTATAGTAATGTGAAATTTGAATTACAATATTACACGAAATTACATAATTATTAGTACCTACTTATTTTATGTATATAGGTACTAAATTTGTACTTGGAGAAACTAATATCGATTTTTACAAGAAAATTTTGAAAAGTAAATTATTTTAGTTTCTATTTCTGATGTAAAAATTAAACCAAGAAAACAAATAAATAGTAATTTGTTCAACAAGAGTGGATATGATACTCAATCGTCTGATTGTGATATGGACAATCCACTCGAGTTGTACAGTATATTTTTTCTACGACCCACTAACGAAAATCTACAAATTTAAAAAGTTATTTAAGGTTATTTAGACAAAATAACTAATTTTACAATAATATACGAATTTTACTAATTTATAAAATAAAATAAACATAAAAAAAAGATTTAATTTAATTTAACTAGTCCTCGGCCTACATTCTATCCCGGGCTTTTCGCGTGGAAGGCAGATGCTCTGTACTCATCTTTACTAACACTTTCAGGATTTTAGTTTTAATACCCGTAATTAAATTAGTATCATGTAGTTTGATTAAAATTTATTTTTTTTTAAATGTGGACCCAATAAAAACAAAAATGTTATTATTTATCGAGTCTACACAAAAATAAATTATTTTAATGTTAAAGTATATACTGACAATTAGTTTGACAGAATTCTTACTTATTTAAAAAATTTTAAATAATAGGAGTTGGGTGACCAAAATATGAACTGAGATTTGTATATTTAATTTTTTTAAAGTGTTCTCACTACCTAAAATGGATATGAAATATATTCGTTTAGTTGAACGCAATAGCATACCTTTTCGTTTTGTAGTCTGTGCGTAGATTAGCTAATATCCATGTGGGCGTAAAACAATTATTTTTTCTACACCCACATGGCTATTACCTTATATACGCACAGATTACAAAACGAAAAAGTATGATATTGCCTTCAGCTGAACGAATATATTTCATATCCATTCTAGGTAGTGAGAACACTGCAAAAAAAATTAAATCCGCCAATCACCGTTCATATTTTGATCAACCGACTGCTATTATTTTTAAAATTTTAAATAAATGACAAATCTGTCAAACTAATAGTCAGTGTATTTTTTAGTTATTGAGATTAAACATACATTAAAATAGGTTATTCTTTTGGAAAACGTTGGTATGGATTACTAAAGGGTATTGGGTTAATTAATTCTAAAAGTGTGGTACAAATGCTATTTTTTGTAGCCAATTTTTCAAAATTATTTTGAAATATCTTTTTAATTTTGAAAATTAATTCTACAAATTCATCATTTGGCAATTGCAGATTTCCAAATGTATCTGAATTGGCGTTATCATATGCCATTAAAAAGCAATAAAAAGAAAAATCCTTTAATTTATCGTGATCTTTGTTATATTTAAGACAAATATCATAGGAGTGGATCCGCAAGGCTTTTAATAAAAGGTTACCACACACGTACCATATAAAATTTTTTTGTAGCGACTTATCTTTACAATAATTTAGGGCGTTAATAATTTCATCATAAAATAAAATACAAGGTGTTCCATTTAAAAAACATACATTTTGATTTGCCAGGCAAAAACGCGACACCCTGTATATCCAAAGATATTTTAAAAATATGTAGGTATTTTTCAAATCCATATAACTTTTATTTAAAACTTTTTTGCGTGTCTATAACCCTGTATAAATTATATATTTAACAATGAAAATTTCTTATAATGTGGTACTAAAGTACCAAATGTATATCAGTTTGGGTCCTTGGAAAAACGAAAGAATGTTTTCTCTCAGGTATAACCCTTATTAAAACAACTTTTAACTGCACAAACAGAATATGATGTCTTTTTTTCACTCATTCCTCTCACAGCTAAAGAGTCTACAAAATAATAACAGTATCTTTAATTTAACACAACAGATAGCTCAAACAAAATCAACGAAATTATAGGCTCAACGAAATTATGGAATCAACGGAATTAGGCGCATGGCTCAATACCTTACCTAAGTACGCTTCTAAATGCCAAAGCCGTCTTTTTCGTCCGAAGGCGGAGCTTAAGCGATGCGCGACGGAATCGACGCAAACCGTTGCCGCCAAGAGAGTGTTTTAGCTGTTTTATATAAGCTGTGGTGCTAACTGCAAAGGTGCAAATTTTTATTACAATTCTAGACATTCCTGCAGGGATACGCGCTCAGGAGTAAGATATGTTACGATACAAGTTGCTATTTTATCTTTCTGGAAAAGCTTTTTAATAAGTCGCTTCAGAGTACGCGTCTAAAGATAAAGACACAAAAACACCAACTAATTAAAAAAAAAGGAATACGAAAATCAGCCATCACGAAGTATGTGCGAGCCCGCACGTTGTAATTTGTGGAAGAGCCACACTCAAGGGGCTAAAGAGCCGCGGTGTGCCGACCACAGCCTAGAATATTAGAATGGTTTAACCTTTCCAAGGTGAAATCATTATAATATATAGATATACCTATGCGCGTGTCGGTACTCGTTACTCGTCAGCTGTAGGAATAAAAAGTACTGAGTACTCTAAAATATAAAGTACTAGAAATTTTTTGAGTATGATTACCATCCGGAGTACCAATTACTAAATTCTTTGAGTACTCGAGTACAATTTTGAGTACAATTCACTTGAATACTGCCCAGCTCTGCGCTTATCCAACTAATGTGAATAACTTTCAGAGATTTCCAAATAAAATACGTATTCCGAAATATATTTGTGGATATTCCCAGTATATTAACAATACAGAATAACTCAAAGTAGACAAAATAAATCCAAACTAAAGCGAAAAATACTTAACTACACAAATGTCATGTCACATGCCAATTGAAGACACTTTCTGGTTTGTCTTTTATCTTTTCAGATGTGATATATTGCCTGCAAACAATTACTTGGAACCTCCTTAGTGCAATAAGCTTTGCATTTATGCGAAGGTAAAAAATATAATATCAAAAAAATAGAATATAATACAAACCTTTCTGTCTAATTTTTTCCCAAAATAAAAAACAGTAATACATTGAGATTGTCAAAATATTATTCACTATCCAAAATGAGAGTACTACATCTATTTTTCCAAATTTATTATAAATTAAAATAAGTGCCATGGGAAATCTGAAAATAAAAGTAATAATACTCGTAGTATTAATATTAAAAAACAACTAAAAACAAAGAAGGCCATGGGCAAGCAAGATAAGTAATTCGATAGGAAATTTCATTCAAAATTAACCACCATTAGTTCTAATTTTTTTTGCACAGATTCAACAGGCTCTGACTCACGGCAGTTTTCAATTCATAAATATTTGGTGTTGTTATTTATTTTAAACTTAAAGGTTTACCAATGTTATTTAGGTTTTTGTTTCCTCTCAACTTAATCAACACGTCTGTAAGAGGTTGGCAATGGGTTTGGTAATACCCTGTATAGTAGGGAACAAGAGATGAAATTTATAAGTTAAGTTAAAAATTGCTCTGTGACAAAAAAAAAATTCTTACGCGCTCGGACTAGTTTCTTACGCTTTCCCTCAACGGCCTCAACACCACGTGTGTGAAGTTAGCATCTCAATTTTCAGCATTTTATATTTAAAGTAGAGTTCTTATAGCATCCAATATAGTTCTATAGTTACCGATACTTTTTATAAATAGTTCTGTTGAATTTACTACCGAAATTTGCAATTTTAAAAATGAGATACTAATGGCCAAAAGTTAGCATCCCAATATCCTAAATAAAATAAAATAATAAAAACATAAAAAATAATAAATACTGCCATGTTATGACAACTTCTAGAACACAAGTATTAATAATAAACCATAATTATAGGCTCTATATAGTAAAATTGTCATATTAAGACGAGTTCTAGAACACTTAATGCTTCTAAATGATAACTTGACTCTCTCTGCATTGAGACCTGAAGTGTTCTAGCGTCTAGCACTTTTTAAATAATTTTAAGTATAAATAATAAACAGAAATTGTAGACCATAGTGAGATGCTGGCACATTATGACTTTACATTTTCTAGAACTCTTCATAATGTGCCAGCATCTCACTATGGTCTATAATTTCTGTTTATTATTAATACTTAAAATTATTGAAAATGTGCGAGAGGGTAGAACTCTTCGGTGTCAATGTAGAGAGAGTCAGGTTAACATTTAGAGATATTTTAATTTAGTAGCATTATGTGCTCTAGAAGTTGTCATAATATGACAGCATTATACTATCGTTTAGAATTTATATTTTTAATAATTATTGATAATCATTTTAATAGCGCCAGAGCTATAAATAAAATAATTTAGGTATGCAAACGAACAAGAACTCTAGAACTATTCGTAAACTATCGATTTACCGTCTATTTTGTTTTATTTTATTCATTATACAGGGATGCTAACTTCCGGCCGTCAGCATCTCATCATTGTATAAAGAACTAATAGTAGTCTCACCTTATAGAAGTTTCATTGGAGTGAAATGGATACTACCAATAGATGGCGCTAGTGAATATGGATAAGTCGATATTCGCTTGCAGTGGGCGGAGTTGAGGGTCCACCTGAAATTTTAGTGAATGACGGAGATCGATCGATGGATTTCTATGTTTAGCTCTTGGATGAAATTTCATTAACTCGTAATTCATTACTTGGACCACACTATCTCTCTATATAATGTTTGTTATTTTGCATTGTTAGTGCGTTTACGGGTAGTAGGTATTGTGAATGAGTTGTGTTTATGTTTTATTACTGAATTATTTTACTGTTAATAAAGGACGAGTTCCCAACAAGAGTACCTACATGATTTATATAAAAAAAATTAAATTATAGTTTAAATTAGTTTTTGGAAAGTGTCAAAAATGTTTATCGAATTCAGTAAAATGATAAGTACTGAAAAATAAGAATATTATAGCCAATAATAACTTTTGAATTTTCAACTTTAACACCCTGCATTTCGAAAACGGGTATTTTTTTTTCTAAGCATATTTCGTTTAATAGTTTTATTTTTAATCAGATAATCTTTAGTTGTACTATGTCCCATTCTTAATAATACATATTATGATATAAATTAGTTAACTATTAATTAATGTTTTAAAATTAGAATTAAAAATTTGTTTATTTATAACTGTTTTAAAATTAATAAAATAGAAAATATGCTTTTCTTTTTCTTTTCCTTTACAGGTTTTATCCGAATTAATTTAAAATAAATTATATAATATTAATAATATCAATAATAATACATTTCTTACGTGTTGAGAAAATTTTTATTTTTAATTAAAATACATATACCTATAGGTAGGTAGGTAAGGTACCTACCTAAGTACTTAGCATAAGTAATTATAAACAACAGGTTATTTCTTTAATCTGGTGCGTAACAATGTAATTAAAAAAACCCCTAAGATGGTTGGTAAATAATATAAATGAATTCTAAATATTGAAGTAAACACAATAAGTAAATAAGTAAACTATAAGGATTATTGGTTGGGGTTCGGCTCTGGGGGATAGGGCATTTAGGATCAAAATATTGAAACTAAACTTGGTATATGGATGTATTATCCTATAAAAATAAAAATCGCTTTAAAAAAATTCACGCCTCCCCAACCCTATCTGATATGGTGAGGGTGGCATCCCCAAAAAATTAAGTTAGAACTTTTTAAATAAAACAGTTGAAGTCTACGATTTTTTATACATAAAAACCCAAAATTACAATTTGAAAAAATTTTTCCAATTTTTTTTTTTAACAAAAAAAAAATTTCGACTTTAATCTTCAGAGTTCGGATGTGGGGGCTGGCATTTAAAAATAGTTACAGACGACATACAAATCTAATTTTTGACATATTTATAACATACGTGATTTGCAACATTTTTGTATAAAAATCTTACCACCACCATCCCCTAGAAGGAAATGGAGGGGGTGGCATCCCCAAAAAATCAAGTTAGAATGTTTTAAATAAAACAGTTGCAATCTACCATTTTTTATACATATAAACCCAAATTACAATTTTTTTTGAAAAAATTTTTCCAAATTTTTTTTTGAACTTAGAAAAAATTTCGACTTTAACCGTCATAATTCGGATATGGGGGCTGACATTTAAACATAGTTATAGAGGACATAAAAATCTTATTTTTGGCATATTTACAATAGAAAGGATTTGCAACATTTTTGTATAAAAATCTTACCACCACCATCCCCTAGAGGGAGATAGAGGGGTGGCATCCCCAAAAAATAAATTTTGAATTTTTTAAAAAAACATTAAAATCTACGATTTTTTTTTACATACAAACCCAAAATTTTAATTTTTTTTGATAAAATTTTCGCAAAATTTTTTTTTTGGACTTGTTGACAAATTTGATAAAAAAATTGAAATTTTGGGTTTGTATGTATAAAAAATCGTAGATTTTAACTGTTTTGTTAAAAAGTTCTAACTTGATTTTTTGGGGATGCCACCCCCACCATATCAGATAGAGGTGGGGAGGGATGAATTTTTTTAATGCAATTTTTATTTTTATGAGATAGTACATCCACATACTAAGTTTGGTCTCAATATCTCGACCCTAAATGCCCTAGCCTCCAAAGCCGAACCCCAACCGGATTATTTTTGTTGGTATTTCCAATAATCCTGTTGGTTAGGTTTGGAAAATATAAGTAATTTTTATGAATAATTCTTATTATTGGTAGATTGAATTGATTATTCTCAGGTGGTTCTTTACTGTTTTGTTTAAGTGCAAGCTAAAAAATTTTTTTTTTAAATAATATAACTTAAACTAATTTTAAATTATTGTTTTAATTTCTTTATTATATTTAATATTATTTCTACTTTTTCTAACAATAATCAATTTAAGATATCTACTTTGATTGAGACAAAATATTTAGTAGGGGAAGTTTTTAATATTATATAAACATACTGTGTGTGAATTTGGCTAAGCAGTAACCTTTATTTCTATAAACAGGAGGACAATGTTACTTGAAAAATGTATATTTAGAATTAATATTTACCACCATCAAATCCCAGACCTGGATACAATTTTTTTTTTTTTTTAGCAATACGGGAGAAGCAGAAGTGACATTTTTACAAATGAAATTAATTTCAACAAATTTATTTGAGATCATTTATAAAATTATTCATTATTAAAGACACCTTTGAACTCGGAACCTTTCGATTCATAGACGAGTACTCTAAATATTCGTTATGGAGGCTTACGACAAAGTTTTACTTTTTAACGCTGATAATCAGATTGCTTTTAGTTTCATTAAAATCTTAGTTTATTTTTAAATATAGACGAATATCTTGTGGAATGCTATTATTTATTGATTCTTCACAAGAATCACTAATTTTTAATTATATTTAATCTTAAGCCATATTCGAGCGGTCTACTGGTTTAAATATATTTCATGCGGTTCGAAACTGGTTTGAACTACATATTCCCATTCGAGTGACCAAATAATGACGTCACGTTGAAATAGGTTTAAACCAGCTGCATCTGTTTTTGAAACGTTTCATTGAGAACGGTTCAAGGAAATAGAAATGTTATTGATGTCAAAAATAGTAGCGTAGATCATGCATTAAAATTAATTATCAAAAAGGATTTTTTATATTACAGTTATAAGAAAACATAGAAAATGCATAATTATGAAGGTTTATAATTTTTAGTAATTTTTGAAAACTTGACCTTGTAATTCTAAATAACTGGTTAAAGTCGGATTCTAAATATAACGATCCATTTTTCATAAAACTCTGGTAATATATGAGCTTTTTTTGAAGCAAAATATTATCTATCGCTAGAGATTTATACACTCACAAACCCTTAACTGTTAGTGACATCACTGTTTTAAAATCATCTATTTGAGCGTTTTCAAAATCTATGACGTAGTAATGAAACTGGTTCTAAAAGTTGTTGAAAATATTTTTAAACCAAAGAGACAGCTCGAATATGGTGGGTGAGGTTTTCCGGGTTTTCCTCACCTGTAAGTCAAATGGCACCATCAATCATCTTTAAGTCGCCCCGGAGCGCCACGGCAAATAATAATAATAGCCGTCCCTTTCCCCGGACAAGCTCAGCTTTTGGGGTTAAAATTCACTCGTAAGGGGGTGAATTAGGGAGAGTATTATTATTATTATTATTATATATGGCTTTAATAACTAAAAAAATATATATTGACAATTAATTTGACGGAATTTTCACTTATAAAGTTCTAACATCTGACGTAGAGGGCGTATCTAACCAGTAAATAAAATCGTTAGTTCAATGATTGTACCAATAGATGTCGGGCGCGATTGCCTCCAATAACTTTTACATGGCGATTATCCTACTACAGTTCTTTATACAATGATCTCATTTTTTAAATTACAGTTTTCGTTAGTAAATTCGACAGAACTCTTGATAAAAAGTATTAGGACTATATCAGATGCCATAAGAACTTTCCTTAAAATATGAGATGCTGAGATTTGAGATGTTAACTACACACACCCCTCAACACCTCGATATTATATTATTTTCGGACACTATACCTTGTTGCCATTTAACTCTTCTATGGTCAATCTTCGACGTTTCATTTTCTCAACAAAAAAATTAAAATATTACCTGCCATGATGTATGAATTCCTTCAATATATATGTTAAAACAGAAATGCTAAAAAATAATATTATTAACTTGTAAACGCCATTCACGTGTACATTATCATCGAATAGTTCAGTTAAAAGTGATCTTCTCTCTTTAAATTGTTTTTCCGGTAAAGTTATCCTAAAACATTGGTTTAATAACTATTTATGCAACCAGTTAGGAAATGCTTTATTTATGTAACGACTGAATATTTGCAGGACGAGCAGAGCGAGGTTCTAAACATGAACAAGTTACACAAAATGGCATTTCGTAACATGTTATATACAATATTTTTTCAAATTTTGACTAGATTATTTATTAATTGATGTTTTGGTAAAATATTACTGACATATATGCAACCAATATTCTTTTCTTGGATTGTTAGTTGCATATGCATACATTCATTCATTTTATCACCAAACAGAAAATTATATTAATTTATGCTCAACGAATTGTACTATATTTACATTTCTTGTTAAAGTTAATTAGTTTTCAAGAAAGTGGTATTTTTTGATTTATTTTTTTTTTTAATTATTTTTTGCTGATTGAGAATGGATAATAAAGTCCAAAACAACAAAAATTACTGGATTTTAAGTTTGAACAAATTATATTTTTATATAGTCAACCTTCCTTTCTTTGATTTTAAAACCAAAAAAGGTTTATATTTACATACTTTACGCACTCCACAGAGTGCGTTAATTTGTACTTTTTTTCACTAGTGCGTAAAGTAAAACTCTTTATGCACTAGTGAAAAAAATAAAATTTTACAAAAATTGTACATAGCAACAAAATATAACGTTTTATTTTATATTACCATTTTTAGACAAATAAGTAAATTATTTTTGCTTATATCTATTTAGTCCAACAAATTATTAACAGTTTTTTGTTTTAATTATTTTTTCTAAATGTCACTAGTGAAAAAAACTAACTTTTATATTTTTAATATTAGTGGATAATGTGTACGATAGTAGAAAAATTATTTTGTAACTAGTTGCATAAAGTAGATCATTTTGACACTTGCTGCGACTACAAAAAAAGTCATTTTACATGTCAAAATTAGAAAAATTGATTGTGCTCTTATTGAAAACAGAATTGTAATTATTATTTACTTTGCTTCTGTTGTTTCTTGATGATTAGAGATGCCTTTAGTGACTGGCTCTGGTCCTTCTTTAGTAGTGGTATTAAATCCTATCTTTCTAAATCGTAACCTACAAAAATAATATTATTTGTAGTATTTTGTGTTAAAAATATAAATATATAAGTATTGTACTTTCATTTAATATACAGTGTGTCCGTAAAGTATGGAACAAATTAATTTTTAGCTAAACAGACCATTTTAAGAAATAATCCTGAAACATGACGATTTTTGATTTTAATTTACCGCATTTTAAAATATTAATCCAATATACAGGGTGAATTACTTTCGAGTAATGACGTCATCGTAATTTTGTCTCAATTTTCGGATTACTCTAGCTGAGCTGATTCTAAAAATGTATCACATGTTGATTCCAATTGGTACAGGGTGGACTTGTGGTCTAGCAGACAATATGAAAGAAATTATTTCTTATCAATTTTGAAAAAACATAGACGTCTATTTTTTTGTGAAATGTCATTATTTGTTTAGTAATTTATTGATGTTCAGTGATAGTTTAGTACTACAATATTTTTGGTATTCGTGAATGTTTTAATTATTGCTTAGATTTAATTTCAATTAGAAATGGAGTTAAGTGTAAAACAAAAAATTGAAATACTTATGATGATTGTGTATGGAGACAGATCGCGAACTCAGATGGAAGTGTGCAATTTGTTTAATGATAAATATCCAGAAAGACCTATAACGCGTTCAACAGTCAGTAAGATTGAAAATAAATTTCTAGAAACCGGTACGGTTAAAAATGTACGCAAATCAGGTCGTCCCTCTGCAAATGCTGATACAGCATTAGATGTTTTACTTAGTTTTGAAGAAGACGCGCACACTTCTGTGCGTAAAGTTAGTCGCGATATCGGTGTTAGCAAAACAACGGTACACAAACTACTAAAACTTTAAAAATGGCATCCTTATAAAATCAAACTTGTGCAGGATTTATACGAAGATGATCCCGATAGAAGAATCCAATTTTGCGAAAAAATGATGGATAAATGTCACCGAGACCCTTTCTTGATACAAAACAATATTTTTTCTGATGAGGCCACTTTCACGTTAAATGGCGAGGTTAACCGTCAGAATTGTATATACTGGGCAAAAGAAAACCCCCACTGGATGCGTGAGCATCATACACATTACCCGCAAACGGTAAATGTATGGGCTGGAATTGTAAGAAAGCGAATCATCGGACCCTACTTTATCGAAGGTAATTTAAACGGGGCAACGTACCTTGAGTTTTTAAGGGGGTATCTCGTACCTACTTTACGTAATTTGTTTGCCAGCAGACGTAATCCTGGATGTTGTGATGAAAGTTTATGGTTTTAACAGGATGGTGCACCTCCACATTATGCTGTAGATGTTAGAAGGTACCTAGATGAACTTTTTCCGAACAGGTGAATTGGTAGACGTGGACCTATCGAATGGCCAGCGAGGTCACCAGATTTCAATCCTTTGGATTATTTTATGTGGGGCCATCTGAAGAATGTTGTGTATCAAACGAAACCAGCATATATTTAAGAATTAAAAGAGAGAATTCGGACAACAATAAACAATATTTCTCAAGACACAATAAACAAGGTTCAACAAGAATTTGTACACAGTTTGGGTTACTGTCAAATACAGCAAGGGCTGCAGTTCGAACATTTATAAAGTCATGTATATTCTGTCCGCTAGACAATAAGTATTTTTGATAATATTGTTAATTTAAATAATTAGAAATTACTAAGAAATAACTAAGTAATTACTAAGAAATCGCTAAGTAATCGCCATGAAAGTAGACAATCACTAAGTAATCACTAAGTGTCCAGTAAGTAATTACTAAATAATCACTTAGTAATCACTAAGTAATCACTAAGCAATCACTAAGCAATCACTCAGTAATCACTAAATAATCACTAAGTAATTACTAAGTAATTACTAAGTAATTACTAAGTAATTACTAAGTAATTACTAAGTAATTACTAAGTAATTACTAAGTAATTACTAAGTAATTACTCAGCAATTACTAAGTAATTACTAAGTAATTACTGAGTAATTACTAAGTAATTACTAAGTAATTACTAAGTAATTGTTAAGTAATTACTAGGTAATTGCTAAGTAATTACTAAGTAATTACTAAGTAATTGCTGAGTAATTACTAAGTAATTACTAAGTAATTACTAAGTAATTACTAAGCTATTGTTAAGTATTTGCTAAGTAATTACTAAGCAATTACTAAGTAATTATTAAGTCATTACTAAGTAATCACCAAGTAATCACTAAGTAATCACTAAGTAATCACTAAGTAATCACTAAGTAATCACTAAGTAATCACTAAGTAATCACTAAGTAATCACTAGGTAATCATTAATTAATCACTAAGTAATCACTAAGTAATCACTAAGTAATCACTACGTAATCACTAGGTAATCACTAAGTAATCACTAAGTAATCACTAGTAATCACTAAGTAATCACTAATTAATCACTAAATATTCACTAAATGATCATTAAGTAATCGCTACAGTATTCATTAAGTAATCACTACAGTAATCCCTAGGTAATCACTGAGTAATCACTAAGTAATTACTAAGTAATCACTAAGTAGTCTGTGTGTTTTATGATCTCTATTTTATGGTCAAAATTTAATTTTTAAATAATATATATTTCCTTATAAATTATTAGGTCTAAACTAAGCAAGTAACCTCTTTCAACATTTAAAATTGTTGTTAATAAATAGGTGCACATATTATTCACATATTGATTTAATATTTTTCTTTAATGGTATATTGTGGAATGTAAAAAGGGAAAAATTAATATTTTACGGGTTTTGCAATATTCTACTTTATATTTTGCGCATCTTGTCCTTTGCTTGGTACCAATGCTAACGACTTGCTGTGCCATATATTGATGGATTTATTATTCTTTTGTGTTTATGCATATGACATATGATTTAATTCCTTACTTTCTCTAGATATTTAGTTTATTTAGTTATGAATTCATCACAAGCTGTAGGATAAATTTTTAGGTGAAGTCCTTGAATAATAACATTGTTAAGGTTTATTTAAACATTAAACAATAATTTTGAATTTGTTTGATGACAAACATATCTATATATTTATAAATTAGTTTCCTTTATAATAATTTAAAAATTGTTAATTATTTAATTTATTGGGTAAAGTCATAACAAAGGAACATAAGTTTGAGGTTTGTTTTTATTTTTTCTTTTTTACTGAGTTTTACTGAGTTTAATAAGCACAAAGTTTGGCCATTATAAGAACTCAGCGCGCTTTCAATTTGTCTATTGTTTTCAGAATTTTTCTAAGCTATCCACCCCTAGCGACTTCGAAGGCCAAAAGGTTGTCAATGAAACTTATGTAACCAAAGATACAAAATTTTTATTGGTTAATTCTTTTTTTAAAGAAGTTTAGTTTTAGGTAGTCTCCCTCTTTGAAAGTTGCAGAGTGCATTCGGTAGGTTTTAGAACATATGGACGGATGGACTAACGGACGGTCTAACGGACGGACTAACGGATGGACTAACGGACGGGCTAACGGACGGACTAAAGGACGGACGGACATTTTAAAAAGTTGTTGAAAGTTTGATGAAAAGGATTTTGGTACATACATTTTTAAATAAAACTATGACGTCATACAGTCATGACATAACGTCTATTTTTTGTTAATTCCTCTGTTTATCACCTCAATTAACAATTCACCTCAATTAACAATTCACCTCTTCCACAAACAAAATCTTGTTTCGTCATTTTGAAAAAATCACTATTTCGCTTATGAAGTCACTAGATCAAATTCATGGAACACAAATTTCTTACGACTGATTGTCGTTAGTATGTTTCTAAAGGCCTCAAAAAAATTAACGTATATCTTGTTTTTATGTATCAGCTTGAATTAAATTATAGCAGAGCGTAGTTATTACAGACATAAACATTTTTTATTTAATATACAGGGTGTCCCGAAATTAGACGGTCATATTTTAACAGAATAATCTACATCCTTAAATAGGAGTAAAAGTTTATACAAGCATAGGTCCAAAAACGCTTCTTTTTCGAGATACAGGATGTTAAAAGTGAAGTCCTGATGACACTCTTTTGTAAATATTTTCTAAACTTTTAAAGATAACTAAATGAAATTTAGTACAAATGCTTACCTTTTTACGCTCTATTTAATGGACTAAATCCCAGTTTATGATCATCTTCATAGGTGGGTAAATTAGGGGGGCTTAGGGTAAAATTGCCCTAAGTTTTTTTGTTTACAGTTTTTAACATTTTTGACTATAAAATTTAGAAAACCAATATTTTCATTATAATAAAGCTACTTCTGTTGCATCTCGCTAGGACGCACCATTTTCAAGAAAAAAGCATTTGAAAATTTCATGATAAGTTATTTGAAAGTGTAAACAATAATTAGTAGGCCTGTGAAATCAGAAATTTTATTTTTTTACTTTGGAAAACCGGTGACTAAAGAAATTTTAGAAAATATTACAAAAATGTGCCATCAGCACTTCACTTGTAACACCCTGTATCTCGAAAACGAAACGTTTTCGAACCTATGTTTATATGAACTTATATTCCTATTTTAGCATGTTGATTACGCTGTTAAAATATGATCGTCAAATTTCGGGACACCCTGTATATTAAATTAAATTTAGTTTATAATCTCTAAAAAAGTGTGATCTTTTTGAAAAAATGTAGTATAAAGCATTTTTCTTACTCGCTTGATTTATGACACTTTCCTTAGGGCTTATATGACAGTTGCTTATTTGTCCGCATTTTCAGGAACTGTAGTAACCATGAATACCAGGTCCGGCCCGTGAGTTATTTAGAGGTGGGTCAAATTGTGGTTGATAAAGACGCAGGCAAAACCGCGCTGGCTCGAACTAGAAAATTTGTTTTGGGGGGTTACACAAAAACTATTTTTTATGTTTTTCACTATTATATAGAGCAAATAAAAGACACATCCCTTGAGGTATCTTTAGACAATTGTTATAATAATACCTATTATTGAGAAAATTCTCAGGATAAATGGCTCTCCTTTTATGTAGTTACGAGAAATCACTGATGATTTGCTTGTTTTTATCGTTTCCTTACGCTTCGCTCGTTACGCTGCACACTCTTCGCTCAGACGCTCTTCAGTACGATAACTTTGCTGCACTCTTTTCATTGCGCACCACACTTGTGTTTCTCGATTGTGTAGTTTATGCGTTCATTGTGTATAATTTAAATCGATCCTTCTGTCCTGGTTGGAGAAATGTTCAATGACTAGTTCATTAAAATTAAAAATACTTCTAACAAAAGGTTTTTCAATACTTAACATAGCTAAAGCTCCCAATCTTGGCTTTCTCATAGTGTTTTTTAGAAGTCTTCACTTTCACGTTCACTTTCTGCGGTAGTCATTGGAATAGTACATAAAATCTTCAATAATTCCACACTTGCCGAAAACGTTTCACCCAGGTTCATTTCCAACAACAGCTGTAAAATGGCAACAGCACCCGCAATTACTGAGGCCCTTCCTATGAGGTCTCAGTATTGCATTCGTGTAGACGAAAAAATTTTCTTACCCCCATTTTTTAAAACTTTTTTTGATGTTTCCGAAAATGTAAAAAAAAATTTCGTCCGGTCGTCTGTGCGTATGTATGCCGGCACGATAACTCTAGAATGAAACTTCTGATTAACTTGCGGTTCTGATTTTCTTGAATAATTACTTCTAACTTAGAACCCTATTGATTTTCAGAATTTTCGGTTCATCCTAACTACTTTAATTCTAGTACCACCAGGTAAACCTTGTAACATATCTCACCAGGTTAAGTCGGATACGACACTACCCTTATTTTATCATTATTTTGTGTAATAAAGGTATAAATGAATAAAAGATATCTTATTTAGAACTTAAAAAGATTTATTCGAAGACCAACAAATATTTAACGTCTAAAAACATTTCAAAAATAAAAAAATTATTTATTGATATTGTAATGTTGGGGGCAAACAATTCATTTCTGCTCACCACACACACTTTTTTACAGTGGCCACAAGTATGGTTTCATCTTCTTTTCTCTTGCCTATCACAGAAGGCGCAGAGACCTGGTCTTTTGGAACGAACTTCATGGGTATCATCAGAAATTGAGACCGTGACACAGGGTTATCCAAATTTAGTTTATAAATTAGGAAGGCATTTACTGAAGCAGCATTAAGAACACCAAAAAAGTACCGCATAGGTCAACGGTTTGATTTCCTTTTTGTGGTTTTAGAATGGCACAACTGGTCAAAAACATCCACTCTACCTTTTGTCATGCTGTAAAACTCTATTATCTCGGGTTTGTTTATAAGTGGATCTATATCTCCAAGGGAATGCATGGATGAGATTAGAATTACGTTTTTATTTTTTTTTTTTTGGACGTACGACACTATCATTTTTTCATCATCCTACAAAAATCTTGATTTTCTCGTCGGTAACAAAAAGATGAAAAATATCTATGACACTTGTAAGACCTCTGGCTCTACCTTTTGGTCCAGGAAGATGAGTAACAATATTCTTTGCACGGCAACGAGAATAAATGCTACTCAATGGTGTGTCAGTCCAAATAGTTGTATTATCTTTACCCAGAACAAAATTTCTCTCACCTGCTTCAGAGCTTCCATACTCTGATGTAATATTATTATGTTCCATGGAGTTTTCATTTTCGTAGGAATCTGCAGGAGGCACATAATCGTCATCTTCTGGATCATCATCTGATAAAACGGCATCTTCTGTTTCACTTATACTGCCAGTTATTGATTCATCGTCACTGTCCCCCTCTTCTATTTTCGCAATTTCGGCCAATAATTCTTTTTTTGATAGCAACCTTCGATTAGCCATTTTGCATAAATAAAAATAAATGTAAAAATTATTGCATAGTCGGATCAGACACTTTAGGTGACAAATGATAGAAAAAACCACGTTACACTCGTCTAATTCAGCGTGCATGTAGAGACTGAACTGTAGCGGACCGAACGCTAGCCCAACTCCTCTTTCTCGTACGGACCTAATGGCTACATCGATGTCGTATCCGACGTCACCTGGTGGTACTAGGGTTAATATTAGTTTTTTTAAATCGTATGCATTTCTTATGTGACAATTTTAGGAATTCCAATTATTTCTTACGTCAACGTTCATAACATTCTTAACATTCCATAAATTGCAAACATTTTCTAACGACCTGTCAAATAACAGCTGTTGATAGTAAAGGTGAAATTTCTAAGCGGGTTGCGACCTTCATACTTGAAACTAAATATATTTTGGAGGCTATTTTTATTCGAAATTAGTCTCCAAGCCTACCAATTTATGAAAAGTATATAAGCAGTTTCTTAAAAATTACTTTTTATGGTGGTGCTAACTTAAGCGTACTACTATTTCGTCCCTAGCCACAAAAACAACTTCATCAAATTTACTGGCTTTTTGTCGCAACCCCATAGAATAATTAACCGGCCATTTTATTTGGCAAAAATGAGAATAATGCCTGTCAAGTATCAAGATGTCAACTTTGATGTGTGAATGACTCTTAAATGTCAAATTATTTAAAAATGTATACTTTTTTGATATTTATTGCAAATAATTTGTAGTGTATCTCAATTCAGGCTTTTCATAAATAAAGGTACAGCAAGACAGATAATATAATGTTCTTATACGAAGCACTTTTTTATTATATAATGCTGGTTTTTTAGTAGATAATTTTAATTACACGATTTTGGATTATATATTCAACCAGCGAATTGTAAATATTAATTAGTATACTTCTAGTCATAAATTTTCTCAATTCATAAAATTTAAAAATGAATTTTCTTACCTTGGGATTTTAATGACGTAATGTGATCAACTAATTTAAAATTTTGATTAATTATGATAACGATGTATTTTGTTGTGTTTTTCATTTTAATTATAAAGTTGTCATTTATTTTTATGTTGAAAGAAGGCCTTTGTAAATTACATTGCTCTCTATGGATCTACTTTAACACAAAAATAGTTTTGTGGCTATAAGTTGCTATAACCTATCGTCGCAAAACTATTAATAATTTAAACATAGTAAGTAGTATTAATATAACATCAAGTAATTTGTTAAAATAAAGTACATGATCTCTAAACAGAAATAATTTATAATAAATGCGGGTAAAACGAGGGGTAAAATAACAATAAATTAAGGGAAATACTTAAAAAGGGCAGGTTTAAAGAGTATTATCACAAGAAAGTATTGTTTGAGGTTACTTTTGAATACATTTATTGTTATTTTTTTTTTTTAATTTCTGTAGGCAGTCTATTAAATTTTTTCAACATTTGGAAAAATCCGCCAACAGTCGAACGGACTATTTTTTTAAAGTTTTTTTTTTAAACGATTTTGGACCTTCTGAAACACATTTCAAAATACTTTTTTTGGCCTGTAAACGCTATAAAATATTTTTTCCTACCTTAAAACTATTCAAATGTGTCCTCCAATTTCGATGTTGAAAAAATTTAAACTACATCATTTTGATTAATTTCTTGTTATAGAAACTGCTAAATAATAACACTAGACCATCCATAATGCAATAAACCATCAAAATTTTTTCGTAAACAGTTTATTTTTTTAATTTAAGCTCATATTTAGGTTCGTCGGAATTTTTTAATTTTCGTAAAGACTATGACAATTAAGATTTGCAGTGTGACATATGTCTAAAAGAAATACAATGTTGCCATATCAATTATCTATTACATAGCAATGGTAATTTTTACATATGCCCTGCGTTGTACCAGGCCAACCAATTGACTTCAGTATTAGAAAAATTATATAAAACTAACGATTTAAAAAATACCCATATTAAGATCTTCTTTTTCACCCTCATCGGCAGAGTACTCTTCGACGATCTAACCTAAACTAACAATATACAACAAGAAGATGAAGCAACGACTTCTTGTAGGGTGGTGCTACCAGAAAATTTTAACTCATACCTGGCTACGCCGACCGGCATAGACTCCAACGGCCTGGACACAGCTCAAATTGAAAAAACCTAACCTAACCAACCCTCATCAGCGTCTGGCCAGTAAACATCGATCCCAACTTTTAACGAACGTGTCTTGTATCGTGGGCATCTAATAATATGAAAATAATCAATAAGGAAAGGAAGCTACGACTTCTTGTAAGGTGGCGGCTTTGCCGCCACCAGAAAATTTTCAAACCATACCTGGCTACGCTGACCGGCATAAACTCCAACGGCCTGGACACAGCTCAAATTGAAAGAAAACCTAACCGAGCCAACCCTTATTAGCGTCTGGCCAGTGAACCTCGATCCCAACTTTTAACGAACGTGTCTTGTATCATGAGCATCTAATAATAAGAAAATATACAATAAGAAAATGAAAGAACGACTTCTTGTAAGGTAGCGGCTTCACCGCCACCAGAAAATTTTTAAACCATACCTGGCTACGCCGACCGGCATAAACTCCAACGGCCTGGACACAGCTCAAATTGAAAAAAAAAAACCTAACCTAACTAACCCTCATTAGCGTCTGGCCAGTGAACCTCAAACCCAACTTTTAACGAATGTGTCTTGTATCGTGTGCATCTAATAATAAGAAAATATACAATAAGAAAATTAAGGAACGGCTTTTTGTAAGGTGGCGGCTTCGCCGCCACCAGAAAATTTTTAAACCCTACCTGGTTACGCCGACCGGCATAAACTCCAACGGCCTGGACACAGCTCAAATTGATTTTTTTTTAAATATTAGATAAGTACCGACATGCCGTAATTAACGTACAATCATCATGAAATGAAATAAAAAGACGGTTGTCTGTGATCACTACAAATGTTTTTACTTCGAGATCCAAATTTACCTGCTGGCCAGACACTATGTAATTTTTCAGCCAACTTTCACTAATCGAATTATTTCCTGACTTATATGTTTTCTTACTCGATTTGGCAACACCGCATTTATAGAAACTAGACACATCAATTGTCATTAAAAATAATTTAGTGTTTATTTTTCTAACAAACTAAAAATGAAAAATAAGAAAATTTGATCGTTTATGAAAAAATTTGGTACGGTTTATTGCTCTATGAATGGTTTTATATTGATATTTAGCCGTTTCTACAACAAGTAATCAGTGAAAATGGTTTATTTTACATTTGTTTTATGATGGAGACCCGACAACAAATTTTAAGGATTTTGGATTTTAAGGTAAATTTTTTTTTTTAAATAAGTGTTAGCGCACCCAAAATTGTTATGTATAGTGTGTTTCAAAGTGTCTAGAAACTCTTTATAACATTTCAATAGTTATATCCGCCGTTCGAGTGTCGGCGTATAATATCTAACATTTAATAAAAAATGTATTTTGGGATTTCCCAGCCATCACTAAAATTTTTTAGTGATAGCTTGCCGTACATGAAAGTCAGATTGGCTTCTTGTATTATAGTTGTGATATTGCGAATTAAATTGAATTTTTGTCTAATAGATCTGATGCGATGGTACTGTCATTATTATTTTATAAATAAATATCAATCATATACTGTACATAATTCTGAACTGAAAGCCAATTTTTTTTTAACATAGATTTAATACTCATCCTTCTGTCCTTTATTAAAAGAATATAAATAGCCCAAATATTTTACATGAGCAGGCTTAAGAGGTAAAGGGGCCAATTATTATTGGATAAATAGCTCGAACAAGTTTTTAAAATCCAATCAAAAGGCGATATAGAATGGTTTTCAAAATCAAGGCTTGTGAAAGTCATTACATGGTTTAACCTAAGTAATGCCAATGCTTCACAAAACAAAAAATTCAACGTCCTAATACTACTATCGGCTTTCGGTCTTTCGTTCCAAGTTAAATCATTTCTCGTTTTTGTTACGCTACGAGTTTACCCTTGTAGGTCTTAGTCTTGACTCTTGATAAGGTGGGAATCACCATTTTAGCGTCTCTCGAATGTTATAAAAATCTTCACGACTATATAAAAAATTCCAATTCAGATTTGAGCTTAGAAACGTTTATCATCTCATAATTAATTTAAACAGATTTTAAAATATCTTCGGGAAACTCATTTTTATAATGAGCAAAATTATTTGTATCAAAGAAACGTGAAACTATTAAATGTTTTGTATAAGTAAAACGATAGCGGATTTCTGACAAAATTATGTCACATATTTCTAAAGAAATTCTTCGTTTGGAGTGTTTCGAATGTTTTCTTTTAAAGCTACTCGCTCCGAAATTAACATTTTGCTCTAGTTATAACACTATCTTGAATTTTTTGTATTATAGAATTAAAATGTTCTATAAATTTTCCAATTAAAATAGCATCAATATTTGATGTTTGCACTTGACAAAAAAGTATCTTAACATGTGGCATAATTGAGTGAAAATTTTTTAACTAGTATAAAAAATGTTTATTTTCTAAATATGTCTTTAAACCACCTGCTTGATTTATTGTAGTTATGTCAAATTTAGTGTCCATTATTTCCTCCAAACAATTTACTAAATCGTTCTTGTATATGTAGACAGTTTCAATACATCTGTCATTAAAATACCATATGGTCGCAGCAGATTTTGGTAATCTTATTGATTACTTGGTCCAACAATAAAGTTCTTTTAGGAGATTTTCCAAAAAAAGATGAAAATGCATGTAAGTTGGCAAAAAATACTCTTAGTTCTTTTTGCCTGACTAACAGCTTTTTAAAGTACTAGGTTTAATTGGTGCACAAAGTGTGCTGCTGGATATTTTGTTTCAATATTTTTTACTGAGGCACCATCATAACATTGAGCGATAAATTTTTGAGGGTTTTCATTAATTTTTATAATTCTGCATATATTTCATTTGACAATGCCTGTGCCGTAGTACCTTTAGATTCAATAAATTTCCAAACCCTTTCATGAATATTTCCTTTCAATACGTACCGAATTATAAAAACTAGTTGTGTTTTATTTGAGCAGTCCGTAGTTTCATCGGCTTGAATAGCCCCACAAACCTAGAGCGTTCAACTTCGTTCTTTAATTTTTTCTGTGTAACCGCTAAAATAGACTCCAGTAATTTGTTCTGTATTGTTTTAGAAACTTCTTTAAATACTGTACTATTTTTCGAATTTACTTTAAAAATACTGTCTAGTTCCGAAACAAAATCTATTAATCCATGAAAGATTCCAGGATTTTCCGATAACTCTAGAACTTACACAGTCAATAATTTTGCCAAAACTGTATCTATTTTGCGTTACCTTTCATTATGGTCGTTTATAGATTTACGATAAGCACTACTTAATTGAGTTCTTATATCAACGCCTCCAAGGCTACCGAAATTCATAGCATTGTTCATATGTATGGTAGAAGAAGAATGTTTTGCCACCTTTTTTTTAATGTTTTATGTCCATTAGGTCAGTTTTAGTCCATAACGAATCATCAGTACAAAACAAAGTACAGGGAAAACAAAAAAAAACGCATTCTTTACATTGCATCTACAAATCCAATTAGAAATGTTAAAAATATCTGTTAATTTATTTCCCTTTGTCTTTTGTGGTTTGTTTTAGATCTAGAAAAGGTTTTGGAAGTCCTTTTTCTTCTATTTCTAAACGTCTTTCAAAAGTCAATGTGCCGATTATCTTACACTGAAGTATTTCTTGCACAGTTACAATAAAAGCCATTGATAAATGTTCGATAATATAATAACTACGAACTATAATAACTACACTACCGTAAAATAGAAACAGGTTTCATGTTATTGTGTAACGCTACTGCGATGTTTGATGAGATAATGTAGTTTAAATTAGTGTAAAACTTGGGTCTTAGTCTCTTCTAGATGAAGTGTACTATAAATTATTAAAAAAAAAAAATAATTTGTATTTCATTTTCTTTTCGTTGTGTTTCTATTCACCCTACAAATGGGGTCAAAAAAAACACATACTTAATTAAGCGTTTGTATCTATTCATACCATTGTGGGGTGTCTAGAGACTTCAAAAGAAAAATTCAGTTTGATTAAATCAGTTTTATTTAACACAAAAACCTTAAAACGAACTAAAAACAAAAAGTTCAATATATTTATCTACATAGTATATGTTATATTATAATCCAACAAGGCTCTATTCATAGAGAATGACTCACATAACCCAGTAAACAGGAAACAGCTCAGCATATTCCAAGGTGCCCTAATCGTCCCAGACAACATTGTTTTAACCTCTAGCTACGTCACTAGATAAAATATTATAAATAGGATCCAATAGAGATCATAGCGTCTTTTATGCGATTAGTAGTCTTTAAGCCATAGCTGTCTTTAAACTATTATTCAACATTAAATTCCCGGCTTTGCCTTTTGCCGTAAAAGTTAAGTAATAACAAGTATTAAATAAATGTGTTAAAAAGTTTAAGTGTTGTTTTTAAAAAATTAATAACACGAAGAAACCCATAACATATATGTAAATATAAACAGATGAAGAAACCAAAAACATAAAAATTAAAAACATCAGTAAATAAAATTAGTATATTGTCAAATCACTGAGATTATCCGGAAAAGAAAGCATATCTTTGAATGGATCAGAGGAAAAAACAGTGGAAGAAGACAACCCTCGAACTATATCAGCATGATCTATGAACGACTCTTCAGTTGTTACAGAAAACTTCATTGTCTCGCCGCCCTTTTTATAAAAAAGTCCCACATACACATCATCAACGAGATAACAAATTTTGATCACGTACAATCTAACAGACCGCAAAATCTCCAGGGTGAAGGGTCTCGGTACTTTTACGTGTAGAACTATTTGTGAAGGAATTTTCTTTATCTTCAGAAAATGATAGGTCCAATTCATCATCACTATCTTGAAGGGAATATTTAGAACTCACTGACGATGAATCTTCATCATTCGTTTCTGTATTTTTCTTTGAACGAGTAGGATGTTTGCTTGAAGAAGCTACCGGTGTTGCAGCTTGGTTGAAATCTTCAGGGTCGATATCTGCTTGATATTCCTGTATGCCGATGCTTTTACCTGGTTGAACAACACATTTTTTCCTAGTCTTCCGGGGTTTTGGGGTGTCTCCTTGCCTCAAACTTCTTAATAATTCTTTAAAAGTGTCGTCGATTGATTCAACGGTACACATCTGTAATGTCTGGATGGGGTCAGTATTAGGTAGCATTGACAATACTTTGACTCGACATATAGGGACAATACCACATTTTTTTAAACCGGAAATAACATTATCTTGTTTAAATGTTGAACATAGCTGATTTAGCGAACCAGGAAATTTGTCTCTTGGAACAGTGGACTCATTTCTACCTGGACCTTTTTTCCAAGTTTCTAAAATATGACGCCAAGATATCTTTACTGGACGAAAAAAAGCCACGTCCAGTGGCTGGGTCAGGTGGGTTGAATTGCTTGGGAGAAAAATGAATTTAATATTGTTCTCCTCACACAATCTAATTGCCTCCAATGACAGATGTGATGCTAAATTATCACCAATCAAAAACTTTTGTCTCTCAAGCCTTCGCAAATAGGGGACTGCTACAGTTTCAACCCAATCTTGAAAACAGAAGGCATCGAACCAGCCCGATTTTGTTCTATTGTAACGAGAGTTTTTAGGGCCATTTTCAGTCCAACTTTGGTAGAGATGTAAGGCTTTATAAACCACATAAGGAGGTAATATATTGCCGTGCCCAGCAGCAGCAAACATCACAGAAACCGAAGATTTGGTAGAGTTCATTACACGTTCCGGATATTTGCAACCTCTTCTGGTAATAACTTTCTTCCTCCCTGGGTCATCAGATAAATTCGTCTCGTCATAATTAACGATGTTACCAGCTGGTACGTCTTTCAATTCCACCTCGAGGTTGTCAAAGTATTCGTTTATCACCTCCGGAGAAATAGCAGCCCTGCTTCTTTTTATATTTTGGCACATCCTTAAAGATAAGGCTTGTTTATGTCTTTCGATAAAAGAATATACCCTACCAGGTAAATTGTCTTTGAATACTTTTATGCTTTTTCCCTGACGATCTAAAAACTCTTTCACTAAGAGTCTTAATGTCAGGGTATCAATGGGATAACCCCAGTCTCCACATACCTGTAGTCTGTTTACAAGAATGGATTCCTCCATATCAAATAAAGCCGTCTGTCCACCTTGTTTTTTCATTTGTTTTCCCCGTTTGAAATGTCTGTAAATCACGCTGAAATGAATGCCATGCTTTTCTGATGATTTTCTTAAACTTAACCCTGACCGTATATCTAGAATTTCACTTTTGATTTTTTCCTTAGAGTGCTTTTTATACTGTTTAGTAGTTTCACTACTTCGTTTGTATCTTCGGGGCATGTTTCGGGTACAATCTGAAAAAACAACAAATTATTTAATAGTTATCTATAATATAAGGATACAACAAACTATAAATGACTGCACAAACGTCGTTTCTGACAGATCATCTAGTTACAAACCTACTAATATAAGTTTATTACTTGTGGGGTCAATAGAACCACTGTTTCTATTCACCCCACAGATTCTAAATAGAAACGTCATAAAAAACAAAAAATCATTGCTGACAAACTAATGTGAAATATCAAAAATTAAACATAAACCTATTGCTAAAACACTGTGTGTAACGTTTAAAACGTACCAGTGATATATTACATTCAGTAGTTTGGTACTTACATAAAAAGTTCTAGGAGCTCCGAAAAATCACAAATCTTAACCTCAAAGTCAACTGTCAACAGAAGGAATTTACAGGTGTGCCAACATAACAAACTACAATTTTTCTATTAGTTTTAGGTATAGCCAACTTCACGATGACCATAAACTTCTTCTTTTTTTTTATTGTTTATTTATTATTTCCCGCCAAAAATTTAGCAATGTTTTGTTTCTAATTACCCCACTGTTTCTATTCACCCTATTTTACGGTACACGATTGCACAGTCCACAATATTTAAATAAATCGTAAAAAAACAAAAATTCGAAAATCCACGCATTAAAACACAACACGAAACAATAATTGAAAAACGTAAACTACTTAGAGCCGAACCGTGTCTTTGAGATTTTATTTTCCACTATAATGTGATGCTGCGTAAGTTTTTAAGAGTAAGGGCTGCAGAACACGTGTTATATATTTTGTATTTTGGATCTAGGACCGTCGACAATTACTTGTCTCTTTTTAGCTGCAAAGCGGGGCATATGCTGTTATATCTCTGTCTTGCTTCCACTACATTTATTCTTGTGAATTGAATTAGAGTCTATAAGGTCAATTTTAAATACGCCAATTCGAGCCAAGCGCGCAGTATAGGAATAAATTGTTATTAGTAATTAGTAATCTTGGATACACTGGTAATAATTAAAGAGTTTTTGCATAAAAATGTAATTACATTTTTGTAAAGATAGTTTATTAACAAATATTTAAGATTGTTTGAAATAAATTAGGTGGGTCATTGACCGTATGACCTTATGGAGAAGCCGCGCCTGATGTATTCTATTCGAGTACAAGTGAACAAAATTTTCCTCAACTTATGTAGAGGTAATTTTTTATGACTACACATTATTTAAAAAGTTGCCCTAATTCAAAAAAAAATGTAGATTTAAAAAGTAATAAGAGCCAAAAAGTTTCAAAATTATTGCAAAATATGAGTTGCATAATATAGAAACCTATTTTTCGGGTCTAACGGATCACAACTTTCACAAAAAATGTTTGCGGTTGACTGTTTTCGTAACTTTTCTTGCAAAGTCCCTTTAAGAAAAAATGATTAATTGTTTGGCTATATTTCTTTTAGTGACTTTTTCATATACATTTTTGAATAAAAATCATCTGATATAAATTATGACTTACCTGTTACATGTTATGATAAAAAAGATACAAATATATTTAGCTTTTGCCGGTGATAATATTCATTTAAATTAGTTTAGGAGAGTTAATTTTATAATCTGCATCTCACAAGGCCATTACAATATATTTATTAAATATAATGCATAAAGCCAATAATTATTAATACACAAATAATGTGTTCACCTGTCATAGCCAAATCGATTTAAAAAAGTTTTTAAACTATATAAATTTTTAATTGTCTTTGTTCCAGGCCCTATTGGTGGAACATCAGTGGTCATCAACCACTTAGGGTTTGATGATAAGCCAACCAATAATATACACACTAACGACTTGAAAAGTCTGTTTTTCCCAAAAGGCGCAGTATTTACGGATTCCCTAGTTACCTGTTGCTTTGAGGTTCAGTAAAACTCAATTAAAAATTAACTTTCAATATATTAAAATTAGTATAGAACACAAGTACAAAAGAACAAAAATTATGTTAAAATACAAACAACCTTGTGTAATGAACAACTTATTAATAAAGTGGTAAAAACTAGAACCAGTCAATTAAGTTGTTAATACCTGCACTCAATTGTAGCTATTGGAATAAAAATAGTCAAAACAATACGATACGTGTTTTGTAGATCATGCACCTGATCCACCGTTTAATCCAGTTACGGCAGCTCCGCAAGTGGCCCACACGCAGCGACACAGTACACCATATCAGTGAAGCGAAGCACCATAGACCAAATGTACAACCTCAGACAGGTTCAACTCTAGAACCACCAGGCGCTCCAACGTGGTTACTAAAATGCCTTGAGGCACTCAATACGGCACATAATTAGCCAAGAAGAGCCAGAATTTTTTAAAAGCGAAAATCTAATGTCACTTCGACATTTCTTAGTTGCCCCATGCAACTAAGGATTTTACAGGGTGGTAGTGCCAAAAATTAACAGTTAAATTATTATGACTAAAGGTGACTCATATTTAACGTAATATTGTACAAAGAGTTAAAATAAAGAAAATTGTAGCCAAATGTTGAGAGGTTTCACAACAGTCTTAGATTTTCATAATATTTTTTTAAATTCTCTGTTGAATATAAGAAAAGGTTTGTTCCAAAAATATTTTTAATATACCTACTATTAAATTTTATTGAAATAAAATATTAAAATACTTACAAATTATTATCTATTTTAGACCACGTTTTGAAAACATTAAATTCGATCATCTTGTGTGTCCAACTCTTATCACTAATAACATGAAACTAAAATTTTATTTCTCAAGATCAAACCTTACTATTTATTCAAATAAACTAGTCCAGTCCGTATCAATGTGATGGCCATAAACAGTGGTATATTTTAATTAATAGCAGCAATTAATATTAATATTATTATTATCATCTGAATAAATATTTTGTATTACGGTTTTATACGATTTTATTTTGATTAATATTGTTGTATTTACTGGTCAAGTAGAGAAACTTCTTGTATTTTGCTATCAGTTTTGATTAAAACTTTAAAATTAAGGAATACTTTATATTATAAAATCGTATTTTTCCAAATTTATTGTAACCGATCAAAATTAATTATTTACATAAATTATGTCACGCATTTGTTTTAAGTTATTGCAATTTAAATTATTATTAATAATTAAATATACGACTTGAGGGCCGATTTTTTTTAACTCTGAGTAAAGTTACATATTATGTATAGGGTTACTTTACAGATTAGCGAACTAAAACTTATAGCTAATCAGGAATTACATAGTTATTTTCAACTTTACAAGTAGGTGAAAACACTGGCAGTACTAACAATAAACTATGGAATAGTTATTAAAAAAATACTAAAATATATTTCATTTAAACTAATAAATTACAGTAATAAGTTTAAATAGTTTACATATATAGAGAAATAATTAAAAAGTAATACACAAACAGGCCATTCTTTTAACTTTGTAATATTCTTTTAAACATTCTAAATAAATTGAAAAATATATCATTTGGACACGACAGGCTATTTAATTGGGCGGTTCAAAACTGGGGCCAGAATTAGGTAACAAACATTAAATGTGTAGGAAAGTGGGCCC
>OV651828.1:23044307-23084596 GCA_927349885.1 Psylliodes chrysocephalus | reverse complement strand
CCTACTAATTATTGTTTACACTTTCGAATAACTTATCATGAAATTTTCAAATGCTTTTTTCTTGAAAATGGTACGATCTAGCGAGATGCAACAAAAGTAGCTTTATTATAAAGAAAACATTGATTTTCCAAATTTTATAGTCAAAAACGTTAAAAACTGTCAAC
Organism: Psylliodes chrysocephalus; assembly: GCA_927349885.1. Classification (NCBI taxonomy): domain Eukaryota; kingdom Metazoa; phylum Arthropoda; class Insecta; order Coleoptera; family Chrysomelidae; genus Psylliodes; species Psylliodes chrysocephalus. The sequence continues at coordinate 23,084,432 of OV651828.1, read as the reverse complement.
GAAAAAAAACTTAGGGCAATTTTACCCTAAGCTTCTCCTAATTTACCCACCTATGAAGATGATCCATTAAATAAAGCGTAAAAATTTAAGCATTTTTATCAAACTTCACTCAGTTATCTTTAAACGTTTATAAAATATTTACAAAAGAGTGTCATCAGGACTTCACTTTAAACACCCCGTATCTCGGAATTAGAAACGTTTTCGGATCTATATTTATATAAACTTTGACTTCTATTTTAGAATGTAGATTATGCTGTTAAAATATGACCGTCTAATTTCGGGACATTCTGTATAGTCGACGGCACAGATAAATTTTACTATTCCACAAATAAATATCAGTATTATTAATATGTTTATATATAATTCACAAAGACACCGCCGACGTTCAGACTTAGAAAACCCAGTTGTCAAACTGCAAAAAAAAAGATGCGTTCAATTCCATTACAGCTAAACGACTGTGTACATTTAGCGCATAGTACCCTTCGAGCAAATATATTCGGAGCTAGAATGTCAAATATTTTATGCCTGGCAGCGTTGTATGGCAAGCACGTTTAGGTCAGATTAATATTGTACAGCTTAATTTTAGCGTCCTGCTATTGGCTGAATTGAGCAATTCTCAAATTTATATTTGTAGAGCACACGATAGGCCGTAATAAATGCCGCTAAACGTGGACTGGGATATCTAATCGTACGTCTGTGATTTTGCTCAATTTATTTTAATGCGAGCTATTTAATTATTCAGTCATGCTCTAATCATCCAAGTCCCTCTCTATCTTATTTGACCTTTGAGGCTCAACTTGTCCGATAATCATACATAATTAAACCCCTTAAGACCAAACCTATGTGACGATTATGGCGGAGGCGCTTTCTAGAACTTTCCAGGTAGGTGATAATGTTTTTAGTTTTGGCAGAAATCATTCTGGAATCCACCAGAATTTTAAATGTGCACATAAATATTGGTGGAGGAACAACGCAGCAGTAAACAGCTGTGAAGATAAATAGTAAACAATTAGAGACTTCGAAATATATATAAATTAGAGTAGTGATGTTTTAAAATAAATAAGTGTTTACATATATTATTTATTAACAAATAAACTGTTGTTTGAAATAAACAAACGTAACGTTGGTGTTAGAAGTGTGATAGTGTAAATATAGTTATTAAAACTACTAAAAGACTGTGTGATTTAAAAGTAACCGAGCTACGTCGGGAGTTAGAAGATCGCGAGTTGGAGACGACAGGGAAGAAAGCAGAACTGGCAGAACGACTTAAAGAAGCAATAGAAAATGAAGGTTTTGATTCGGAAACGTATCTATTTTCTGATTATTCATCTTTTGCTATAATTTCTTCAATTTCCTCCGATATGGAAAGTAAAATCTCTTCCTTAAAAACCGAAATGTCTTCTGATATGACTCAATGAAAACCGATATTTCTTCAAACATGTCTTATTTAAAAACCGAAATTTCATCCGATTTGGAAACTAAAATGTCTTCCATAAAAAATAATATATCTTCTGATGTTTCTTCTATATAAAGTAATATTTCCTGCTTAGAAATTAACGTTTCTTCCGATATATCTTCCTTGAATGATAAAGTTTCTTCTTTAGAAAGTAACGTTTTATCTGATATTTCTTCCTTAGAAGAGAAGGTGTCTGCTGAAATGGCTTCTATGTAAATTAAAGTCTCCTCTGATATATCTTCTATAAGAAATGAAATTTCTTCTGTTGAGGAAAAAATAATGTTATTCGTCGAGGAGAAAATAAAAGAATGGAGAAAAAGATAGAACTGCAATATTTAGATCTAACCAAGAACGGTGAAATAAAGTGTCATGAGGTGGAGTCAAAGTTAAAATTGGAAGGAGATGTAAACTCTGCTCGTGTTAAAGCCCCAACTTTCGACGGAAAGATGTCATGGACCAACTACCTTAAACAGTTTGAAACAGCTGCCAGAGCAAACGAATGGTCTGAACGAGAGAAGGCAGTAAATTTGACCATCGTTCTTCGAGGATGTTTTTCAGACAATACCTGTGGAACAGACAGATAATTTTGAACAACTGAAAAAGATACTCAATATATCCACGAATACTTGGAGCAGGTGTACTGATTACAGTTGAAGAATCGCAAACAGAAACGTGACGAGAGCTTTCAAGAATTCGAATTAGATATTGCGAAGATGGTGCGATTTGCCAACCCATCAGCTCTGGAATACATGATTAAATGTTTGACCGTTCAAGCTTTTGTAGATGGACTTAGTGGCCAAGAAATGCAAAGAACACTTCGTGTAGCCTATCGCAAAACATTGGTCAGTGTCTTGTCCGCTGCTTTTGAATATGAAACGGATACGCTGGCTTCTGGTAGATACTGTAATGAAGTCAATTTTCATTACTATATTTCGGCCTATTCCGGATATAAATTTCAATTTTTATTTTATTTTAACTTCATGGGTAGACCCTGTATATCAAATTTTGTTTCATTTAAATTCGCGTATTATACCTGAGTAACGATAGCGCGCGCGATCCGTGCACACCAAGTGGGGAGCCAGCCTGCTTGGGCATAGAGACTCGGATTCAGCATTCAGTATTAAAAAGCATTCACTTTACCGATCTCGACTAGCTTGATTTCATTTTTCCGACCTCGTTAAGTCTGCTTCGTTATACGCCGTAATATCATTGCCGAGACCGTAGTTAGGTACACCGAATTCATGTTTACGTTTTTTTTTCTCTCGTCGGTTCTTGAGCTAAACGTTCGAATACCAGTTTTATTTGATTAAATTATTCCGTTTTCGATTTTATTTAATAGAAATAATAATTGACTTTAGATTTTCGTTAAAAATATTTTCATTTTCAGATAAATTATTTAGTTTTGATTTTATTTAGAAACATTGAAAATTAGTTTTGGTTATTAGGAAGTAGAAATTTTGTTTCTATTTTATTAATTACTTAATTTTCATTGCGACCGTGGATGTTGTTTCTATTTTTAAGTAATAATAAATTTAAATTTAAAATTAAATTCCGTATATAGTTAATTACTTAACTTTTACTACGACCATAAATTTTGTTCCTATTTATTTACAATCTGGTTTAACTTTTTTTTTTCCTTTTATGTTTCTTTACTTGGGAATAGAATTAGTTCGAAAGTTGGAAAGTTGAAATAGTATCATTTTTCATGTTGAGGGGACTGGTTTTGGCGAGAAAGCTCACATGGGATTAGATACTATCCCGGTTTTAGATTTTTTTTAGATTAACCCCTAGCCGTGATTAACATATTAGTGTTTTTCTTATGTTTGAGAGGGCTGGTTTTGGCGAGTATACTCATCATAGGATAAATACTGACCCGGTTTAATATTTTGTTTTATGTTTGAGCGGGCTGGTTTTGGCGAGTACACTCATCATAGGATTAAATACTAACCCGGTTTTTGATTATTTTTTTTTAGTTACCTCCGCGCCATGATTAAAATGATAGTATCATTTTTATGTTGAGCGGGCTGGTTCTGACGAGTGCACTCCATAGGATTGATACTATCCCGTTTTCTTATTATTTATCTATTCCCTATTCACTCACACAAGGAGGTTTGTTTCAGTTTCAATACCGACTAGATAGTTAACCAGATAACTTTTTCTACGACCGTGATTTTATTTCTGCTTTTACGAAACAAAATATTTAGGTTCAACCTTTTTGCCGATTTAACAGTTAACTAGCTAACTTTTGCTACGACCGCAATTATTTGCCATTTTCCTTCTTTAACTGAAATAGTAATTTTGTTTTTGGTTTCGTTTTGGCTTAACCACCGAACCGACAATTTATTAATTAGTTTCTATTGCCACCGAGCATCTTTCTTTTAATTTTAATTATACCGTCTGATTGAGACTAATCAAAGTACACTACTGCCCGATCTGTTTGTTTTTCTTTTTGTTAAGGGTTTTAAAAATACGAGCGAGGGTGGGCGTTGAAATATTACTTGCAAATTATGTATTGTAAATAGTAAAATTCAATATATGTGTCAACGTTACCTTGACTATTACTGAGGTTACTGATCCCTAATTTACTTCCCCCTTTATTCCAGCAGTGAGAAATTCTTTATCACCACAAGTAACAATTAAAGCCCGTTACTTGTGGTTACTTATTACTTGTGTCTGAGTGACCAACGACACCTGGAATTTTTTATCTCCATCTGTGCTGCCCGAGTACTTTCGACGCCGCTTCGAAAGTTTGTGGAGTAAACCACATATAAAATCTGGCGCCCGAGAGCCGTCCCGTCAACAGGCGTCATTTGTAAGTAATCGTTTTCTCTGAGGCGAGAAAACCCCTTATAATACAGTGAAGTAAACACTGTAAAAGAAGAAAAACAGGGAAATAAATTGGACCAATTGTTTCACATTTACGGTGAAATGGGAAATATAAGCAGTTCGCGCAAACGCTACGAATCGAAAAACCGTGCCGGTGGCTGTACAGGAAGGAACGGTATTGCCTGAGAGTAGTAAAATCATAAGAGTTACGCGGTTGCAAGAAACTCTAGAAAAAGCAAAGACTGTCATGGCGGAACCTTAGAAGCGCAATTAAGGTGTTGGTAAAGGAACACTGGAAAAAGGTTGGCCACATCTGCTTAAGAAGTTACAGTACGAAGAACGTCGGTTGTCAGCGATTATTGGGCCCCTGTCAAACTTAGGGAAGAACAAGAAAAGTATCTCGTTTTAAAGCAGATGCGACAACGGAAAGAGGGGCTCATTTTCAAAGATCCCTACTAGAGAAAACCAAAGTTTTCTTTTCTCAGGATCTTGCAGAAACCTATGTTATGTTGAGAATGGGGTGTTAATACACTGCGACCTAAAAGATCTATTGTGTCCCCTTCTGTCGCCACTGCACTAAGGAAATGTCTCAATGCCTATAGCGACCCTTCCAATCCTATTTTCTCAATGAGGTATAGGATTTGAAGTAGCTTCAAGTAAGGTAAATCTCCCTAATCCCTAATGCCTAAAGGCAAACCGTAGACACGTGTTTCTGACTATTGGTCTTCATCAGTACGGTGCAGCCAAGTTCAAAAGAGAATGGAACTAGCGATGAAATCAAATCAATAGGAGATCACTTAAGAAGCCAACCACACATTTGTGGACTGTGCTAACATTCCCAGTGATTACTAGGAAAATATTAGCGTCGCCACGGAGGTAAGTTATAGCCGCTATGAAGATGCATCCAAACTCAGGGAAACTAAACTAGAAAAGGTTTAGTGCGGTGAAAAAATGTAAAAGATAAAAGGATTATTGGGCAAATACCGCAAAAAATGAAAAAAAAAATGCCTAAAGGCAAACCGTAGACACGTGTTTCTGACTATTGGTCTTCATCAGTACGATGCAGCCAAGTTCAAAAGAGAATGGAACTAGCGATGAAATCAAATCAATAGGATATCACTCAAGAATCTAACCACACATTTGTGGACTGTGCTAACATTCCCAGTGATTACTAGGAAAATATTAGCGTCGCCACGGAGGTAAGTTATAGCCGCTATGAAGATGCATCCAAGCCCAGGGAAACTAAACAAGAGAAGGTTTAGTGCGGTGAAAAAATGTAAAAGATAAAAGGATTATTGGGCAAATACCGCAAAAAATGAAAAAAAAAATGCCTAAAGGCAAACCGTAGACACGTGTTTCTGACTATTGGTCTTCATCAGTACGGTGCAGCCAAGTTCAAAAGAGAATGGAACTAGCGATGAAATCAGATCAATAGGAGATCACTCAAGAAGCCAACCACACATTTGTGGACTGTGCTAACATTCCCAGTGATTACTAGTTCTATTCTCTTTTGAACTTGGCTGCACCATACTGATGAAGACCAATAGTCAGAAACACGTGTCTATGGTTTGTATTAGGCATTTTTTTTTTCATTTTTTGCGGTATTTGCCCAATAATCCTTTTATCTTTTACATTTTTACACCGCACTAAACCTTCTCTTGTTTAGTTTCCCTGGGCTTGGATGCATCTTCATAGCGGCTATAACTTACCTCCGTGGCGACGCTAATATTTTCCTAGTAATCACTGGAAATGTTAGCACAGTCCACAAATGTGTGTTTGGCTTCTTGAGTGATCTTCTATTGATTTGATTTCATCGCTAGTTCCATTCTCTTTTGAACTTGGCTGCACCGTACTGATGAAGACCAATAGTCAGAAACACGTGTCTACGGTTTGTCTTTAGGCATTTTTTTTATTTTTTGCGGTATTTGCCCAATAATCCTTTTTTCTTTTACATTTTTTCACCGCACTAAACCTTCTCTTGTTTAGTTTCCCTGGGCTTGGATGCATCTTCATAGCGGCTATAACTTACCTTCGTGGCGACGCTAATATTTTCCTAGTAATCACTGGGAATGTTAGCACAGTCCACAAATGTGTGGCTGGCTTCTTGAGTGATCTCCTATTGTTTTGATTACATCGCTAGTTCCATTCTCTTTTGAACTTGGCTGCACCGTACTGATGAAGACCAATAGTCAGAAACACGTGTCTACGGTTTGCCTTTAGGCATTTTTTTTTCATTTTTTGCGGTATTTGCCCAATAATCCTTTTATCTTTTACATTTTTTCACCGCACTAAACCTTCTCTTGTTTAGTTTCCCTAGGCTTGGATGCATCTTCATAGCGGCTATAACTTACCTCCGTGGCGACGCTAATATTTTCCTAGTAATCACTGGAAATGTTAGCACAGTCCACAAATGTGTGTTTGGCTTCTTGAGTGATCTCCTATTGATTTGATTTCATCGCTAGTTCCATTCTCTTTTGAACTTGGCTGCACCGTACTGATGAAGACCAATAGTCAGAAACACGTGTCTACGGTTTGCCTTTAGGCATTTTTTTTTATTTTTTGCGGTATTTGCCCAATAATCCTTTTATCTTTTACATTTTTACACCGCACTAAACCTTATCTTGTTTAGTTTCCCTGGGCTTGGATGCATCTTCATAGCGGCTATAACTTACCTTCGTGGCGACGCTAATATTTTCCTAGTAATCACTGGGAATGTTAGCACAGTCCACAAATGTGTGGCTGGCTTCTTGAGTGATCTCCTATTGTTTTGATTTCATCGCTAGTTCCATTCTCTTTTGAACTTGGCTGCACCGTACTGATGAAGACCAATAGTCAGAAACACGTGTCTACGGTTTGCCTTTAGGCATTTTTTTTTCATTTTTTGCGGTATTTGCCCAATAATCCTTTTATCTTTTACATTTTTTCACCGCACTAAACCTTCTCTTGTTTAGTTTCCCTAGGCTTGGATGCATCTTCATAGCGGCTATAACTTACCTCCGTGGCGACGCTAATATTTTCCTTGTAATCACTGGAAATGTTAGCACAGTCCACAAATGTGTGTTTTGCTTCTTGAGTGATCTCCTATTGATTTGATTTCATCGCTAGTTCCATTCTCTTTTAAACTTGGCTGCACCGTACTGATGAAGACCAATAGTCAGAAACACGTGTCTACGGTTTGCCTTTAGGCAATTTTTTTTCATTTTTTGCGGTATTTGCCCAATAATCCTTTTATCTTTTACATTTTTTCACCGCACTAAACCTTCTCTTGTTTAGTTTCCCTAGGCTTGGATGCATCTTCATAGCGGCTATAACTTACCTCCGTGGCGACGCTAATATTTTCCTAGTAATCACTGGAAATGTTAGCACAGTCCACAAATGTGTGGCTGGCTTCTTGAGTGATCTCCTATTGTTTTGATTTCATCCCTAGTTCCATTCTCTTTTGAACTTGGCTGCACCGTACTGATGAAGACCAATAGCCAGAAACACGTGTCTACGGTTTGCCTTTAGGCATTTTTTTTTTCATTTTTTGCGGTATTTGCCCAATAATCCTTTTATCTTTTACATTTTTTCACCGCACTAAACCTTCTCTTGTTTAGTTTCCCTAGGTTTGGATGCATCTTCATAGCGGCTATAACTTACCTCCGTGGCGACGCTAATATTTTCCTTGTAATCACTGGAAATGTTAGCACAGTCCACAAATGTGTGTTTGGCTTCTTGAGTGATCTCCTATTGATTTGATTTCATCGCTAGTTCCATTCTCTTTTAAACTTGGCTGCACCGTACTGATGAAGACCAATAGTCAGAAACACGTGTCTACGGTTTGCCTTTAGGCATTTTTTTTTCATTTTTTGCGGTATTTGCCCAATAATCCTTTTATCTTTTACATTTTTTCACCGCACTAAACCTTCTCTTGTTTAGTTTCCCTAGGCTTGGATGCATCTTCATAGCGGCTATAACTTACCTCCATGGCGACGCTAATATTTTCCTAGTAATCACTGGAAATGTTAGCACAGTCCACAAATGTGTGTTTGGCTTCTTGAGTGATCTCCTATTGATTTGATTTCATCGCTAATTCCATTCTCTTTTGAACTTGGCTGCACCGTACTGATGAAGACCAATAGTCAGAAACACGTGTCTACGGTTTGCCTTTAGGCATTTTTTTTTTTAATTTTTTGCGGCATTTGCCCAATAATCCTTTTATCTTTTACATTTTTTCATCGCACTAAACCTTCTCTTGTTTAGTTTCCCTAGGCTTGGATGCATCTTCATAGCGGCTATAACTTACCTCCGTGGCGACGCTAATATTTTCCTAGTAATCACTGGAAATGTTAGCACAGTCCACAAATGTGTGTTTGGCTTCTTGAGTGATCTCCTATTGATTTGATTTCATCGCTAGTTCCATTCTCTTTTGAACTTGGCTGCACCGTACTGATGAAGACCAATAGTCAGAAACACGTGTCTACGGTTTGCCTTTAGGCATTTTTTTTTATTTTTTGCGGTATTTGCCCAATAATCCTTTTATCTTTTACATTTTTACACCGCACTAAACCTTCTCTTGTTTAGTTTCCCAGGGCTTGGATGCATCTTCATAGCGGCTATAACTTACCTTCGTGGCGACGCTAATATTTTCCTAGTAATCACTGGGAATGTTAGCACAGTCCACAAATGTGTGGTTGGCTTCTTGAGTGATCTCCTATTGATTTGATTTCATCGCTAGTTCCATTCTCTTTTGAACTTGGCTGCACCGTACTTATGAAGACCAATAGTCAGAAACACGTGTCTACGGTTTGCCTTTAGGCATTTTTTTTTTATTTTTTGCGGTATTTTCTCAATAATCCTTTTATCTTTTACATTTTTTTACCGCACTAAACCTTCTCTTGTTTAGTTTCCCTGGGCTTGGATGCATCTTCATAGCGGCTATAACTTACCTCCGTGGCGACGCTAATATTTTCCTAGTAATCACTGGGAATGTTAGCACAGTCCACAAATGTGTGGTTGGCTTCTTGAGTGATCTTCTATTGATTCGATTTCATCGCTAGTTCCATTCTCGTTTGAACTTGGCTGCAGCGAACTGATGAAATAGTCAGAAACACGTGTCTACGGTTTGCCTTTAGGCATTTTTTTTTTTATTTTTTGCGGTATTTGCCCAATAATCCTTTTATCTTTTACATTTTTTCACCGCACTAAACCTTCTCTTGTTTAGTTTCCCTGGGCTTGGATGCATCTTCATAGCGGCTATAACTTACCTTCGTGGCGACGCTAATATTTTCCTTGTAATCACTGGGAATGTTAGCACAGTCCACAAATGTGTGGTTGGCTTCTTGAGTGATCTCCTATTGATTTGATTTCATCGCTAGTTCCATTCTCTTTTGAACTTGGCTGCACCGTACTGATGAAGACCAATAGTCAGAAACACGTGTCTACGGTTTGCCTTTAGGCATTTTTTTTTTCATTTTTTGCGGTATTTGCCCAATAATCCTTTTATCTTTTACATTTTTTCACCGCACTAAACCTTCTCTTGTTTAGTTTCCCTAGGCTTGGATGCATCTTCATAGCGGCTATAACTTACCTCCGTGGCGACGCTAATATTTTCCTAGTAATCACTGGGAATGTTAGCATAGTCCACAAATGTGTGGTTGGCTTCTTGAGTGATCTCCTATTGATTTGATTTTATCGCTAGTTCCATTCTCTTTTGAACTTGGCTGCACCGTACTGATGAAGACCAATAGTCAGAATCACGTGTCTACGGTTTGCCTTTAGGCATTTTTTTTTTATTTTTTGCGGTATTTGCCCAATAATCCTTTTATCTTTTACATTTTTTCACCGCACTAAACCTTCTCTTGTTTAGTTTCCCTAGGTTTGGATGCATCTTCATAGCGGCTATAACTTACCTCCGTGGCGACGCTAATATTTTCCTTGTAATCACTGGGAATGTTAGCACAGTCCACAAATGTGTGGTTGGCTTCTTGAGTGATTTCCTATTGATTTGATTTCATCGCTAGTTCCATTCTCTTTTGAACTTGGCTGCACCTTACTGATGAAGACCAATAGTCAGAAACACGTGTCTACGGTTTGCCTTTAGGCATTTTTTTTTCATTTTTTGCGGTATTTGCCCAATAATCCTTTTATCTTTTACATTTTTTCACCGCACTAAACCTTCTCTTGTTTAGTTTCCCTGGGCTTGGATGCATCTTCATAGCAGCTATAACTTACCTTCGTGGCGACGCTAATATTTTCCTTGTAATCACTGGGAATGTTAGCACAGTCCACAAATGTGTGGTTGGCTTCTTGAGTGATCTCCTATTGATTTGATTTCATCGCTAGTTCCATTCTCTTTTGAACTTGGCTGCACCTTACTGATGAAGACCAATAGTCAGAAACACGTGTCTACGGTTTGCCTTTAGGCATTTTTTTTTTTCATTTTTTGCGGTATTTGCCCAATAATCCTTTTATCTTTTACATTTTTTCACCGCACTAAACCTTCTCTTGTTTAGTTTCCCTAGGCTTGGATGCATCTTCATAGCGGATATAACTTACCTCCGTGGCGACGCTAATATTTTCCTAGTAATCACTGGGAATGTTAGCATAGTCCACAAATGTGTGGTTGGCTTCTTGAGTGATCTCCTATTGATTTGATTTCATCGCTAGTTCCATTCTCTTTTGAACTTGGCTGCACCGTACTGATGAAGACCAATAGTCAGAAACACGTGTCTACGGTTTGCCTTTAGGCATTTTTTTTTTATTTTTTGCGGTATTTGCCCAATAATCCTTTTATCTTTTACATTTTTTTACCGCACTAAACCTTCTCTTGTTTAGTTTCCCTGGGCTTGGATGCATCTTCATAGCGGCTATAACTTACCTCCGTGGCGACGCTAATATTTTCCTTGTAATCACTGGGAATGTTAGCACAGTCCACAAATGTGTGGTTGGCTTCTTGAGTGATCTCCTATTGATTTGATTTCATCGCTAGTTCCATTCTCTTTTGAACTTGGCTGCACCTTACTGATGAAGACCAATAGTCAGAAACACGTGTCTACGGTTTGCCTTTAGGCATTTTTTTTTTCATTTTTTGCGGTATTTGCCCAATAATCCTTTTATCTTTTACATTTTTTCACCGCACTAAACCTTCTCTTGTTTAGTTTCCCTGGGCTTGAATGCATCTTCATAGCAGCTATAACTTACCTTCGTGGCGACGCTAATATTTTCCTTGTAATCACTGGGAATGTTAGCACAGTCCACAAATGTGTGGTTGGCTTCTTGAGTGATCTCCTATTGATTTGATTTCATCGCTAGTTCCATTCTCTTTTGAACTTGGCTGCACCTTACTGATGAAGACCAATAGTCAGAAACACGTGTCTACGGTTTGCCTTTAGGCATTTTTTTTTTCATTTTTTGCGGTATTTGCCCAATAATCCTTTTATCTTTTACATTTTTTCACCGCACTAAACCTTCTCTTGTTTAGTTTCCCTGGGCTTGGATGCATCTTCATAGCAGCTATAACTTACCTTCGTGGCGACGCTAATATTTTCCTTGTAATCACTGGGAATGTTAGCACAGTCCACAAATGTGTGGTTGGCTTCTTGAGTGATCTCCTATTGATTTGATTTCATCGCTAGTTCCATTCTCTTTTGAACTTGGCTGCACCTTACTGATGAAGACCAATAGTCAGAAACACGTGTCTACGGTTTGCCTTTAGGCATTTTTTTTTTCATTTTTTGCGGTATTTGCCCAATAATCCTTTTATCTTTTACATTTTTTCACCGCACTAAACCTTCTCTTGTTTAGTTTCCCTAGGCTTGGATGCATCTTCATAGCGGCTATAACTTACCTCCGTGGCGACGCTAATATTTTCCTAGTAATCACTGGGAATGTTAGCATAGTCCACAAATGTGTGGTTGGCTTCTTGAGTGATCTCCTATTGATTTGATTTCATCGCTAGTTCCATTCTCTTTTGAACTTGGCTGCACCGTACTGATGAAGACCAATAGTCAGAAACACGTGTCTACGGTTTGCCTTTAGGCATTTTTTTTTTATTTTTTGCGGTATTTGCCCAATAATCCTTTTATCTTTTACATTTTTTTACCGCACTAAACCTTCTCTTGTTTAGTTTCCCTGGGCTTGGATGCATCTTCATAGCGGCTATAACTTACCTCCGTGGCGACGCTAATATTTTCCTTGTAATCACTGGGAATGTTAGCACAGTCCACAAATGTGTGGTTGGCTTCTTGAGTGATCTCCTATTGATTTGATTTCATCGCTAGTTCCATTCTCTTTTGAACTTGGCTGCACCTTACTGATGAAGACCAATAGTCAGAAACACGTGTCTACGGTTTGCCTTTAGGCATTTTTTTTTTCATTTTTTGCGGTATTTGCCCAATAATCCTTTTATCTTTTACATTTTTTCACCGCACTAAACCTTCTCTTGTTTAGTTTCCCTGGGCTTGAATGCATCTTCATAGCAGCTATAACTTACCTTCGTGGCGACGCTAATATTTTCCTTGTAATCACTGGGAATGTTAGCACAGTCCACAAATGTGTGGTTGGCTTCTTGAGTGATCTCCTATTGATTTGATTTCATCGCTAGTTCCATTCTCTTTTGAACTTGGCTGCACCTTACTGATGAAGACCAATAGTCAGAAACACGTGTCTACGGTTTGCCTTTAGGCATTTTTTTTTTTCATTTTTTGCGGTATTTGCCCAATAATCCTTTTATCTTTTATTTATACGTAAATATGTAGGTATATTTTTTTTAGTAATATAATTATGATGATTTTTTCATGTAGGTAGATTAGATTAGATTATGAGTTGGACGTTAATTGTCCTTGTCCACCGCGACCTTTTCAGATCTATTGTGGGACTCCTGTTTGTTTTAGAGTATGTCGTCTAGCCTGGTATTTTTTATTAGTCTTAGTAGCTTTGACAATGGCTCCTGCATGTAGTTGCATGCAATTGGCTTTTCTTCGCCCAATGTTAGAAACCTCGTTCCAGCCAGGCATTCACATTGGCACAGGACGTGGAATATTGTTTCCTCTTCTTCTTCTTCACAGAACCTGCACAAAGTTGCTTCTTCTGCTGGATTTATGACACTCATGTGCCTTTTGAGGCAACAGTGTCCAGTAAGAAGGCCTACTGTTATCCTAACGATTTGACGCTTTTGATCCAGTAGGGCTTTCGTGAACTTGGCCGATGGTTCCTTGATGAACTGTTTGGCCTATCTCAGACTTGGATAGTTGTTCCACCATTCCTGAGACTCTGTTTGCATCCATTGTTTAATGAATGCCTTGCACAATGCCTTAGCAACTCCACAGAAGGGTTCGGAGCCTGTCATTGCCTTATCTGAGCCTCCTCGGGCTAATTCGTCGGCCTTTTCGTTGCCCTGATATCCCTCATGGCCTGGAACCCAGGCTAAGGTCACCTTATTTAACTACTTAGCTCTGTCAGGTCTTCTAGACAGTCTTTCACCAGTCGTGATTTGATTTCTGGTGAGAGAATTGTCTTTAGAGCTGCTTGGCTATCAGTGTATATGAGAATAGTTTTGCATGATACTTGCTGATTTTTCATGTAGGTAAATTCAAGTACAAGTAAATTCAAATACAAGCAAATTCAAGTTACCTTTCGATTTTTAATATTTATTGGTTTATACTTTATTGGCATTTACTATATATTAGCCTGGTATGATGTTAAACAAAATTATTTTAAATTTTAAATTAACATTAAGTAGGTAGGGGTATCTAAATAAAACACTGTCCTAAAAATATATAATTTTTTAATTAATAATTACAAAAAAACATGGTAGGGCAAAAAATATCGTAAAAAACCTGTAAAAATTTTTAAAATAATATTTTAAATATATAAAATACTTTTTCTACGCCTATGGAATAATATGTCAATTATTAACGCTTTTTCTTTAAATAATAGTAGTCATTATTTTTATCTGTTGGCTTATGAATCATAAGCCAACGGTATTTGACCAATCACAGGCCACGAATTTTCATAAGCCAACAGTTTTATTAGTTGCCCATGACAACGGAAAAGGCACCACAGTATTATTCCTGTACAACACTGCTTCTCAGTTGTCATTTGTAATTTTGTCACACTTGACCAGCGCTTGACACTTCTGTCTCCGAAAGCTGAAAAAGTGTAAAAGTTTGTCTCAAAAACCTATAAATTGTCTAATCAAAACACAAATGGATGAAATGGACGATATTAACAGCGACGAAGAAAATTATACCCCACCGGATATCGTAGAAGCAGCGAAAATAACATCGGTAGACTTGCTACCTAAAAAATCGTGAAATCTTTACGAAAAAGCGTATAAAGCTTTTATGGATTGGCGAGACCGCAAAAAAACTACCTCGTTTTCCGAAAACGTGTTACTAGCCTACTTTGGAAAGCTAGCAGAAAAATACAAATCTTCGTCCCTCTGGACTCAATATTCGATGTTGCGAACGACACTAGAGGTACGACAAAACATAAATATAGCAACTTACGGAAAGTTAAAAACTTTTCTTAAACGCAAATCTGATGGCTATAAGGCGAAAAAGTCCAAAACATTTACTCCAGATGAAATAAATATGTTCATTGAAAATGCAGATGATAAAAAATATCTTGCAACAAAGGTAGGAATTAATAAATAAACATAATTATAACAATTTTAGAGACTGTCTATTTGTCCGAGCGCTCGGGTATGAATAGTAGATTGCGCTAAATATCCGGGCATTGAGTCATCATTCGTTGTTCTTAATCCTGTAACACAAGTAGACAGGTATCGTGTGGCGTGGTCCAGTGGACTGGGCATCGAGCTGTAGATCGATAGGTCCTAGGTTCAATTCCGGGGCTTGGCAGTTTTTTTTTTATTTTATTTTTTCTTTTTATGTTCTTTTAAGTATTTATATTTTTTGTTCGAGAATATTGTTCCACAGGTTAGTTCAAGTTCCACCCAAAAAAGTTGGTTTCGTTTAAAAAAAAAAAAGATTAAAAATTCTACCAATGGTAAAATTTATGTTGGAGTATATTGATCCACCGGTTAGTTTTGAAATTTAAAGTTCTGTCTGATTTTACTAATAATAAAATAAAAACGGTTGAAAGTAGATATTTCAATTATTTTTTACGCCCGGATATATAGCTCAATCTATTATTTGTCCGAGCGCCCGGACGAATAGACAGTCCCATAATTTTAAACATTGAAGTTGTTAATCCATTTTACCAATTTTGCCATTGATTTTTGTTTCAGGTAGCATTAATTCTTGGTGTAATGGGTGCCTGTCGTTGTCACGAATTAAGAAATATGAATATTGAGCATATTAAAGTTTTTAATACATCCATGCTAATTACTGTGCCCAACACAAAAACAAAAGTCGTTAGAAAGTTCACCGTAACAGGAAAATTTTGTGAAATGGTTAAAAAATATATTGATTTGCGTCCCCCCACAGTTGCCTCGCCGTCTCTCTTTTTGAATTATCAAAATGGGAAATGCTCTGTCCAAAATATAGGAATTAACAAATTCTCGGCAATGGGAAAACAAATTGCCAATTATTTAAATCTGCCCAACCCCGAAATGTATACAGGACAGTTTCAGGAGATCGTCTGCCACAATACTAGTAGATGCAGGAGCGAACATGACTGCATTAAAAAGACATGGGGGTGGAAGTCCGCAACGGTGGCGGAGGGATACATCAACGACTCCTTAAATAATAAAATGACAACTGCCCAAAAAATACTTCACTCAATACAAAGCAAATCCACTATTACCACCACCGAGACTATAACCAAGGTCAATGAAAATCAAAAAATGGATGTGGCCACCGCATCACTTACTATTCAGAACTGCCAGAATTTCACAATAAATATTCACCAACATAATCCGTTAATTGATAAATAATCATTTTATTATCCATGTTATTAAAAGTTAATATGAATTAATGTAAAATGGTTTATTTGAGTAAATTTAATTTAATCTGCATTTTAATTATTTCATAGGCGTAGAAAAAGTATAGTATTATACTATTAATTTTATTAACTAAAATTTCATTTAATTTTTGTATGCTTAGTTATTAATGTTATAACTTACTGCAATGTTTCTTTTTGCAGCAAATGGTGTTCCAAAAACAGTTGAATCAGAACTAAAAACCCATACATTAGATCTGATATACATACACATAGGTAATAAATAATGTTTAGAGGTAAACAAAAAATTAATATTTTGTATTTTTACCTGTTGGATAAGTCATCCAAAAATAGAAAGCCATCCCACCGTCTGGAGTTTGCATCTTTTCTAATATATCTAGTACCATTTGCACGTACCAAAATATTTTCAGGAAAACAGTGTTCTAAACACAACTCTGGGTTTTTACGAAGGGGCTGATTTTCAAGGATTCCTATTAGAGAAAACCAAAGTTTTCTTTTCTCAGGATCTTGCGGAAACCTAAATAGAATAATAAAAAATATATATAGGTGCTCAATAGGTAAATCATTTTTAAGGTATTCTACATTTTACGTTAAATTTTCTTTGCCACTATTCAATAATTTTTTATTGGTATGGGAAAAATTTACTAATTTATATGAGGAATATCACTTTAAAAACTGTTTTAAGACTGTTTTAGACTACACAAGTTTTTGATACAATTTCCTGCAGTAAATTGTCTGAAAAATTAGATTGGATAATCATTTTTCAAACAATTTACTATGTGATCCTATATAATTTAAATTCTATAAGAAATTGTATCAAATCTTGTACAAGCCCTACTCCACTGGTTTAAATGAAAACAACATATTTTAACCTAAAAATACTTACCGATGAAACCATACATTTCGACTTAAATGATCTACCTTTTTGAACACTACACATGCATGTGCCATAATTCTTTATATTTCTCACAAAAGTTCACAAAAATAGTATTTTACAGAAACTGTCAGATACTGTCAGAAATACAAAATAGCTGTTAGACCTGATTGGCAACATTGCGGCTGGTTACGGTACTACATTTCATTTATAAAAATTGTAAATTCGTAAAATAAGATATTCAGCGTTGCCGTATTTACGGAGTTCTTCGAAACCCTAATATTTTGTTTAGATTAATATTGATTTTTTAATAAAAAATTTAGCTTATAATAAAACTTCAAAGAATAATTTGATTAAAAACGTATTTTTATTTATATAATATAAAATTATAGTTACAGGACACATCAAATTTTATTTTTCGAAAGTAATTTCTCCAAATAATTTTGACAGCTGATAAAATCGGCAAAGACGCAATGAACGAGAATCTAGTGGGAATAATGATTTGCCACATAAAAATGTAAACAATTTGGTGTCTTAGTTGTAATGTCTTTGTATATATTATTACAAGTAAAAAGTTAAAGGATTTATAAAGGTTTTAGGAAACTTGTGAGGATGATGGGATTCATTGTAGTTGTTGAAATGAAAATACTAGAAGGTTAATCTGGAAAAGATAGGCTTATATGTAGGTTGTAATTGATCATTTAAACAAACCACATCTGCGTTATTAATATGTTGATGAATGTAATACATTTCAAGTAAGTCCAGCTTAATGCCTTTGGGGCATTGGATAAGAAGAGAGGCGTTATCTGGAAAAGTGAAGTTATGTTTAGTATAGAGAACATGATTAGCAAATATGGAATTGGTATCTAAAATATTCGAGGATTTATACCTGTTGATAGTTTTGTAATGTTCTAAAATTCGGGTTTCTGTCTTTCTTCCTGACTGGCCGACGTAAATGGCATTGCAATCATTACAATTTAGTAGATATACCCCTGGTTTATGGAAAGTGCGTACAATATCTTTATTCCGTACTAGAAGTGAGTAAAGTGAGTTGGTACTTTTAAAGGCTATGTTTATGTTGAATTTTCTGAATATTTTAGCTAGTTCATATGACACACGGCCTAAGAAAGGAATAGAACCAGAATAAACCATAGGAACAATGGAATTAGAAGAATTAAGTGAGATGGTCGGATAGGACAATCTAAATTTGTTGAAAAATCTGAAATACATTTTGTTAAGAAGCTCTAAGGAGAAACCAATGTTGATAGCAAGTTATTTAATTAAATCTATCTCTTTATTAAAGTTTGATTCTGACAGAGGGATGGTGAAACCTCTATGTAGAAAACTATTAAAGGAAGCTTTTTTGTGTGACAAAGGGTGGCATGAGCCGAATGGTATAAGGGTATCTGTAGTGGTAGGTTTTCTATACATATCAAACTATAATTTATTGTTTATTGTGTCTTTGGTAATAAATAAATCTAGAAACGGTATAGTGTTGTTATTTTCAAATTCTACAATGAAATTTATACGGGGATGTAAGGTATCTATGTAAGTAAAGAAGGAATCAAACTGTGCTAAGGAACCCTTAAAAAGCATAAGTATGTCGTCTACATATCGTTGGTAAAAGATTATTTTGTCAGAAAAGGGATTGTTTAGAATAGGTTTTTGTTCAATATTGTTCATGAATATATCTGTCAAGAAGGGGGAGAGGTTGGAGCCCATGGCTAAACCGGAGGATTGTCTATAGATTTTATCGTTGAATTTAAAAAAGTTTTGACTAAGTGAGATCCCTAATAGGTAGCAAATATCTAGAACGACATGATTTTCAATATTCTTTTCAAAGAAGAGATTCCTGACCAAAGTTATGACTTCTTCAGGGGGAATACTAGGAAAGAGATAAAAAACATCCAAGGAGAGTAAAATAGAATCTGGTGGTATGTGTATGTTTGAAATTTTTGAAGTTAGATCTAGTGAATTTTTTATCGCATATTTATTATCAAATTTGGTCAGATCCCTAAGTAAGGAATTAAGAAATATGGAAATTTTTGAAACGGGAGAATCGATGAACCTTACGACTGGTCTTATGGGGATGTTGGTTTTGTGGATTTTAGGAAGTCCATAGAGGAGAGGTGTAACTGGGTTCTTAGGTACTATGGTGAAATAGGGTTTGTTAAATAGTTTTAAGACGTCATTAATGGGTTTTAATAAGGTTCTAAGATTAGAGTGGAATTTGATAGTAGGATCCGTTTTAATTTCAGTAAAAGAGTTATCTGAATTTAAAAAAAGGTTAACTTTGTCAATATAATCCTCTTTGTTAAGAATGACTAAACAATTACCTCTGTCAGCTTTTGTAATCAAAAGGTTTTCACTTTTAATTTTGTTGTTTAAAATTTTTAGTTCGTTGTTAAAGTTAGCAGTAAAGTTTATTTTAGGTTTAGGAGTGGGTTTATTGTGGAAATTTTATTTCCTATAGATTCGTTGTTAATACATTTATTAGACTGTAAGATTACTTCTGACTCTATAGATAGAAAGTGTAGATTTTTATCAGACTTAGAAGGGTAGCAATTGAATTTTAGGCCCATATTAAAAATCTCAGTTTGTTTGTCATTAAAAGTAAGGTAAGGACATATTTCATAATTTGTCAAAAAAATTACATAGACTCAGATTTAACCAAACCCAATTCAACAAACCAAAACCTAATTTCTGTAACCATAAATTCCATCCTAGATACCTAAATTTAAGTAATGCCACTTTCAATGACAAACAAACTGAGATTTTTAATATGGGCCTAAAATTCAACCTTTTTTTAAATTCAGATAAATCTTTTACTGAAATTAAAACGGATCCTACTATCAAATTCCACTCTAATCTTAGAACCTTATTAAAACCCATCAATGACGTCTTATATTTAATAAACCCTATTTCACCCTAGTACCTATGAACCCAGTTACACCTCTCCTCTATGGAATTCCTAAAATCCACAAAACCAACATCCCCAAGACCAGTCGTAAGGTTCATCGATTCTCCTGTTTTAAAAATTTCCATATTTCTTAATTCCTTACTTAGGGATCTGACCAAATTTGATAATAAATATGCGATAAAAAATTCACTAGATCTAACTTCAAAAATTTCAAACACACATACCACCAGATTCTATTTTACTCTCCTTGGTTGTTTCTAATCTCTTTCCTAGTATTCCCCCTGAAGAAGTCATAACTTTGGTCAGGAATCTCCTCTTTGAAAAGAATATTGAAAATCATGTCGTTCTAGATATTTGCTACCTATTAGGGATCTCACTTAGTCAAAACTTTTTTAAATTCAACGATAAAATCTATAGACAATCCTCCGGTTTAGCCATGGGCTCCAACCTCTCCCCCTTCTTGGCAGATGATATATTTATGAACAATATTGAACAAAAACTTATTCTAAACAATCCCTTTTCTGACAAAATTATCTTTTACCAACGATATGTAGACGACATAAGGGTTCCTTAGAACATTTTAATTCCATCTTTACTTACATAAATACCTTACATCCCCATATAAATTTCATTGTAGAATTTGGAAATAACAACACTATACCGTTTCTAGATTTATTTATTACCAAAGACAATAAAAAATAGATTACAGTTTGATATATATAGAAAACCTACCACTACAGATAATCTTATACCATTCGACTCATGCCACCCTTTGTCACACAAAAAAGCTTCCTTTAATAGTTTTCTACATAGAGCTTACACCATCCCTCTGTCAGAATCAAACTTTAATAAAGAGATAGATTTAATTAAACAACTTGCTATCAACAATGGTTTCCCCTTAGAGCTTCTTAACAAAATGTATTTCAGATTTTTCAACAAATTTAGATTGTCCTATCCCACCATCTCACTTAATTCTTCTAATTCCATTGTTCCTAAGGTTTATTCTGGTTCTATTCTTTTCTTAGGCCGTGTGTCATATGAACTAGCTAAAATACTCAGAAAATTCAACATAAACATAGCCTTTAAAAGTACCAACTCACTTTACTCACTTCTAGTACGGAATAAAGATCTTGTACACACTTTCCATAAACCAGGGGTATATCTACTAAATTGTAATGATGTAATGATGTAATGATAATGATGATCGGCCAGTCAGGAAGAAAGACAGAAACCCGAATTTTAGAATATTACAAAACTATCAAAAGGTATAAATCCTCGAATATTTCAGATACCAATTCCACATTTGCTAATCATGTTCTCTATACTAAACATAACTTCACTTTTCCAGATAACGCCTCTCTTCTTATCCAATACCCCAAAGGCATTAAGCTGGACTTACTTGAAATGTATTACATTCATCAACATATTAATAACTCAGATGTAGTTTGTTTAAATGATCAATTACAACCTACTATAAGCCTATCTTTTCCAGATTAATCTTCTAGTATTTTCAATTCAACAACTACAATGAATCCCATCATCCTCACAAGTTTTCTAAATCCTTTGTAAATCCTTTAACTTTTTACTTTTAATAATATATATATAATAGCCCCCTTTTTTTTAAAAAAATCATATTTATTATAAATTCCCTTAACCTCAATATAATGTCAAATTCTTCTTTTTCAAAAAATCAAATGTCACTCTAACTTCATAACACCAGCAGAGCTTATTTGTGGCCTCTCCAAAGTCCTGGACATCCTGTCAAAACACCAAAGTCAAACTGTTTAAATTTATATTATAAAATTTGTCACAAAACTAATTTAAAATATTCAATTTAACTATTGTCAAATTTAATTATTATTAGCTCAACCATCATTGTAACTACGTGTCTTCCATCATATGTCAGTTGTCAAATGTCGTAAATCTCCACCATTTTCTCATTTAACTTCACCGTTGGATGACGAAAGTGTCATAAGTGAAAAAAAAAATTCTAAAAAAGTTAATATTTAATGATACCCCTTAAGCTTAAGGGTGCACACGAGCGGGACTCCGTCTACCCCTTTCGTAATGGGGATAGGGGGAGTAGCTATATTTCTCATTTCCCAAAAGTAACACTTTCCACATGGTGCCTTAAGCACACGTGTGGAACTTCAAAATTTACTTTATTCGAAACCACCTTCATTAGATGGAGGCAGGCGAAATTCAAACTTGAACTGGATCCAACCTCAAATGAGGGAGGCAGTCTGTGCCATTTTTTACAATTTTTACAATTTACTTAAATTTTAAATTTTACATTTTAATCCAACAAACTTAGTTTTCTGTGGACACATAGTGGTAAGACACCTAGCATTTCTATAAAAAACGTTTTGTTATACCTTAAATTATTATTGCAGATTGTACCTACTCACTTACAAAAATTTTTTTGCCTGATGATGACCTTTTAGGTCGAAAGCGCTTGCAACCTAATAAATTTATGTGGTCGACAGACTTTGAGCTTTTTACTTCCCTTTCAAAGACAATAAAGTTAAATAAAACAATTAGATTAGTCAAATATCAATTCATTCATTCTTCTCAATCATACTTGAGTAACTTAAAACTTAAAATTAAACTATTACACAAAACCAGTTCATTCTACTACACACAATCTGTAGTTCAAATGGCCCGTAGTTATATTAAACCTGAATTGATCACAATGTACTCGAATGTTTCTGTTTAAAGTTTAAAAAATATAACCTCAAATTACAATGATTGGTATATCGAATGAAGTTGTCTTGTATTAAATCTTTATATATTCAAAAGGTAAGAAATATCAATTTAAATATAATTATACAATCAATAAGTACCTTTTTCTATAATCAGTGAGATTGTCCTTCTTGTCTTTTTTTTTGCAGGTCAGTCACCAGAAACAGGCACGCTGTATTCCCAGCTGTGGTAAAGTTCTTCTCCAATAAAAACAAAGTCAATTTACCATCATTTGCTAAGATGCGGGATCTTCTATATGTGTGTTAGAAAAAACACTGTCCTGTAACGCACTAAGCCGGCACAACGCACTTTTGAGGTGAGTAAATAAATACCTTGCTCTGACTATTTGTCTGTAACAAATACAAAGTTTACAACTAGGTTTCTTTAATTTATTGATAACTGATCGATTGATTCTTTTCTTTTATAATTTTACGGGATTTCAAAATTTTTTCATACATTTAATTTTTTATCAATTTTCTACCACCATTTTTTTTTTAATCAACAACCCCTTAGTTACCAATTTTGATCAAGTTAATAACTTTTAAACTTAACCAATCAAAATGATTTGCTTTTAATGATCTATTATTTATTTGATTTACTATTTTAACGACTTTATTTAAAATATTACTGTCGCATTATTTTTGTGAAATTATTTCATACTACTGACACGGCATAAGAAACAATCGGCAGGCTCACTTGCCGCTGATCGCATACAAATATTATACTAAGAAAATTTGACCTTGGCGACGCCATTCGGGGGTCTTAGTCAGGGTCGGATTAAAGCGTATTTAAAGATTTTGTAATAAAATAAGGTATTGATAGGCAGGATCGTATTAAAACAAAAAAGCTCTACAGATTGCGCTAAATAATTAGCTTGTTTTTATTGATGGTCTTAAAATTTCTATTAATATTTTTAAAGTGTAATATATGAGCAGCCTTAAATATAACTTAGGACCGATTCCACCGTTGTGTTAAACGAAGTTTAAAATGACATTTTTACATTGACAATGTCATTTTAATCTCCGTTTAACACAACGGTGGAATCGACCCTTAATAACATATATTTATGGAAATTAGGGACAAGGAGCGTCAAATGTTATCTCGGAATTAATTAAACCTAAAAAAAAATTACAAACGCCGGATTTAGTGATAAATAATTCAAAATTGTGTTGAAAAAGTATTTCAATTTTTGTTATTAAACATACAAAACTATTATTTGACATTTTTAAATTGCCAAAAATATCTTCATTTGCTTTTTTTGTATGCTTTTTAATAACAATACATGAAGCTTATATCCAAGTCTTCGTGTGTTAAGGCATATTGTGTACATACATCGCAACGTTGAATTTTAAGACATTTTTTTTATTAAAAATCCGCATATATAATAAAAATTTTCTTAAAAAATATTAATACTTTGTGCATGCAATTCATTAATATGCTTGTTTATATTTACATTTTCGACAATATTGCCACCATTACACGCGATTTTGGAAAATTGCTCATCCTTATTAGTCTTACGAATTTCATGCAGCCTTGCAAGTAAAGCATCCCCACCTGTTTTGCAGTTTTCAGTTCCAGAATGTAATAAATTTAAACATTGCAATTTTTTGTCCTTATTTTGAAATGGACCGATGTAGGGTTTACACAGTTACCATCATGGAGGAAGGATAATTAAGAGTTGCAGATTCCTCACAGAAATTTGGCAGCATGTTTACCTTCAGCGACATATGGAATAGTTTTGTGCAATTAATACTTAGTCGGTAATATAGAAAAATGTAATGCTATTTTAGTTTGAAAATTGGCGGGCTTTTGAATTTACTTCGACAAAATATAAGAATTTTACATTTTTAATAGCACTGCTTAAGACACATGATTTTGATTGTATGTGACTCATTACTAATTTACTACTTATAATTTCTTTAATGGCTAATTAAGATTTTCTTGCTTTTTGTAATGAAAATACTTTAGATTTATCAAGATTATAAAGCTTTGTTATTCGCATATCTAGAATAATTATCAAAATGAATATCAGAATTAAATTTTTGTTAAGCATTTCAATAATTTGGGACTAACACAATTACGATTAATATTCATTTTTTTCAGAAAAAAAAGTAATTCCTTACAAAAAAAATTACAAGAAAAAGTTTCCTTGAAGGAAAACCGACAGGAAAACTGTGACTTTTCTTCGTAAAATCAATAGGTAATACAGATTTTTCCTTTTGTCAATTTTAAGTTTCTTCATTTATTAAGACCATGTACACCTGACCTAACATATTAATATAGTAAACCTATTTTTTCGTCAAACAGAATTTTTTTATAATGACTTTTTCCTTAAAATAAAAATAAAGATTTTTCCATTTTGTCACCTCCATACGGGAGATGTTTAAAATATAACATTTTACTTTAAATCTTAATAATATACCTACATAAGTAAATATAAATTGACGCTAAACATATTAAAATCTTGCAAATATGACTGACTTACACATGCAAGTATCAAGTTTTCGTATTCCAAATTTGGGTTTAGTGTTGTTGGGGTAATAAACCACAATAAATATTGCGAATTTGCAGATATTTTTTGGAATACTTGCATTTGTAAGTCCGCCATATTTGTAGATCTGCAAAGTTGCAGACGTTCTGTAATCTCACCCCAAATCGATAGACAATTAAAATTTATTGAACAGAAACAAAATATAGGCAGCCAAACAATTAATTTAATAGCATTTAAAAGCATTAATAAGTTTGATTTCACATTCTCTACAAATTGTTCGTCCTAGGAATAATCAATTTGGGTGGAAAAATCTCAAAATGGTTATATTGAACCCTAGATAATGATGATGGCAAAAGTCTGTATTAAATATTAATTCCTTATTTACTTTACAAATTCAATTAGATCAGATTATCAATGCCATAACTTTTGCAAATTTAAACAAAGTGCATCCAAACCTCTTATCATCTTTAAATTTAAATAATATTATTAATAAAATAAAAATTATATTAGCTACTATTCTTTATTAGGCATTCAATTGATTTTCCAAACTGATAGATTAGTTTTCTTAATTCATTTCCCTATCATAATGGACGATCACTTTAAAACGTACTTCCTATATCCAATCTCAATACAAAACAAAATAATCCCTCCTCACAAACCTTACCTAATCCTAAATGAGAGAAATCACCTTTATCAATATCAAGATGAACCCTGTGACAGACAGAAGATGATTGTATTGTTGGAACAATGAGCAAATATCAAGCTATCAATTGCACCAAAATTACTGTACACATTAAAAACTTTATTACAAATCAAGTTACTCCACAAAATATTCTGTTGACTACACCAAACAATATGATTATAACTGAAATATGTTCCAACGAAAAGTACCACGAGCTCAAACCTGGTAGTAATTTACTAACATTTCCTGATTTCAAATTGGAAAAGAGAAGTTCATTCATGAAAATGCTGAGATATCACCGGCCACTCTTGTCCAGTTGCCTCACATAAATGTGTCAAAAATCTTGCAGCAACCAAGGAAAATTAAACTTGTTAATCTAGATGTTGCAGAGATCAAACACTTAGCATCAAAAGTGAACATGCAGCATGAAATTACGCTACCGCCAAAACCACAAGATCATGAAGAATCTATTCCTACTTGGGTACATATTCTGATCAATACCCTAATGGTCATTATTACCTTCATAAATATAACATGTTACTATCGAACTTATTACTTATACTTTTACACGAAACAAATGAGATCAAGTACAAAAACCACTGTGGAAGCCTAGCCAACCAAGCTACTCCAATTCTTCCACTTTAACGGGGAGCAGTTAGGGATACCTACACCACTGGTAGCTTTCCCATTCATTTTACCTGATAAGAACCGGCATACTGATGTGTCAGGGATTCCCGGTATTTATCTGTGAAGTGCATTATTGTTTTGATAAAGATATATTTTGTTGAATATTATTTTTATCATAACTTATCTATTAATATTACTAACTCATATTTTTACCAGCATTTTATATCTTAGTATTTTTCCAACGCATTATTATAAAAACATTCATCGATTTGATTACGATGCTCTCCAACGTTTCACGAATAACTGCCTGTAAATAATGGAAATATTCGTACCCACAATCCCCTATAGTAATGTTACTGGGATTCAAGAAATGGCTTTGAGTTACGCTGCGGCCAGACACAGGCCTCATGAAGTGTCAGTATTGACAAGTAATAATTTTTTGATTTTTTCTTCTACGAAATTTATACCATTTATTTTTTTTAATTTGGTGTCATCGACGTCGACTACTACGACCAATTAGCCTCGTGTTCTGTGTAGGCTTTGTAACTGTTTCCCAGCGCCACTTTAGAAACAGCACTGTTAATTAGAACCCAACAGTGAATGGTCGAGTGGGGAATCCTACCAAGGCATCAGAATTAATTTTAAATAATTAAATTAAATTAAATGAAAAAATCCCGGCCAACGATGGGATTCGATGATCCTGAGACCTTCCGATCTCAAATTCATGACTCTAACCACTGAGCCAACCCACCCCTTATACCATTTATTAATATTAATTTTGTTTCAGCGATATTTATTGTGATTTGTGTTGTTGTATTAAGTGCTTTCTTATTTAATATGGGAAACAAAACGTACAACAAACTCAGAAAAAGAGGAATCAAGGAGGGATTGCTATGGCTGTCATCCTAGGGTCTCCGCCCTAGATAATACTTTTCCAGTAGAAAAAGCATTTAAAATTCAAGTATGGCAATTTTATGTTTCCGTTTTCCCTTCTTTTAATGTAGGTGCCAATTTTGAGGTAGGTTTGTAATAATTTTTCATATTTTTTCAGTTAATACCTACCCTCTTAATATTATAATTTAACTAAGATCTTATGTATTCCCATGGACATGATTCAAGGAGGGAGTCCTATGGCTGTCACAAGCCCTAGATAATAAGTTTCCAGTGGCAACAGCCTTCAAAATTCAAGTATAATAATTTACTGTTTCAGTTTTTCTCCTTTTTTCGAAGTGAGTGTCCATTTAAACTAATTTTTTTATTTCACTTATTGATTTTAGCATTTATATACAGTATCGGCTAATGAACACTTTCCCATACGCTTGGCTAGCATCGAAAAGAAAACTAAAGCGCATTAGTTCGATCAGAAAACGAATAATATAAATGTTGCCTTGTGTGCTGTGTAATATGAACAGGCACACGGTGCGATGCATCCCCACGTAGCCGGCTGGCTACGTTCATAGCATTCTATTCCTTCTCCCACTAATGCTAACTCTTTGTAGTTTTTACTTGGACATTGTACATTGTACAACATTGTACAACATTGTACAACATTGTACAACATTGTACAACATTGTACAACATTGTACAACATTGTACAACATTGTACAACATTGTACAACATTGTACAACATTGTACAACATTGTACAACATTGTACAACATTGTACAACATTGTACAACATTGTACAACATTGTACAACATTGTACAACATTGTACAACATTGTACAACATTGTACAACATTGTACAACATTGTACAACATTGTACAACATTGTACAACATTGTACAACATTGTACAACATTGTACAACATTGTACAACATTGTACAACATTGTACAACATTGTACAACATTGTACAACATTGTACAACATTGTACAACATTGTACAACATTGTACAACATTGTACAACATTGTACAACATTGTACAACATTCGATAGCTGTCACTGTATAATCACAAACATCTCTTAATAACTAAATGATTTCTGTTATATTTTATTTTATGTTTCCAATTTTTTTAAGTAGTAACTAAGAGTTAGAGTGTTAGTAGTTAGTTTAATGACATTGTAAAAAAAATCTGGTAGACGGTGAAAAAAAAATAAAAATTCAATCAAGCTGACATTACTTTTTCTAAAAAATAAAAAATATTAGAGAAAACGGTTCTTTGGCCGGGATCTAATAAGACTTTTACAGGTAAATATTACATATGGTCCTTCGAGCCGGATCTAATAAGACTTTTACAGGTAAATATTACATATGGTCCTTCTCGTCTAAACTGAACTACACTGTGGAAAATCTCTCTACGAAGGAGTGAACGTCTAAAGGCAAAGAATCTAGACAACAAAAATACCAAAGACGCTACCTTAGACGACAGACAACCTACTAATACGACGCAACCAGAACTTTCGACACATCTAGAGCCGCCGAAGTCTCGGGGTTCAAAAGGTACTGGTGGCGCAAGAAGCAAAGCAAACACTAAGAAGACTAATGAGACTACTGAATCAAGAAGACGAAAAATTGAATTAGAGTTTGCTATGAAGAGAAAAGAATTGGAACAAGAGGAACTCAAAAAGAAACAGGAATTGCTTGACCTGGAGTATGCTATGAGACTAGCAATGATAGAAGAAAGTGAAGAGGAGTCTGAGTCACAGGGTGAGTCCATGATTAGCCGTCCTAACATACATGAATGGCTAGAAGGAGACAATCCATGGCAGGAAGATAAATTGTGTCCCAAGGATACACTAAAGAAATCGATAAATGAGGTAAGAAATACTGTACCAAAATCTTTTTCAAAAAATCCTGTTCATGATGCCCATAGTCAAATAACACCTGCGCAAATTACTAAAATTTTAACCAGACAATCGATGCCAAAGGATTTGCCGTATTTTACTGGAAATCCTATCGAATGGCCAAATTTTATTTATCAGTTTAAACACTCTACGGCGTTATGTGGCTATTCGCAAGAAGAAAATCACTGTCGTTTACAAAAATCTCTTAAAGGCAATGCGCTTAAAATTGTCCAAAGTTTATTGATTATGCCCCATAATGTCGACAAAATAATCAATATTTTAGAACGACGATTCGGACAACCTGAACATATTGTTTTAATGCTAGTAGATAAGGTAAAGTACTTTCCTATAGTAAAAGACGATCGTCTGGACATGCTGATTAATTTTTCTGACGAAGTAAAAAATCTTGTTGGAACTATAGAATCGTTAAACGCTAAAGATCACTTACAGAATCCAATTCTCCTTCACGAACTTATAAATAAATTACCTAACTCATATAAAATGATGTGGACCGAATACATTTCCGACAAGACTTCTCCAAATTTTAAATTAATAGAATTTTCAGACTGGCTCGACAGAAAAGCTATGACGGCATGCCAAATTCAGCCGCCAAAATTTTATTCTGACATTTCTACTGACAATTCAAAATTTAAAAGAACCTCTTTCAAAAGGGACGTAACCATGACAACGATTTCAAAAAAGAAATGTATTTGTTGCGATAAACAATTGCACAATTTAAGTACCTGCTCAGCCTTTAAAGATCTTACAGTTGATCAAAGATGGGGTTTACTGACTACAAATAAAATATGCTTTTCTTGTTTGATTCCGTATCATAGCTTGACTGACTGTCGCCGTAAAAAGACATGTGGCATTAATAATTGTAAAAGATATCATCATAATCTTCTACATAAAGATGATGTGAACGATAATCAACTCGAAGTTTTTCCATCCACTTCCAAAATAATCAATGAGACTGAAGCTCAAGTAAATTGTCACATTTTCAATAAAACTCGTGTTCTCTTGAAAATTCTACCGGTAGTTATACGCTATAATCATAAAAACATTAACACTTATGTACTTTTAGACGACGCTTCAACTGTTTCTCTTATTGATCAAGACCTTGCTGATGTTCTGGAGCTAGATGGACCTCAACAACAACTATGTATCCAGTGGACAAACAATCAGACCAAGGAACAATATGACTCGAGGACAGTGAGCTTTACCATCAGTACTGAAGATGGGACAAAAGATTTCCAATTAAGACATGTGAGAACAATGAGAGGACTATCACTTCCAACTCAAACTGTGGATATTGGTGAGATAACTAAAACGTATCCTTATATTAATAACAAATGTACATCAATGACGAATGCCAAACCCAAAATTCTGATAGGACAGGATAATTGGCCATTATTAGTGAATAGGAATGTAATCACAGGGCCATGGAATGGACCTGCCTTAAGTAAAACTCTTTTAGGGTGGGTAATTCACGGTAATCTGGGAAAAGTAGAGAATTTTAACGTATCACAAGGATATACTTGTCATATTAGCGTTAAGGAAAGAGACGATTTGGATTTGCTTCATGAATTAGTTAAGGATCAATGGAAACTAGATAGTCTAGGTGTAGAAAATATAAATAAAAGTCTTTCCAGAGAAGATATAAGAGCAAAGAATATTTTAGACAAAACAATGAAAAGAGTTGGTGACCACTTTGAAACTGGATTATTATGGAAGGATGAAGACAAGGTTCTTCCAGAAAGCCGTATCAATGCAATGCGGAGGTTACAATATACCGAAAGAAAAATGGACAAGGACAAAATGTATGGGAAGACTTACTGTGACAAAATGGGTGATCTTGAGAAGAAAAAATATATCAGAAAACTTAGTGAAGAAGAACTGACAAAAGAAAATCCAAAAATATGGTATCTTCCTCATTTTGGCATTGTGAACCCGAATAAACCTAATAAATTACGAATTGTATTTGATGCTAGTGCTAAGTCTCATAATCTATGTCTAAATGACTGTCTTTTAACTGGACCGGACCTTTACAATTCCCTTTTCAAGATTTTACTTAATTTTAGAATTAAAAAATATGCTTTCACATCAGACATAAAAGAAATGTTTTTACAAGTTAAAGTGCGCCAAGAAGATTGTGCCGCTCAAAGATTCTTATTTAGACAAATGGACAGAGCTAGAGAACCTGATACCTACGAGCTGACTGTTGTATTTTTTGGTTCTTCTAGTGGACCATGCCTTGCACAAGAAGCTAAGAATAGAAATGCAAAAGATTTTATGAAAGACTATCCAGAAGCATGTAAGGCTATAATTGAAGAACACTACATGGACGACTATTTGGGGTCTGCAGATTCTCTTGAGGAAGCAAAAAAACTGATTAATGACATCATTTATATACATTCAAAGGGTGGATTTACGATATGTAACTGGACGTCTAATTCAGAAAGCATTTTTGATAACATTGACCCAGCCTTGATAAATGTAGCTCATAAAAACTTACAGGGTGATCCTGAAAAGTCAATAGAGAGAATTTTAGGTGTATTTTGGAATCCTATTGACGATACCTTTACTTTCAAGACAAAATTCCACAAAATTAACAAAGAAATTTTGGAGAACACAAAACGTCCGACAAAAAGAGAAATTCTTAAGGTAGTAATGTCAATATTTGACCCATTAGGATTTCTTACAAATTTCACAATTCAGGGGAAAATCTTACTACAAGATATCTGGAAATCTAAATTAGGTTGGGATGACGAAATAACTGATACATTAAATGAAAAATGGACAATTTGGATGAATGATTTACGACAAATTTTTGAATTCAACATTCCAAGACAATATTTTACACTAAATCGAAAGTCAAGTGACATACAATTGCATATTTTCTGTGATGCATCAGAAAGGTCATATGCAGTTGTAGCATATCTTCGAATTCGAGAAGAAAATCACATAGAAGTTTCCTTTGTGAATGCTAAAGCAAAGGTTACAAGTCTCAAACCAATTTCGATTCCTAGGTTGGAACTTCAAGCTGCATTGATGGGTGCTCGACTAGGAACATATTTAAATCAACATCTCAATCTTGATGTCCAAAAGACATACTTCTGGAGCGACTCGAAAACTGTATTGCAATGGATTCGTTCAGAAGCACAAAGATTTAAAATGTTTGTAGCCCAAAGACTAGGAGAAATTCATACTTTGACAAATCCTACCCAATGGAGACACATTAACTCGAATGAAAATGTTGCAGACGAGGCAACAAAAAGAGCTCACAAACTAGATTTAACTGTACATAGTAGATGGCTTTATGGACCTAATTTTCTACGACTTTCTTGCGAAAACTGGCCTCAAGAAAGGAATTCCAGTGATAAAGAAATTATTGACGTCACTCTATTGGAAGAAAGAAAAGACTATATATTTGTTAATTTTCCAAAATTAAATCTTCCTGTTCCAAATCCAGAATACTTTTCAAAGTGGACCAAATTACTGCGTTCTACTGGATGGATGCTAAGATTTATAGGAAATGTTAAAAAAATAAATCATAAAAAGACAAACCTACTAAATTGTGATTTAAAAAGAACTATGTCAGAAATAAAAGAACTTGACATAGATGAACTGACTAAAGCTGAACAATTACTTTTAAAACGTATTCAGCACGATTCATTTTTCGAAGAAATTCGTAATTTGAAAGAAAATCTTACTGTGGGAAAAAATAGTAAACTGTTCACTTTGAACTGTGTCCTTGATGAAGATGGAATTCTTCGTCTTAATGGAAGATTAAACAATTTGGATGGTTTTACTGAAGATTTTAAAAAACCTATTATTCTGGAACCCAAACATGCGATAACCAGACTAATAGTAGAACATTGCCACGAACAACTTCATCATCATGGACAAGATACTTGTATAAATAATTTACGTCAAAAATACTGGATTTTAAAGGTAAGACAAGCTGTAAAAGGTGCATGGATAAGATGTCAAAAATGTAAAAATATAAAAGCTCAACCAACTATACCAATTATGGGACAATTGCCTAAATGCCGCTTGGAACCAACAATAAGACCTTTTATTCGAACTGTAGTCGACTTCTTTGGTCCAATACAAGTTACCGTTAAACGCAGTCATGAGAAACGATATGGAGTTATTTTTACATGCATGGCTACAAGAGCAGTACACCTGGAGATAGCACATGATCTCAGTACTGACGGTTTTATTCACGTTCTTAGAGTTTTTGGAAGTAGAAGAGGCTTTCCTGAAGAAATCTTCTGCGACAACGGAAGTAATTTTAAATCGACTGATAGAGAACTGCGGGAAGCGCTTGTTGAACTGAACAAAGACAATGTTAATAAATTTTGTGTGACAGAAAACATCCGTTTTAAATATAATGCGCCATATGCACCAAACATGGGAGGTGTATGGGAAAGGCTCATTAGAAGTGTAAAGAAAGTTCTATCCGAAACACTTCATAATAGGTATCCACAAGAATACGTTTTAAGAACACTCTTTGCAGAAACTGAGAACATAATTAATTCACGACCCTTGACTCACATATCCTATGACTCAGATGATCCTGAACCACTTACTCCGAATCACTTTCTTATTGGTCCCAAGTACGCTGCACTTCCTTGTACGAAAACATCAGAAAGTGATTTAAATTTATTGTCGAAATGGCGAGCTGCCCAACGATTAAGTGATCTCTTTTGGAAGAGATGGACTCAGGAGTACCTTCCCTATCTTATAAAAAGAAGCAAATGGCATCAAGATGCGAAACCTCTAAACATGAATGACATTGTGATTCTAGTTGATCCAAATGGTCCACGAAATACTTGGCTAAAGGGAAGAATAATCAAACTCTACCCAGCAAGAGATGGAAGAACAAGAATCGCAGATGTTCAACTCGCCAATGGAACCATTCTAAGAAGACCAGTATCTAGACTTTGTGTTTTAGATTTACAAACAAACAATGAATCAAGATAATTAAGTAATTGTTAATCGTTAATTTTAATCCCTAGAAACAATTACTGGTGGGGAGAATTTGTTATATTTTATTTTATGTTTCCAATTTTTTTAAGTAGTTACTAAGAGTTAGAGTGTTAGTAGTTAGTTTAATGACATTGTAAAAAAAAATCTGGTAGACGGTGAAAAAAAAAAATAAAAATTCAATCAAGCTGACATTACTTTTTATAAAAAATAAAAAATATTAGAGAAAACGTTGAATACTTTATACAATTTTTTGTTTTTTTTTTACCAGAGCCAATTTTTTTTCAGATGTAACCTCTATAGGTAAAAAATAAGTGATTCAGATAAAATTGAAAAGTATATTACATGTTATTTTAAATGTGTTGTTAATCCAAATGCTGCTCTTATTGTAATAGCTAACAATAAAAGAATTAGTATTATTTTTAGCTATCAAAATAAAAATAGCGCCTGGATTTACAGCTCGTTTAATCAACATGCAATATACTTCTCAATTATTACCGAACGAATAGGTATATTTAAAAATTCCCGCCATTCCGCTGCTGGAAATTTACGATTTTGGCGGGAAATTTAAATTTTGCCTTAAAATTATATTTGAATTTACCGCCATTTAGAGTTAGTTGAGCGGCCAGACATATACGCATTTTTGCGCTGCAAACTTAGTGCCAACTCTTTAACAAGTACTACTAAAGGGGATATATTGTGTTCGTAACTACACCGTATGACTCGTATAATATTTTTCAATCTTGTATATCCAAACCATCTCAACACACCTTTCTCATCTTCTATCACTTCACAACGCTTTCTTGAATTAAACTTTTAAGTTTTAATTAAATTATAGGTGCGTTGAATAAAATTTGATATCATACTTAATAACGATATTATTTATTATTAAAATTAAATTTTAGCATATCGATGGCTTAATTCTAACACCTCGCAACCTACAAAGAGTAAAGACAAAAAGCAATGCTGACACGTGTATCGTGTGAGTTAGGACTTGTTAGAAATAGCGAGAACTCACTAGAAATAATTTTATGTGGAACAAAGGTTTTAGTAACCAATAGTGTCCATTTTTTTCTATTCAGTAAACGTAAAAACGTAAATTCGTACAAATTGTTGGTTGCGACTTGTTAGAATTAAGCCATCGATATTGCTTTGATATTTCTATTGATAATGTCAATTTCACAATCTCAACATACTTGGAAAGTAATTTAAAACAACATTGGAAGAAAGGCAAAGCGCGTTGAATAGAGACAGAGGAAAGAGATAAATGCAGGTGTTCAATTTTTTAGTACAATTCTAGTCTTTCCTGGGCAGATATGCGCTCAGGAAGAATATATTATACACGCATAGAAATAGTATAGAAAGCCAATTAAATATATCAAAAATGAAACCATAGGGAGAAAATAGGGTGTCGGAGCTCATGCGTATAACGGTGCTGGCTCGAACAGGACCGGTGCAAGTTTTTTATTGATCGAACAAATAGTTCACACCATGCTTCAGTAATACATTTTTAAAGAGATTCTATAGAAAAAAAGATGAAAAAGTTCAAGTACGGTAAATATGGTTCTGAGAGTACTTATTAAGGAAGATATACCTTAAAATATGAATTAGTTAATTTTCGGCAACCATTAGTGCTATATTCATAAGATTTTGCTTGTGATCTGACATCTTATTTGATTAAGTATCATTTGCTACAAGTAAATTTAATCTAAGGAGTGTAAAATATAGGAAGCGTTGCGTTTCGCACAGGAATATTATGGTCGATATTTTTTTATATTTTGTTAGTCGAGACTATGAGTCGTTACTTACAATTAGACAGAAAACCTTTAACGTTACCATTTTCAATATAAATTATCCAAAGATGTCTGCATCTCTCAAGATTCAAAATTAAAAAATACTGCTACATTTACTTGGTACTTGGTACATATTTTATTTTAATTTTGAACCCTTTTAAAAAGGTCTTTCGGTTCCACAATAAAAGTTAGTCGCTGCTTACTAGAAACATTCTATATAGTCTAAACCAATTTATGGATTATTTTCGATCAATTTAACACAAATGTTTAAAGTTTTTAGTCCACGATAACATTCCCCATCAGCACATAGCAAACCTATCTTATAGATAATAAGAACAAACTTGTAAATCATTAATTTAGTTACTTGTAATGATTTTTTTGTTTATATGACTCTTTTGATTTCTAAATATATTTTGGCCTTACAATACGAAGCGTTTTGAATCTAACACTTTTTTTTATTGAACGATGAATGTTGACAGGCGTGAACCTTATTCTAAATTGCATAGACTCTTCAAAATCGAGCTTCTCGATATTTCCACAGTTTATTTATATTACTTTCCAAACTGGTTATATCTATCATTTTATATACTTTATAATATATGTTCAGGCCCTTTATTAACAATGTTTTTAACATACTTCAAAATGGGAGGATATTCTCAATTCGTTGAAATATTTTTTGTGTATGTTGGACGATGATTCTTTACCACGTTGCCCGATTTCCATGATTCTCTTTTTGTTGGAAAAGGAATATATACATTTAGTCAAGATCTGGAAATGGTATCCATGAGAAAATCATAACATCTTCATTTTTGAAGTAGGTTTTCTAAAATTTATTTAAACCGTACTGGTTCGCACGCGGTAAGGAATGAAGAAATGTAAATAATTATTGTGCCAGCCAAAAAGCGAAGAGGAAGTAACGATTAAAATATCGAGTGACAGAAGAGTTTCTTAGTTCATTGAGATCGGGTTTATGTTTTAAAATGCCTTGAAACCTGTATTTGAAAGTGTACCCTTTACCAACTCCGCTAGTGAAGTCACAAATGTTAAGTAAAGGTTCAATTTAGTAGGGTTAATTTTCAGTTTCTACATTTGAACATATACCCGATGCCAACTCGGCCAGTAATGCCATAAATGTTAGGTAAATGTACAATAATTTAATAGGGTTCATTTTAAAATTCTTTATTTTAAATTATAACAAAAATAACACAACTGTCAGAATGTTTTAGATGGAAATATCATGGTCTGTTTACTATATTTAACAATTTTTAACAAAAAACCATTCATTGTTTTGTCAGATACCGATAATGCCTCCCCGACGCTGGGCAGCCTGTATATAAATACACAGTTCTCTATTTACATAATTATAATTCTTAGGTAGGTTTAGATTTTCAGACAAAAATCTTGTAATAAATATAATAGCTGCTAAATACGTTGATTACATTTTCATTAGCCAATGTAAAAATGTCTTTTATTGTACCTAGGATTTAACTTAACACTACACAAAACTAAAAATAAAATTACACTTTCACCGTGTAATTCAATATTAAAACACAAATTCAAGCCAAAATATCACAAACGGTCCTGTAAGGGCAGCGTCATAATATAGCCTTGAAACACCGGGTTTAAGCATTGTTGCCAAGTCAATATTGAACTTGTAGGTGAATCGCTTGTCGAACATTAATACCGTATTTATATATATTTTTGGGAATGTAATTACACATAAATATTATTAGTTGATTATTTAAATGCTTATAAATTATTTTGTGGCGATATTTCGTAGATATAAACTGTTCAAATCATATAATATAAAAATAAATTAATTTGAAATTCTTTTGTGTTAATATACTGTTACGGGTCAAAAATTATGTCTAGAATAGTTTTAGCCAAAACAGCAAAGTGTGTAAACAATAAATAGTTTTTTTTTTATTTTGTTATTAATTATACTAAATTTATATCTAATTCTAGCCTAATATATACTATTTTATCCTAAACTAAACTATTCTATCTTAGACTATCCTAAACTAAACTATTCTATCTTAATATATCCTAAACTACAGGGACAGACACACTATTTTGCGATGTCAGGCGCAGAGACACGTTTTTATGCACAGTAGGTTTTAGGGAAGGGTAAAACAGTGACAGGTACACTCTGCTTCAGTTCCACAAAATACCTGTTTCAAAAAACCTGTTCCAGTTCCAAGTTGTTCCAACAATTTAAACCGTTTGTTGTTTTGCGTCTGTTGCGACTTGCAGAAACGACATACAGAAACACCGAAACTAAAACAAGATAGTTTTACATCGACGGAACAGTTTGATTTTTTAATGTTTCAACTGTTTCATGGGTACCTGTCACAGTCACAGTGTAGCAGTCGCAAAAACTAAAATTTCAACCTAATAGTTGTTATTAATTTACACCTATTATGAATGTTTTCTTCTTTTATAAAAAAAAAATAACTAAAAACACTATTGAATAAACAAATAATTATGTTCCATACAATCTTATTTTATTTTTGTTTTAGAAAAATAACACAGATTCTATAATATTCATTATTTAATAATAAATATCAAGCCGTTTCAATATTACTGGTGGCTAGTCTGTAACTGCAACAGGCAACTGTCACAGTACCAGTAATTAATATTAATAAAGCCAATGCCTAATAACAAGTTGTTCCAGTCCCACGCAATTTGCACTCTGCGACTGTGACAATAAGTAGCAATTTAAAATAAACAATCTCCGTCCACCGAAACAACTGTTTCGTGATTCGATGCATACCTGTTCCAGTCCGACGCAATTTGCGCTCTGCGACTGTGACAGCAAGTAGCAATTTAAAATAAACTGAATCTCCGTCCACCGAAAGTCGTCCGAAACAACTATTTCGTGGAACAGTTTCGTGATTCGACGTATACGGCTAAAGACACACACGGCTGTTTTCGCCGAGTCGGCCGCCGACTAGGCCGTCGCCTCGGCAGATGCTGTAATGTAAATAAATGGAGTTGTTCACACTATACTGCGCTGCGAAAATGCGACGCTACACCGCCGCGCGTACTCGACTCAAATGCATTACTTTTGTGAACCGCTTCGTGTGTTTTGTCAGAGGCGGCCAGCCGAGTCGGCGGCCGACTCGGCGGAAACAGCCATGTGTGTCTTTACCGTATCTGTTCCAAGTGAAAACCTGTTTCAAAAATAACAGATATTGCTTCAGCGACACAACCCTAGTAGGTTTGTTTCAATTTCTGCTTAAATGTTATATTTATATTGGTTTTCTATATTATTTCTATGGATATATTTCATCTTTCTGTAAATGTTTTTTTAATAAATCGCTTCAGAGTACTCGACTAAAGTTAAAGATATATAAACACCAAGTATGAAAAAATAGAGATAAGAAAAGCAGTCATCACGAAATTTAATCGTACTGTATGTGCCAGCCGGCACGTTGTAGTTTGTGGAACAGCCCCACTCAAGGGGCCTAAGAGCCGCATGCGGCTCGCGAGCCGCGGTTTGCCCACCCCTGAGACGTTTTCAACAGCTGGTCTAGACTGAAGCCGATGCCACAACTTCATATTTTTCACATACACATGTATTCGTTTTGTTCGCCCATCACTCGTTCACTCTTCTATTTCATAATATGCGCTCGTGCTATGATTTTCGCAACTTATGTAAAAACATATCTTCGCACACTTGTATCATAAATAACTATTTTACACTTTTTCTTTTCATATAAAACAATTTTATAAAAAAATACTTATTTAATTAATTTTGTTACTAATATAAAAGATATTTTAAAGACTGGGTTGATATTGGAAAATATTGACAGGACACATACTTTATACCATAAATAGTATGCTTCATTTCTTGATATCTTTACAAGTAATTTTTTTGACAAATCTGAAAAGAGCATCAATTATATTTGCTGGAGTTGATTTACAATGATCTTCCATATCTTTAACCACACAGCTTTGAATTTTTCCCAAGTCACTGAAATATAATAAATACATTAGAAAATTGATTACGATACAACGGTGCAAAT
>OV651828.1:22996807-23041807 GCA_927349885.1 Psylliodes chrysocephalus | reverse complement strand
TGTGTGTCTGTGTGTCTGTGTGTCTGTGTGTCTGTGTGTCTGTGTGTCTGTGTGTCTGTGTGTCTGTGTGTCTGTGTGTCTGTGTGTCTGTGTGTCTGTGTGTCTGTGTGTCTGTGTGTCTGTGTGTCTGTGTGTCTGTGTGTCTGTGTGTCTGTGTGTCTGTGTGTCTGTGTGTCTGTGTGTCTGTGTGTCTGTGTGTCTGTGTGTCTGTGTGTCTGTGTGTCTGTGTGTCTGTGTGTCTGTGTGTCTGTGTGTCTGAGTGTCTGTGTGTCTGTGTGTCTGTATGTCTGTGTGTCTGTGTGTCTGTGTGTCTGTGTGTATGTGTGTCTGTGTGTCTGTGTGTCTGTGTGTCTGTGTGTCTGTGTGTCTGTGTGTCTGTGTGTCTGTGTGTCTGTGTGTCTGTGTGTCTGTGTGTCTGTGTGTCTGTGTGTCTGTGTGTCTGTGTGTCTGTGTGTCTGTGTGTCTGTGTGTCTGTGTGTCTGTGTGTCTGTGTGTCTGTGTGTCTGTGTGTCTGTGTGTCTGTGTGTCTGTGTGTCTGTGTGTCTGTGTGTCTGTGTGTCTGTGTGTCTGTGTGTCTGTGTGTCTGTGTGTCTGTGTGTCTGTGTGTCTGTGTGTCTGTGTGTCTGTGTGTCTGTGTATCTGTGTGTCTGTATCCACTATAACTCATAAATCGATACAAAGAAAAACTCAAAATTTTAATCTTAAACCTTATTCCGGCGTCCAATAAATGGATAAATGGATTAGATGGGGGGGGGGTACTTTATGGGTGGTCATTTTTATATTTTATAAAGAAGAAATTTTCTTTAAAGAAAAGTTACTTACAATATTATTATCAATATTTTTGTTTTACAAAATTTTCCTAAAATGGTCCGTATTCGAGAATTCTAAAAAAATATTTTTTTATAAAAATTATTTAAATAAAAGTTATTTGTAATATATTTCTCTATAATTTTTATCCTATATATAATTTCTCTAAAATGGACCGTATTCGAGATATTTGAGAAACTGTGTAAATTTCGAATTTTGAAGAAATTTATTTAAATAAAAGTTACTTCTTATATTATCTATAATTTTTGTTTTATGTCAAATTTTCCTGAAATATTCCGTATTCGAGAAAATTGTTACACTAAAAGTTGTTTGCGATATCGATCTCTATAATTTTTGTTTTTACATGATTTTTCTAAAATGGACCGTAATGGAAAAATTGGAGTAAAAATGCTAAATTTAAATTTTTTAGTATTTTTGTTTTCAATGAATATCTATAGAAAAATGTTTCGAGGTAGATGTATGTGGAAAATGTATATATTTAGTTTATCCTCTAAACATTTATAGAGGTGCTGCAAAAGGTTGTACAAAATAACCGGAAAATGCATATAATTACTAAATAGGAAAGTCATGTGTTGGACACATCAGATTTTTACTTCTGCTTTTTTGTATTTGTGATATTTTATTTTACGCTAGTCTGAGCTTGTACTTTTTTGTATTGCGCTATTTTTACCTTACATTGTTTTTGTTCGTACCTAAAAATATATTTTAATTATTAAAAAACTGTCTTACTTGCAAGTCGATCTCCATTCTTGAAACAAGCGAAATCTCCCAATTGTTGAAGAATGTTGGACGTTAAGTTTATAGCATTATTTTCGTTCTGTTCCAAGCATGGTTTTACAGCATCGTAAGTCTTTTTGAGACACTCTCTAAATTGAGGACGCTTTTTACAATATTTATCGAACACCTCATCCATGGAACCGGTTTTCTTGGATTCATCTAGTTCATTTTTGAATGCGTCTATATCAATAAGGTTTTCCAAGCAGGTTTGAGTTTCATCTCTGGCAATCTAAAAGTATTAATGTTAAATAGTGAATTTTGTTTGAAATATTGTGTTGAATTATGTAGGTACTTTATTTTCCCGTGAACTCACCAGTACGACCTGTATGAAGGAATTGTTAAATGATCAATGAAAATAATTTAAAAGAACAGTTATTTAAATAAGATAATACAAATTTTGGATACACTTATGAGTAACGTATGTCCTAAACGTTTTGACAGAACATTGACTAGCTTTAATTTTAACAAAAATAAAATATCGTTTTTTTGGAAAATGAAGTTTGATTATGATGTTTTATCATATTTATCTTTAAATAAAAGTTACTTGTAATATTATTGTCTATATCGTCGCCCTAATATGAAAAATGCCATCTCCGTTTTGGAAAATTTTACAGGAGAGAAAAAAAACTTAATTTTTTAACAAATATATTATTACATTATTACTTGTTCTTCTTCATAACTAACACATATAACTTTGGATGTAACACAAAAAATCATTCCCACGAGTTACTCTTTTAAATCAAAGTGTAAGGCTATATATTTTTTTGGCAAATGTCAAGAATATGAACACTAGAGAGAAGGAGGCAAATCGGCAATGGTTAAATTTAAAATTTTCGTCCTTCTTTTTATAAAGTTCGCAAAACTAACTGTAGTTGGCATGTCTAATCACAGCGCAGTCAATTTTCAATGTAAATCAATGTAAAATAAAGTGACTTTTTAAAAAAAGGATGAAAAGAATGAAAATAATGTGACAAAAGTACCTGAGTACAAGTAACATGAAATACAAAAAACATCAAAGCAAGATTTACGTCGTTTCAGATTGTAAAACAGGATAATAATCAAGTGTAAAACTAAAAAAACACAAGAAAAAATCAACTCAATTTCTTATTGAAGCTTTTAATTAAGTAAAATAATGTATTCATGTCTAAATATAATATTTATTGTAAACTAGTCACAATATGTATCTTACGAAGTGTAGTTTATTTTATTATAAGTCTCTATAATATAAAATTTTACAGTTCTAGATGCAGACTTACAAACAACAATAATTATGCATTACAACTTACTAGAGAAGAAAATTAATGTTAGATAAAGAGTTGCTACTGTTTTTTTTTTACCCCAATTGTGTCATTGTAAATATTTTTTATAGGCTAAATATTTAGAACAGTGGCAGCATATATATCGTTCCTAGTGCCGATAAAGCACTTTCTAGAGATGATGCTGCCCTATACTTTTTAGAAGATATCAAATATTATGAGACTATTTTTACTGATGGTACTGTTAGCAAAATAAAAAGAGGAAAGCTGAAATTAAAAGATGAGGTAATACCATGTACATTCTCAAATCTCCCTTAATACTTGTATTACAACTGTAACGAAGTTACTTTTTTTTATTTATTTGAGAAATATAGGATCCGTCGGAAAACCGAATTCAACATTTTATTTATTTATTATCATTTACTGTTTGGTTTTAATAAATTAATTTTATTTGAAAATACTTAAAATTTATTGGAAAACCAAATTATTATTTTTATTTTATTTTTCATATTCATCATTTAGCTTTAACGTTAAAAATTCGGGTTTTCAAACGTTTACTATATATTGAATCTTCCCATCAAAATTTTTTATAAGACAGCGGACGATAGCCTGCAATTCCCCACTTCAATTTTCGATTAATAATCGAGTTTGCACGACGAGTGGCGAAAATCACCTGTAAAACAAGCTGCACCGGCCAGATCTCATGATCTTTCCGCCGACGCTTCAGCTAGTAAGCAGCAATTCTTAGCAGTACCAGCCGCCTCCGATAAAACAAACAAATCCCGTTCAACGAGTACAGGTAAAAAAAAACTGATTTCTTATCGCGTTGTTTTTGGAAATAAATAAAGACACATTCCGATTTATACCTGCTTTATTTTCTTGTTAAATTTGAAATTGAAATACCGAACTGATTAATATTAAAGCATTTTGCTCTGTTAAAGATCTTTAAATTTTTAGAAAGATTTATTTTCATTTCCCGTCTGAATTATTGATTTTTTTTAATTTTATTTTCCGATTTTGGATACGAATAAATTATTTAATAAGATAAATAGATTTAACGATTTAATTGCTGCCAGGTCTAGGTTAACTTTTTTACAGTAGCTGATTCTTTTATTTTAATTTTCTTTCCTTTAAATTAAATACAGGGTGGTACTCGTAATCGATTTAATGAATAAAAAAAAATGTCTGAAAACTAACTAGTGTTTTGTATGCGTGATTGTGTCGATACACTACTAGTGATTAGACATTATCCGTGGATTTTATTTTTTTTTTTATTAAAAAAGGGGTCACGACCGAAAACACATTTTTTTTTGATTTCCGTATAGAAAAGTAAATACTATCTGATACCTAGCCATTGTTTTGTATTATGATTGTGTCGCTACACCGCTAGTGATTAGGTATTATCCGTGCTAAAATTTAGTTCTATTTTCCTTTAAATAGTTCTTCGATTAAAGTTTAAAAGAAAAGAAAATATTGTCTGAAAACTAAATAGTGTTTTGTATGCGTGATTGTGTCGCTACACTACTAGTGATTAGACATTATCCGTGGATTTTATTTTTTTTTTTATTAAAAAAGGGGTCACGACCGAAAACACGTTTATTTGAGTTCCGTATAGAAAAATAAATAGTATCTGATGCCTAGCTAGTGTTTTGTATGCGTGATTCTGTCATCACACTGCTAGTTATTAGATATTATCCGTGGTTACATTTTGTCTTTAACTTTGATTTAACTCCGAAAGGGTGGGATATTAGATGGAAAGCTAAACTAGTTACCTGGTACCGATTAATTT
This sequence comes from Psylliodes chrysocephalus, assembly GCA_927349885.1. Lineage (NCBI taxonomy): Eukaryota > Metazoa > Arthropoda > Insecta > Coleoptera > Chrysomelidae > Psylliodes > Psylliodes chrysocephalus. Next base: position 23,037,157 of record OV651828.1, on the reverse strand, counting down.
TATTTTTCATAATTGTTAATATTAAATTCTATTTCCGTTTATATTCCCTGTTCATAACTAAATGCTACCGTAATCCGATTTAATCCAGAATTCTGTGTCATTTGCTTTTATATGTATATTTATCTAATCACGTCTGATTGAGCTCCGACCTGTCAAGCCATCGTCCGCAACCGCTTATTTTTGTTATTTTTTTGTTCAGGGTTATAACGACTCGTAAGGGGGTGGGCTTTGAAATATTTTTCTTTTCATTATTGGTAATAGCTTTCGTAAGCAATAGATTTTCTCTTTTAGCTTCTACAATTCTTTAAACGTAACAATAACGATTAAAGCCCGTTATTGTTACCCTCTTATGTGTATAGTCTAACATCAGCGAGACACCTGGAGTTTTTCCGTCATCTCCACTAGAAGTTACCTGTATTGTGGAGCAAACCACATTAATAAAACTGGCGCTCGAGTACTTCCAAGTCCTAGGGTGTCACTTGTAAGGGTAATATTTTCTTAGAGGCAAGAAAACATCTTACAAAATGGCGCCCGAGCAGGGACTGTGTTGATTTCTATTAGTTATTTCCATAGCCCCTAGTATACCCGATATTTTCTCTTAAAAATTTCTTTATTAATTTTTTTTTTATTTTCTTCTGATTGTAAACCCATCCGTGAATTAATCTGCCAAATACCGTAATTATAAGCCATCCGTAACAATTATATTTTTTTAAAACATACAGAGCCATCCCCTGTCAATATTTTTTTTTATTTCACCATTCTTCTACTTCCTACTTCTCTGTTCAACGATCTCAGATCTGTTTTTTTTTTACCTGAGCAAAATCCACCCGTTTTCGGATCTTCCCAGTTAATGTCCGACAACAGTAGTGATAACCGAATTTGCTAAAAATGCCGAACACCGCCGTCATTATTCCTGAACCGATCCGCACCCAAGACTGGAAAATTTCTTTTGGAAATCGAGACGACCTTGCCGCATTTCTAGAAAGACTAGACGAAATTTGCATTTCGAAAGGCATTGATAAAAACGGATTAATGCCATACTTGCCCGAACTGTTAAACGGGGAACCCGCTTTGTGGTTCCGTAACAACCGATCGTTCTGGAACTGCTGAAATGAATTTGAAAGCGACTTCCGAATTTTCTATTTCACTGTAAACTATCCAATCGACTTAGAGGTCGAAATTGGCCGAAGGTTGCAACGAAGAAATGAATCTGTAACTAGTTATATAATCGATCTTCAAACCTTAATGAGACGACATGGGAACTTATCTGCTGAACAACAATTAGCTTGGCTATATAGAAACTTGTTACCAGAGTTCCGACAACAAATCCGAAAGATGGATTACTCCAACATGTCTTCGTTTTGTCAAGTAGCTAGGGAGTTCGAGTTGTTAAGAAAGGAGCTCCAGAATATTCCGACTATAAGCTCTGCTCAGAGATATACTAGCTCACGCTACCCTCAGACCGAATCCCACCGATATCACAATACTGATCCGCCACAAAGAACAGATAGCAGCAACCCCATTCTGATAGCTGCTGCAGTCCCAGTTACTCAGTATAAGCCACAAATATTTGAACCACAACCATCTACTTCTCGTGGAGAAGTGTTGTGCTTGTGCTAGAAGAAGCAAGGAACTGAAAGAAAACAAAGCCATAAAAAGGAAAGTACATGTATCTGACGATGATACTGACAATTCGGAAGATATCGACATGGTCCTTGAAAGCGAGAGTGATTGCGAAGAGATTAAATCTCCGTATCCAAGTTTGCATTCAGATTTATTTGATACCCTTTGTGACAACCCAAACATAGATGACTTTGTTGTGGTAGAGTTTCCTACTTCAAAATTAACTGTGAATTATATAGGAAAAATATTAGAAATAAGTCGGTCCGAGGATTACCTTATAACATTTCTTAGGTTAAAATCTAAGGAACATGAACATTTTATATTTCCTGATATCATTGATAGAGCTTCCGTAAGAAAAGAATCTATTAAATATATTTTACCTAAACCATTACAATGCGGAAGTACCAAACGGCAGCAAGGATACTTTATGTTTAAAGTATCATTCTCTAATTTAAACATAAGATAGGTTCAGTTGTCACTTTTCGGTTTTATTTTTAAGTTCATTTGTGTTAAATAATTATAATTTTTTGTTTTTTTTTTGTTTGGGATTAAATTTTTTATTTTAAAGAGACGTAAATATTTCATTTTTATTTTTATTTTTTTTATTTTTTTTTTATTTTTATAAATAAAAATTAGCAAAAAAACTTGTATTTTTTATTATTCCTTAAAAATTGCTTTCACTGTATTTTAAGTTTCTTTTGCGTGGTTCATTGTGTCCGCTCGACTGATTCATTGTGTACCACCCGGTGGACACAATGAACCACATGCTACTTTTTTAAAAAATGTATGCCATTCTGAACCAAAAATGTTGATTAATGTTTTGATAATATAAAAAGAACTGCAAATAGATATACTAATACGTGCCAAAGTTTCATGACCTTATGTTACAATTGGATCGATTTACAGCCATTCAAATTTTAGCTGGTTCATTGTTGTACAACTGGTTCATTGTTGAACAACTGACCATATCTGGGGTTACTTCATATGAGAAAGTTTTTCTACTTCATGGAATATCTGTTGTTTACGTTCGAAAAATTAAATTATTTAAATAAATGTTCTCTATAATTTTTGTCTTATATAAAATTTCCTAAAATGGTCCGTATTCGAGAAATTTGACAAAAAGTGCAAAATTCAAATAAAAGTTGTTTGTAATATTATTGTCTATATTTTTGTTTTATAAATAATTTTCTTGAAATGGTCCGTATTCTATAATTTTTGTTTTATACATGATTTCTCTAGACCAAATGGAAAAATTTAAGGTAAAGTGTTCATTTTTTATTTTTTAATATTTTCGTTCGCAATAATAAAAAAATGTTTCAAGTAAGATGTGTGTGAAAAATGTATGTATTTAGTTCATCATTTAAACGTTTAGAGGGGTGATACAATAGGTTGTACAAAATTACAGGAAAAATCCTGTAATAACTAGACAGGAAAGTCATGTGTGGACACATCAGATTTATTAAATAATTAGGAAATTCGGCCCGCGTACCAAAAAGTTTGTGAACTCTTATACTAGAGGCTCTGAATTAATTGTGGATATTATATCGTCGCTGGAAAAATGTCCAATTTGATTTAGGACTACAACAAATCTTTTAAAATAAATATCTGTGATTTGACAAAGAAGCGTATCTCTCTTCCTTATTCGCTCCGTGCGAAGTCATGGAAAGGGAAGCAAAAGCGATACTAGCGCTAGCTGCGGATAATTCGTGCATTTTAGGGCGATATTTTGTAATTTTGGCATATCAAATATACGTATACATTTTACTTCTTTTTCAAAAAAGTAGGTTAAAACAACACAATAAGCAACCGGAGGTGCTTTGTTGAAAATTGTAAAAATACTAGCAAAAAAAAACAGTAAAACTTATATAAAAAATTTCACTAGAAAAGTGGAAATTAAATCGAAGAAATAAATGGATAGGTGTAAAATAAGAAGAAAAATTACCTTTATTTTTGTGATAATAACAGTAATGCTGGAAATAGTAGAGATCAGAAACTTGAAAGGCTTTAAATAAACAATAAATTATCATTTTACGATGTTTTTTATTATCTCTTTATTCTTAAATGTTCATTCAGCAAGGACTAGATTTCAAGATTTCTGCGTTTGATTATAATATGTAGCTGGAATGCAATTTTGTGATTTACTGATGGGAAACCAGTTTTAATCATTCATTCTATGTTTTCTTTCGAACAAAAATGAAAATATAAATAACGATCCTTTTTTATACATTTCTACTTCACTCTATTATTAAATGGCATTTTTTTATTTTGGCAGAATAGACTAATTCTTCAATGACAACTTATTAGACTCAGGCAACTTCTCATACATTTTCCAGTAAATACTGTTGCCTGCCTATATTTTATTATTGATTTTTAATGATTATACATAATTTTCTTTAATTTAAGCGGGAAAATATATAATAGCAATAAACTAATGTTTTACTTGTTTTACAAATCCATATACTTTTATTAAAACTAACATATATACTTTTTATTTACGAATTCTATTAAAACTTGTATTTGTCAGTATTCGCTCCGTGCGCGAGAGCAGCGCCAATTCGTTTTGATACTAATGGACTATTTCTGCGTACACTGACAAATGCAACTTTTAATAGAATTCGTAATTAAAAAGTAACTATGGTAGTTTTAATAAAAGTATATGGATTTGTAAAACAAGTAAAATATTAATTTATTATTATATATTTTTATCGCTTAAATTAAAGAAAATTATGTATAATCGATAAAAATGAATAATAAAATATAGGCAGGCAACAGTATTTACTGGAAATTGTATGAGAAGTTGCCTAAGTCTAATAAGTTTTCATTGAAGAATTACTCTAATCTGTCAAAATACAAAAATTCCATTTAATAATAGCGTGAAGTTAAAATGTATAAAAAAGGATCATTACTTATATTTTCATTTTTGTTCGAAAGAAAACATAGAATGAATGATTAAAACTGATTTCCCATCAGTAAGTTACAAAATTGCGTTCCAACCACATATAATAATCAAAGGCAGAAATCTTGAAATCTAGTCCTTGCTGAATGAACATTTAAGAATAAGGTATATTAAAGAACATGGTAAAATGATAATTTATTGTTGATTTAAAACCTTTCAAGTTTCTGATGTCTACTATTTGCAGCATTACGGTTATTATTACAAAAATAAAGGTAATTTTTCTTCTTATTGTATATCTATCCATTTATTTCTTTGATTCAATTTCCACTTTGCTACTGAAATTTTTTATATAAGTTTCACTGTTTTTTTTGCTAGTATTTGTTCAATTTTCAACACAGCAACTCCGGTTGTTTATTGTATTGTTTTTACCTACTTTTTTTTGAAAAAAAGTAAAATGTATACGTGTATTTGATATGCCAAAATTACAAAATATCGCCCTAAAATGCACGAATTATCCGCAGCTAGCGCTAGTATCGCTTTTGCTTCCCTTTCCATGACTTCGCACGGAGCGAATAGACAGAAATAGTCCTTTAATACCAAAACAAATTGGCGCTGCTGTCGCGCACGGAGCGAATAGATACAATAATATGGCAAATAATATGTGGACGGATGCGTAAGTAAAACGCTATACACCAAAAGTTTATTTGCTTTTCCTGTAAAATAGCTAAAATAGAGTTACGCCATTTTGTCTTTCCAGCGACGATATATTCATTGATATACATAATCTAATTTAAGTTAATAGTTAAGTTACCTTAATTTTTTCGAAAGTTCCATTTCCTGCTTTTTTATTACATCTTTCCTTTAATGCATCAAAATCATCTAGATCTGGAATAGTAGGAACAGCCAAACATGTACCTAAAATTATTATATTAGACTAAAATTATATTTGTTATGAAGAAAACAATTTTTAAAGTCGAATTAGAATATTGAAATATGATATTTTGCTTGCTGCTGTCAGTGTCAGTGAATATTATTTTTAAAGTCACAGTTTATTGCTAAAGAATCAGTTAGCTCACTCGGACCAGTTGAAAGTTCCAAAATAATATCCACTCCAGGGATACAAATTAAGGATACGCATAAGACTGCTGTTTTGTTATAGGCGGTTGTCATATATTGTATTATCCGAGTTTGCAGTGTATTAACTGGAACATTCAGATCAAAAGTGCCGATGCAGAGTGAGCGATCTGATTCTTTAGCTATAAACTGTGGCATAGGAATCAAAATGGCCGCGCCCTATGTTGGGCTTGTCGGACCTCTCTCTTGAACCATATAGTAATCAAAGTATGTGTCAGTATATTTCAGTTGACATTCACTACTTTGCAAGTAAATAAATCCCAACTATCAGTAGGTTACACATACTTTGGTTTTCTTTTACTATACGGAGAATGGTCGCACTGCGCAGCTTTCTGAGTGCCTTTTAAAAGGAGATAGAAAAGTCCGCCATTTTGAACCCTTATTACGTGTTGCCTACATCTTGGCGCAATATTTTTAATAGGTGCGTTTTAATCATCCGCTTCTGCTTCAGAATTGTCGGTTTTCTTGTTTTAATCTGACAGGTTAAAACGACTAAACCGACAATTCCGGAAGCAGAAGCGGATGATTAAAACGCACCTGATATTTTGCTTGCTGCTGTCAGTGTCAGTGAATATTATTTTTGAAATCACAGTTTATTGCTAAAGAATCAGTTAGCTCACTCGGACCAGTTGAAAGTTCCAAAATAACATCCACTCCAGGGATATAAATTCACGATTCGCAGAAGACTGCTGTTTTATTATAGGCTGTTGTCATATATTGTATTATCTGAGTTGCACAGTGTATGAACTTAAACATTGAGATCAAAAGTGCCGACGCAGAGTGAGCGATTTGAGTCTTTAGCTGTAAACTGTGTCACAGGGTTCAAAATGGCCGCGCCCTATGTTGGGCGTGTCGGACCTCTCTCTTGCCTCGTATAGAAATCAAAGTATGTGGTAGGTTAGTAACTAACTAATTGTTACGAACTAACGTATTGTGCGAAAAAAATCTCCAATAACGACCACATAAACTAATAAAGAATGAAGTTCAAAATCATGAAAATAGTATAAGACATACGTTGCAGAAAGTTCTTCTCATACTTATTCGTGAGGGAATAAGTGGCCTTCTGCAACTTGTATTTTAATATACTATTTCCATCTTAAAATTTTTTTTATGATTTGTTTTAACAATTTTCTTTTAAACAAAATGATAACACATTGCCTCATGATAAACTATTTTACATAATATCTGACATATTTTTAAACGATTCCGACAAACAACCTGCGTCGGAATAATTTTCGACACTCTTGAGCCGATTCCTACAAGACCTAGTTTATTAGGTAAACGTGAAAAATAACATGATATTATGGAAGAAAATAGTCCAAAAAGTGTTAAAAATTAGTTCTCAGAGACTATCGAATTTGGTTTGTTCAGATAGCAGAGAAAATAAATATGAGAAGTTAGTGTTGGACAAATCCTTTATAATCATTTTTTTTGTGATCGTATGTTGGGTACTTCCTGTTAAATTGTGTGAGAATGATTTGGATGCGATTGGTCACTGCATTATAATCTATGATAAGCAGCCAAGTTCTGCTATTACAAGATGACGCTTCGGTACACTCAGTTGAAGTTGAAAAGCATGCTGTACAAAAAACTTATGTAGTACATTTTCCGATGAAAACGAAATGAAGTCAGCTTCTGATGTGTATTTTGCAGACAATATTCGAAATATTTTTTTCGCGGTATAAAATAATTGTTTCACAGTCGATGTGAAAGGTATTTTGTACCAAATGGAGAAAATTAGAAATATATTAAATTTTAAAATCGTAACTATACCCTATTTAAACATTAAGAGAGGGGTAAATTCCCAAAAATATTTTGCAGTAATCATAAAACCAGAAAAAATTGACGTGCATTTCTAAGATAAAGCAAACATAAAGACAATAGTATTTTGTATAATATATTTAATGAAATAATATTAGATTCATTTTTAACGCAAAATATTTTTGCCAATTTACTTTCTCTTTATGTTCAAATAAAGTATAGTAACAATAGTATAGAAACAATAAGTATTGTATAATATAGTATAAATGTAAAAAATATTGTTTAGAAAAGATTTAGATTTACTTACCTAAGATTAATCCTAAAACCACAATACTTTCACTTCTCATTTTTGATGATAAAAATTCAAAAGTCTTTTTATCAATTTACTAATAAACTCGTTAAACAATGATCACTTATGAATGTTATAATAAGTACTAAAATTCTGTTGAACGTAATCTTTCCTTCGCAGAACCATTTGTGATATGAAAGAGGTCAAAACAATTTATACCACGCTCTATCTGGTTGTTTATAGCATTTAATTATTATAATTGTGTTTTTCCTTTCTTATTTTGGATGTTTATATTGATCATCGTTTAGTTAATTATTTTGAAGAATATAGTGATTGATTAAAATTTTGTTTATATAGATAATTAGGAAATACATTCTTATTGTTTAAATAAATATATAGGGTAGTTCCAAATTCGTGTCACACAAGTTTTTTTATTGGGAACTTAGATGACAAATCAAGTCAAGCTTTTTATTTTAGGCTCTATTGTTCTCAAAAAATAGTGAATTATCAACAAAAGAAGTGAAATAGGAAAACTAAGAAGTAACTTTAGAACTAAAGGGCCTTACCCATGCAACATCATGTCGTCATTATGACGTGATTTTTTGATGAACCTTACGTCATTTGATGACGTGAACATAACGTTATGGTAACGTGAGAATGTCACAGCGAAATGACGTCATTCCATACCGTCATTTTGACGAATCGATATTACATTAAAGTAGCGTGTATTTCGGATGTCCTAGGCTAGGTAAATTGACGTCATTATCACGATTCTACCTAACGTCAAAGTGACGTCTATATCCCAGGCAGCATACTAACGTCATTATGACATCTTATTTTCGTCATATAGGACGTCATTTATCCTCTGAAAACTAACGTGTCTAAATATGACGTGTTTATGACGTTGTTTTAATATCACCTTTGTCGTTATTCTTTATACTTATTTGAGACGTCACCATGACGTTACATTTGATATTGTTACTCCTTTGTAACTTTTCTATAGGAACTGTGGGTCACTTAATAAAACAAAATTAGAAAATTAAATAATTATAATTAAAAAGAAAAAAGTTTAAATACATGAAATTTTATTGGCAAAAAACATTAATTTATATAAATCCAACTGCTCCAAATGTGGCCAACTTGTTCGTTATTATTTTGGTTTGGCACAATGATTTTTCTGAGTGCCGCCATTTTATACTATTTCGCGAACCGGGGAACATTTTAGGAAACATCCTATGAATGTAAAAGATATAAAATCATTAAAGAATAAGGATAATATAGATATAAAAATACCTTATGCTGGGTTGATACTGATATAACTTTTTTCACTGACCCTCTTAACTTTTAACAACAATCCTGAATGCACACGGGCCACGATCCACGATGCACACACCATTACACATGGCCGATGCAACAATCTGCGATATCGTTCTCGTGCTTGCTCGAACGGCTCGAACACATACGAGCCATACTCCACAGACCGATAACCATAGACAGACGCAGTCATGTGTCACGTGGTGTCATCCATCTTTATGCGTTTAAGCGCCAGATTTAAACTTTAATAGACCTAACAGTTTTAAAAAATAATAGTTTAGGTCATATTATTTTACATAAATAAAATGTATTAAAATCACGTTTAATATAAACCTTAATTTAATAGTGACAATAAATTGACGACACACTGACGTCTATTTTGTGACGTCAAAAAGACGTTAAAGAAGTGACGTTATAATCACCTCATTTTTTGGTAACATGACGTCGATGACCAAGAATTACCAAAAAATGTCGTCAGTCTGCTGCCTGGGATTGGGTGTCCCAAGGTTGGATGGAATTATTAAAAATACTAAGCAGATAAAAGTTATTTATTTAATCCAAAAAAACATGAAAAATATATTATAAAAAATAAATTATACTGATAAATAAAAAAGTTATGAGCAAGAAACCAAAAGAAATAAAATGACAAAATAATATTAGAGGAACTGACAACATACCTAAAATTATAGATTTGATTTTAATTGGAGGAGGGCGAGCATGCTTTACGATTTCAACATCTTCAGTATCATCGAATGACAGCTTTCTAGTTGGCACATGTTTTTTTTTAGTAGGTCATTTATCAGCCTTGGAATGTAGATCTGAGGTAACTTTGACTTTTTTTAATTTGGTACATCACTTATCATTATCATCTAAAATAAAAGAACTATTAAAATACAGACCACTGAAAATTCTTAAAGATAGAAAGTAAATTGTGTATCTAGTTGTAAAAACTACCTTCTCAGAGCTATATATTGTTTTGATATATTTGAATTGGGGCCACTAACTTTTTTGTTGTAATTATTTTACTTTTACTTTGCAACTCCAATCCGATGTTTTATTATTTAATTTTTATTTTGTGATTGTAAATGTTTTAAATCTCAGGGTTCATTCGTTTCGTTCTTTCGTGGGTTCTGAGTAAGTTTCTACGAAACTTAGAAAATCAGTCGACACATAATACTTACCTATATATTATATTTTATCAAATAAATTTTTTTTATATAATAAACTGAATACGTGATGTTATATATTTTGTGTATACCTAGTTACGTGATATAATAGTATTGTTATTCACCCAAAAGAATCTAGCATTTAACCACCTACCTATGATTTTGTTAAAAATATCTTAATTCTTTCATCTGGCCCTTGGACTATATTTTGTTGACGTACATTTGTAACCTATTTAAATTGTACCTAGATAAACAGAGAAAGAAACACCATACATTTTATTTATAATGTAACTATTTATTACATATTGTGAATAAATTAAAACACATTATTTGTATTTGTTTAAATAAATCTAAATCCTAATATCCTAAAGAAATGACATTCCATGAAGGAACGATTTGACATTCATTCTCATAGAAAAACTAAAAAGAGAAGGTTTGAATAATAGGCGGGAATTGTTTCCTTGTTTGTAGTTTATCATATCGCGCTTCACGCGCTGCGAGCACTAAATAAAAGCCGTTTTTACACCCATATAATAATTAAAAAATGAATAAATTTTAAAGAAATCAATAATTTTACTAATGCAATCTTTTAAATATCACTTTAATACGATATAATGATCAAATACAGGGATAATTGTTATAAATTTATAAAGTTAAAGCTACATTTGAATATTATGAGGTGGTGTAAATCTGGCTTTGCTAATAAATTAGGTTATGTTACACTAAAACCTAAAACATGACAGTCGCGGAAAATATAGGTGAGTGAAATTCGATAAATCTTATTTTTAATTTAGTTTTAGTTAGATTTAAGTAAGTTATAGGTGTAAAAATATACTGAGGTCCTTAACGATGTCATTAACTTATAATAAATTTGTATTATCATGTGCTGCTCCAAATTGCAGAAACAAATATTATTTACATACACTTAATAAGAATTTTTTTACTTTTCCGTCCATTATTACCCTTAGTAGAGAGAAATGGTTTGATATTTTAAATATTCCCTACACATCTAAACAAAACTATTGTGCGAGGATCATTTTGACGAGAATGCCTCTACCAGCACTTTGCCTACTAAGCTCATTAAATTTGTCTTGCTTTTAGCTTTAAAAACATCTGTTTTAAATAATAATAATAATAATAATATTTATTGACCTTTGAAGCCATATCTACAAAATATGAATAAGGTAAGTCATACATAAATAAATAAATAAAATGAACAAAGTAACAATGCAACACAGTACAATATAAAAATCTATAAAAATCTCATATATCAGCTAAGCAACCGTATACTGTAGGAACTCATCTAATGAATAGAAAACATTCACTGTTAATAGCTGCTTAAGATCTTTCTGGAAGCCTTGTAGGGTTTGATTATTTTTTATGTTTGATGGCAGTTTGTTAAAGAGGTAAGAACCGGCGTAGTATGGTGATTTTTTGTAGCTGGTATGGTAATGTTGTTTTAAATATATATTTTCAGCATTTCTGGTATTATACCCGTGTATATCTTTTTTCATTATGAGATTTCTTATTTTATTAAAAGTAAAAGACAATAATTTATAGAGGTATATTGCTGTAACAGTAAGAATTTTATTATTTTTAAATATTTCTCGACAACTATCCCTGTAACCCAAACTAAAAATTAACCGTAATATTCGTTTTTGAATAATAAATACGCGAGAGATATCTGACGCCTGTCCCCAAACAGTAATGTTGTAGTTAAGGGTTGAATATACATGGGCATAGTAAATTGTTATTAAAGATTCCTTTGGCATATCATTTTTAAGTGAATACAACATAAAATAGCTTTTATTAAGATTTTTGCAAATATTATCTATTTGTTCTCTGAAGTTTAGATTACAATCGACAAGTGTTCCAAGAAATTTAGTTTTATTTGCTGAATTTACTAATACATTAACTTTGTTGATATTTACATCAAAGGGTGATTGGACAAATTTTCTGTCGCCGTAGGAAAAATTAACACAAATTGTTTTTTCCAAGTTTAAAACCAATCTATTACAGTCACACCATTCTTTAAATGCCATAATAATATTTTTAACTTTTTCTACTACCTGTCCTAAAGAATCGGCAGATACTATTACTGTTGTGTCGTCAGCATAAATAAACATATCATCCTGGTCTTTAAAATATTCAGGCATATCGTTAACGTACAGTAGAAAAAGTAATGGACCTAGTACTCCCCCTTGAGGGGTTCCTAGGTCATTATAAAATATATCAGACTGGATATTATCAACTGAAACAAAAAACGGACGACTTAAAATATATGAATTTACCCATGAATTTACAGGGTCTCTTATACCGACTGCATTTAATTTTTGACATAAGATGTTTGGGTCCAAACAATCGAAAGCTCGCGATAAGTCAAAAAATACACCGTAAGTGTACAAGTTTAATAACACCTAAAAATTACAGCACCAATTGTGAGGCAGGTGATAGTAGTTTGTTGACAATTTAAATTCATTTTTAACTTTTAGTGATGAACTGCAACCACTACTGTCTGACCAAGAAAATGAATTGGCTAGCCTTAAAATTAAACAATTCAATGTCAATTCACTTCATAATACTGACTTTGATATTCAGGCTACCACTTATGTAGCTGGATTTGTAGTCAAAAAATGAATGGAATTGATTGCGAAGTGTGTTTGGGCAATTTAAGAACAGATATTGTAGAACCTCATCATAGTTTTACTCATTTAAAGGAATATGATGCAAAAAGACGTTTGATTTATGCGCAAAAAAGCAATCGTTCAATTTTTGGGTATTATTCATGATTGTATTTATCAAATTCTACCAAAAACTAATTTTATATTTACACGAACATGTTAAGTTTGCATGGTTCACTTGCCAAGAGCATAAATCAGATGTTTTTTTGAAATTATTGAAAATCTGTGTATCTTCCATTGTAAGAAAATATAAGGATATTTCTAAGAATTTAAAAAAGTAATATCTCTGTTAATTTTTAATTTTAAGATACACACTGCGCCTTTATTTTTTGTTTGTTTTAGTTATTCCTGAGTATGGAGATTTTTGGAATGGATATTGCAACTACAATGGACTGAAATAGATGGGTAAAAGGATAGTAAAGTGGGTCAGTGCCAGAGTTGCCTAACCAATAAAATTTCAAAACAACTGGTCTTTGTATATTGTTTTAAAATCATTTCCATACTTGCCAAAGTTACCTATTCCTTAAAATTATGTAGATCATGACAAAATTAAATACTTATTTGTCAAATGACTATTTTTAAATTTTCCTCAAACTTTAATCTCAACTTACTTTTGATTAATATTTTTTTAGCAACTCTGGCACTGAACACCCAACACCCAAAAATTTATTTATATATTATTATTAGAGATATTTAAAACAATTGTGGTATTTATAGGTATGACTGTTTTGTGTGGTTTTTAGTTATTTAAAAATGTTCATTGTGTTTTTTGAAAATTGTATCCAGTTTATTGTTAATAAAATATTTGTCACATTGTTATCTTACATTTTTATTCTGCAATCATTTTGTGTGTTTATTGTGAATATGATGTTTAATATAATGTAATGACATAGTTACCTATTCTAAATAAAATAAACTTATAACAAATGTTTTTATTTTTCATTTAAAACAAGTGACATTTTCCGTTTTTCAGCATTTACTTACAATAAAAATTCATTTTACTTAGTGATTGTTTCAATTATTGTAAGTAAAAGCTGTAAAATCGGAAAATGTTACTTGAAATTTCTTCAAATTTCATAAATTTTGAAGCCCGCCATTTTTTAAATCGCTTTACTTAGTAGTTTTCTACTTTACCGACGGTACCGAATTATAGTTCATCATAACGCGCTCAGCGCGCCACTGTCGAGGTCAAACAAACTTGTTACCAACTATTTACAGGGGAACTGGCTACCCTGTTCATTCTGGACCATTCATGCAAAAAAAAAATTAGAATTCTATACAAATTTATGTTTTATAGATTTCTTCTTAAAATAGAAATATACATTTAGTCTGAAAACTGAACATCCCAGCGGACAGAGGGATAACTAACAACTTCTGGTATCTTTTGCTCTCACTACTTGCTAGTAGATGGAGTTGATCTCAACGTAAGTGAATTTCGACATATTATTATCGAATACTAACGAACTATCAAAGTGTTTATGTTTAGTTTTCAGATGTAAAATGATCTGCTTGTTTTTATTTCTGTTTTATATTATATTAAATATGTTCTGGTAAGTTGAATTATTTCACTAGTATTTTATAATGAGTACCTTTGATATTGTCCTTGTGAAGTAATTAGCATTGCATTTTCTTTTTCCTAGTTAGGTGTTACTAAGAAATGTTCGACGTCTGACTGGAGATAGTTTCCACCTGCAGCATGAATTCCTGACTAAAAGTTTCAAAAAGCCTGGACTGCCCTTGCTTCTAGGTATGTTCTTTAACATCACTTTTAGTTTAACTTTTTACTTTTAATATTATGTTTAACTTGTTTAAAATACTTTCTATATTTACAGGGACATATATTTGTTATTTAGGTAATTTTTTTTTCTCTGTTTTTATGTAAAATTTTTATAATTTTTTTAGAACCGAAGAAATAAGGTCTTCCCGTCTCGAAATTTCTATCGCAAGCTTTTGTTTCGTCAACAAACTTCCTTTTTGCCAAGAATCTAATCTAGTTATTTGGAAAAAATAATATGGCCAATCAAATTCATGCTGTTTGGAGATATTTGAAATTTTGAACATTCTCTTTTATACAAGTAAGTTTATTTTGACTATTTATACTTATACTAGAATTTATTGAAAATCGTAATCTATTATTTTTTAAAAATAGTTTTATTTAAAAAAAATGTGTTTTAAATTTAGAATTATGACATTTGAAATTCCAGTTGGTAGCCCTGTTACCAGAATGTATATCGTCAAAGTGTCAAACATGAAATAGTTTGACAGGGTGGATCAAAATATTTCTACAAAATCATATTTATTTATTATATTGAAAATTTTAATTTTAGTATTCTTCTAAATTTGATAGTTTTTTTTTAAATACATTACAATATATTGTAACACGAGTGTGGGTTGAAACTATTTATTTAATTAAAATACAAAAATAACTATCCGAACGCGTAAACTATTTACAATTATTACTATTTACAATTGAAAAAGTTGATCCGCGACGCGCTGACCGGCTTTCTATCTTCCACTCCCCATTGACAGCGTCATATCATCAATAATCCATGGTAACCGCTTCCATGACCGTTCTCGATAATTCTTCACACTTTCTCCCAGTCTCTGTCAGCCTGCCCGATTGTAGGTTGGGTTTCCTGTCACCTTGACGGTTCGTTGTCTCGTACTGTTGTGGCAAACCCTGGCACTGTCTCGGCCGTAGAGCCAAACCGTTACACTGCCCCCTCCTCAGATGCATTCCTCCTGGAATGCTGTTGAAGTCTTCAGACGTGGGGTTCTCTCCGTCCTGGAGCCGCTGTATTCGTACACCTTCATCGTGGTCTCCGGCGAATGGTGCTAGTCGATCAGAATGGACTACTAGCGGTTTCCCTCTGGGAGCCTTGTAGATTCGATAGACTACGTCATTAATCCTCTTCCTGATGACATATGGACCCTCCCAGCTCTTCTGCAGCTTTGGACAGAAGCCCCGCCTTCTTCGTGGGTTGTAGAACCATACCAGGTCACCTTCCTTATAGCAGGACTCTGCTGCTCGGCTGTCGTAATACTTCTTCCCTGCATCGGTTTCTGGCAGAGGACCCAGTACATCTACAGCGATCCTCTCGAATGGGCTTCCTACGATGTACTGCTGCATTCCAGCCCTACGCTTGCGTTGTGGTCCATTGCTCGCCGCACAGGTGGCACATCTTCGGCACCAGTCTCTTACGTCGTCGGAGCAGCTCACCCAGTAGAACCTTTCTCGAACCTTCTGTAACGTCTTCTTCACACCCAGGTGTCCTCCTGACGTTCCATCGTGAAGCTGTCGTAGTATCTCTGGTATGCAGGTCTTCGGGACTAGCAGCTGCCTCTTTGATTCAGTGCCATCGGCATTTTCAACGATTCTTTTTAGCAACCCCTCTTCAATCACCAAGGAGTTCCACTGAGCCCAGTAGGATTTCAGTCCTGGTGAAGATGACGATACCTCTTGCCAGGTTGGACGACGATTTGCTGACACCCATTCTCTGATTCTTTTCAGATCAGGGTCGCTCTCTTGCTGCTCTTGAATCCTCCCTTTGGACCATTCCTCGCTGACGACTTTAATCTGGCGCAGGCTGGCTTCCTTCTCCTCAAGGCGACTGCAATGGGAGCAATTCTGTTGGCAAGGTCTTCTGGAAAGGGCGTCGGCGTTACGGTGACTCAGTGAAGCCAGGACGAGGAGAGGGTCTTGTAGGCTACTTCGGGTCGATGTCGCCCTCCTGGAGTCGACCCGTTCTAGTTTTTCGGCTGCCTGGGGGTCATCTTGGGTGGTCTTGTCACGATGCTGGCATGTACTTCTGACGTGACCAAGTTCTCCGCAGTTCCAACATCGTACTGATCTCCTCTTCTTCGTCGCCATAGTCTTCATCAGGCTCACCAGCTGTTCTAGGATCTCCCTGTTGGAGTCTCCATGGTGTTCCTCTTCTCTGGAGTGGCTGGTGACGGCTCGGACTCGGTCATGGGCACGGGACGCTGCAGTTGCTGCTTCAAACTCCAACGCCGTTGACAGTGCATCCACCAGGACCTTGGGACGGGCTAAGCGCAGTGCTCTCTGCAACTCCTGGTCTCTCATTCCATCGACGAACGCTTGGACAGCTAGGCATTCGAGTACGCTTTCAGGGGCCGAGGGATAGGCAAAGCGTACCATCCGTGCAACGTCGGCTTCGAACTCCTGGATGGACTCACCTGCCTTCTGTCTTCTATTCTTAAGTTGGGACTGGTAGACTTGTTCCAGGTGTGCTTGGCCGTACCTTATCTCTAGACGCTTCACCAGTTGATCAAAGTCTTTGGACTCGTCAGCATGGAGGGTCTGCAGGACATCTAAAGCATCACCACGTAGGGCAACTATGAGTGCTACTGCCTTCTCTCCAGGGGACCATCCGTTGGCGTCGGCCGCTGCGTTGAACTGCTTGAGATAGTTGGGCCAGGAGGTCTTGCCGTCGAAGGTAGGTGGCTTCATTCTGGCTTTGGTCTCGCCTACAGCGCCGAAGTCTCGTCGATCTTCACCTCTTGAAGACTGGCGGGAGAATCGTTCTTCGATCGCATGGAGCTTGATCTCGAGAGTTGAAAGATTGCTCTTCAGACTTTCTACCACGGGGTTGGGTTCCTCTTCTCTGCTTCCAGGAGGTGGCGGATTAGACAGGAAATCTTGTAATTTCTGGATCTCTTCTTCGACGCCGGATATTCTTTCCTCCTGCTGAGCGATCACACCGGATATTCTTTCTTCCTGTTGAGCAATCACACCGGTTATTCTTTCTTCCTGTTGGGAAATTTCTGCTCGCAGTTCTGCTGCCTGGTTAGCCATGGCCCGGGAGAGGTTGGACACTTCTTCATTAACCTCATGAACCTCGGTGGACATATGGACATCTCGGAGGACAGGCTGGTCATCTTTTCAGCAAGCTCATTTCGCTGATCGGAGATCTCGGTGGAGAGTTTAGAAACTTTTTCATTAACCCTCGTAGACTGAAGGGACATCTCGGTGGACAGGCTGGACATCTCGGAGGACAGGCTGGTCATCTTTTCAGCAAGCTCATTTCTCTGAAGGGACATCTCCGTAGACAGCTCGGCGTGGATAAAGGACTTCACAGCCTTCAGAGAGGGATCTTCAAACTCTATGGCATCAGGATCGTCACCTCGACTTTCGTAGTACTCCCTCAAACGTGCTACCAACACCGTCTTGGGTCCCGTCGTGTCTATCTCAAGTTCTTCTAGCTCTCTTCTGAGCTCTGCAACCAGCAACTGATTTATCTTCTTAGACATCTTCTTTCTTTACCCCACACCTGACACCAATTGTAACACGAGTGTGGGTTGAAACTATTTATTTAATTAAAATACAAAAATAACTATCCGAACGCGTAAACTATTTACAATTATTACTATTTACAATTGAAAACGTTGATCCGCCACGCGCTGACCGGCTTTCTATCTTCCACTCCCCATTGACAGTGTCATATCATCAATAATCCATGGTAACCGCTTCCATGACCGTTCTCGATCATTCTTCACACTTTCTCCCAGTCTCTGTCAGCCTGCCCGATTGTAGGTTGGGTTTCCTGTCACCTTGACGGTTCGTTGTCTCGTACTGTTGTGGCAAACCCTGGCACTGTCTCGTCCGTAGAGCCAAACCGTTACAATATAATCTGAATTTATAATAAAAGTTAATAAAAAAAGATCATATATTCTGTGAGATAAAAGATATCCAAATCAAGTGACCCCCTAAAAATCTTTTATTTTTAAATAAACTATTAAAAAATACCCTGAAAGAACTCATAATCAAAAAATAAAAGTATAACATTACTCACCAGTCTTATATTATAGTATATTTCTTTATAAAGGCGACCAAGAGTTGTTTTTTACGCAGCGTCAGCCATTCTGCTCACCTCACAACCGCCAGACCGTCATAGTCCGGTTTTTCAAACTCAACAATGCAATAGGTACATCTGTAAAATACCAACTTCGGTTTAATATACTTTATTATTTTGTCACATTCTATTTTTTACCTTTTTCTAAAACAGCTTATCAAATAAAGTAAAATTTAAAAATGCACCACGTTCACAAGGTCGTCACGACTATCACTCACGAGAATCATGAAGATGGAGGAAATAGGAAACAAAAATGACAAGTGACAATTGACATTATGAAATTGCCAGAAATATACAAAAAAATAACGTAATTATGACGAATTCTAAGTGACGCCTATTCTATGTCATCAACGCGACGTCAAATACACGTTACTGATTAGGATATTGTAGTTCGGATAAAATATTACTAAAAACATACGTCATAATGACGAGTCTCTATTGACGTCTAATTAACGTTGCAAAAACGACGTCAAAGTAACGTCATTAATTGGGATAGTGACGTTTCTGATGAGTAAATCCAAAAAATCACGTCATAATAACGGCACCTTGCTGCTTGGGTACTTTCACGATTTGGCCTGGCTGCGCATGTAAGTCGACTAAAATTATAAGGAATTATGTGAAGAAAGCAGTGTTGCAAAACGAACGATAATTATCGTATTTGTACGGAATTTTTATTTTCAAACTTAAGAGCTAGTGTGATTTTCTGTTGCATACACACGTTTAATACGTTTACAGCCGGTTGCAAGAACAAGTGTTAAAATCTCTCGTTAACTAATGAACTCATAACTAACTGAGATTAAAACTGGCAACGGCGCTTTTCCAAATGACAGTCTGTCGCTTTACAGCTGACTACGGGTGATTCTAAATAAAATTTATAGTATTTAAGTTTATTTGGTTGTATTTTTCTAAAATTAATTATAAAGTAAAAAAATAAAATTGAGGCTCAAACTTTACTGCTACGGTTAAAAAAATAGGTAAGTCATCCTTACTCAATGTAATGCCTGGTGCTTCAATGAATCGTGTGCTCAATGTAAGGAATTACTCCTAAGAAATAATATACCTACACAGTAAACAGGTTTAATTTTTAATATTCATACCTATATTTTCTTTAAACATTAATTTTAACCTTATTCCTATCTCTATCTTTTTTCGACGTCAGCTAATATTTTTTAATAGACAAAAGCAGGGACAGCCGGTTCAGAGAAAAAAAATTTACACATGTATACAATTTCTTAAAATAAATAAATGAAGAAATGGTCCCATTAAGGCACTAGAAAAAGAGGAAAATACTCATTTAACTGCCCTTTTAGTGCTCGATTAAAAATCTGTGATTTGTATAACAATTAGTTTAAGGAAAATATTTTGTCCCTTTTGTAAAAACTAAAATTATTTTTCTTGAACTTACTTTACATTCTGTTCCCCTTTGTCACCATGGAAAAGCTCATTTTGGTAAGCCTAATCTCACCCTTTCTACTGTGCATTATTTTTTCAAACAGAGTGGTACACACTTAAAAATAGGTATGTTTAGTTTTTATCATATGTGTGTGCAAACTCCATTTACAGTTGTAATATTTCCAATGTACACGGTTATCATAAAGTAAGGTTTATATTTTAACTAAAAACTAAACGATATTTAATTGTATAAATAATAGGATTTTGTATACCCAAACCCAGTTACTGTAAATGTTCAATAAAACCAAAATTTTGATCTTGTAAACTGAGCTACCGTTCCTCTAAATTGTTCACATCATTTCGTCACATTTCTGGTTGAATTGCACATACTTGCTCCATAATATTGTCTTTTAATTCTTGTAGCGTTGTTGATCGTCTTCTAGACCTAAATTTTTTTTAATAATTCCACAGGCTGGGTCAAGATCAGGTGATCTTGGTGGGCATGAATTTACAGAATACCTGTCTTGAAAAACGTTTGTTAACAATTATTTAACTGGTCAGAAAATGAGGGTACTTCATCCTGCATGGTTTCAATTTCGTGGTGCTTGTTTTGCAGCCGTGGAATAAACTGTTAACAGTTGCAGATACGGTTTCTCCATTCTGCATTTCCTCTAAGAAATACGCACCAATGATAAAATCAGCTGTTGAACCGCACCAAACGGTGACTCTCTTGTCATAAAGACCTTCTTGAAAGATTTCTTGTGGATTTTTTGCATACCAGATTCTACAGTTTTGAGTATTAACTCCATCAATTAAAGAAAAATGAGCCTCATCTGTCCATAAAATCCGGGATAACTATTCGGGTTCAATTACCATCTGAACCAATATTCCCAAAGAAAAATCGTACCTCGTAGCCAAATTTGCCTCCTTTTATTTAAATGTCATTTTCAGTTTATATGGATATATTTTTAGAATTTTGCGTAAAATTTTCCAAACCGTGGTGTACGGCATTTGCAATCGCTTGGATACCGCATTTACACTGCTGATTGCTAGTGGATTACCTCTGGCTATGTCTTGATTTTTACGAAGAACCTCTGCAACTTAGACATCACTAATCCTTGGTCTTACCGAACAATCTGTTGTTTGAAATTTTTGCTTTCATTTGAGAGGGCCCCGCTCTCAAACATATTCTCGTGCGAAATCTTCGTAATCCAAAAGTGAAATTTCTGCCGCATTCATAATTACACTGAACTAAACCAATTCTTTTTTGTAGATCCATGATATTACACTTTGTGTCGTTACAACTTTACGTTTACTTGAGTTTTAATTTGAATGATTGAATAATTGTGTTTTAATAGATGTAATTTGTCATTTGATGTTTATTATTGTAACGCTGGATTGGCTCTGTTGTTACTATCGTTCTGCTTTTATTCTGGTTTATTATTATTTATTGTGTCTGAAAAAAAACTTAAAATGGAAAAGAAGTGTTTTGTACCTTGTTGCCTAAATATTAGTTTAAATTCAATGAAGAAATTTATAACAGTTCCCCGAGATGATCGACGACAAGCTTGGTTTGATGCTGTAAACAGATCAGTTGTTCGTACTAATGTAGTTTGCTGTGAGGAACATTTTATTGTAAGTTAAAATATTAGTGTGTATGTATGTATTCTATTTAGATAAATCTGTTTTTTACAGAAATTAAAAAATTCTAGCTTCTAACCCTTTTAATAAAATTAATCTTGAATGAAAAAAGCTAAAAATATTAAGTTGTAAAATTCAAAGTTTGTGCAGGTATATTTATTAAGTTTATTGAAAAGTTTGCATTTCACATTTATTGTAGTATACAAAAAATATTTTAAAAATAAAGTAGGTATAATACTCAGTATAATAATTATGTATATATTTCTTTTTTAGTTTCAAAGTTATGCAGAAAACTGGGCTCAACATATTACTGTGGGTAATAAACTGCTACTGAAGAAGAATGGTGTACCACATCTTAAATTAAAACGTTTTGCTAGTGATAATATTTTCAGCCAAGCAAAAAAAATTTCTTTTAAAGAAATGCCCAGTACGAGCACTGGAAGAAGAGGTCTGCTGGAGGACATAACAAATTTAGAGGATCCAGTTCCAACTATTTTCTCACCTCCAACAAGTCGTTCAAACTCTTTAAGCTCAAAATTAAGTTGTAGCCCCAGTAAATATACTTCCGAGTATAATTCTTCTGATACCTATGATGAATTTGAAATGCCTCTAAACAGACAAGCATCAACAGTATGGTTATTAGAAAAGAAGAGTAGGTTTTACTTAGGAATTTTTGAAGAAGTGTACCATGTTGTAAAATTTGTTACAGAAGTTGAGAAAATCACATATTTGGATACCCTTATAGCACTAAAAAAAATTCGTACTAATTTAAGGCTTGCGTCTGACATACAAGGAATCGCATTTCGTGCAAGAAAAAGATGGGTATAACTTTCCGCAATGAAGATGTCCCGGGACGTGGCGGTCCCCGGCAGTGAGTAAAGGAACTTAAAAATATCTAACCATCGACGAATAGTTTTCTACTTCTGCTTTCAAGCCTTCAACCGTTAAGAAATTTACATAAGCAGACCCGGAATTAGTATCGTTTTAGGAAGAAATTTGAAAAGTTTATTTCTAGTTTATAAATTACCTTTCTTGTCATAAAAAGTTTAAATTATAGTATGCTAAAATACAAATAAACCATTTTAACTTTCTTAGCAAAAATCAAAAAATCTAAACAAGCGCGTAAAGAAGAGAAACCAACTTATATTTATCAAATTGTGTATGTATATGCATATTACATATGAAAATAAGAGGTCAATTTTTATTTAGATAATTTTACTAAGTTTATGTTTTGTAAGATGTAAAAGCTAACTATTTTGGAATCAATGATACCAGGTAGAAAAAACTATTGGAATTCCATGCAAAAAACAGTCAATGGACTCGAATAGTTTTACATAATATACCTACATACATAAAATTCAAAAACTATAAGCAGTGCCACAACAAATATCATAAAATATACCTCCCATATCCCTTTCTTACTTGATTGATATCTCTGTTTACCGTATAGGGGTATACGATTTGTCATATAAAACATTGAATTTGTGAGTAGATGTAATTGGCCTGTTCTGGAAATAAGAAAGAGGTACAGAGAGAGGCAATTCGGTAATTAGTAATTATCCTAAGTACCCCCCACCGTTCGCGCAATTAGCAAGTACCTCCCAATTACATCATGTACTGTAATAAGTGCAATTGCACAGTAAGTACCACCCAATTACATCATGTACTGTAATAAGCGCAATTGCACAGTAAGTACCACCCAATTACATCATGTACTGTAATAAGTGCAATTGCACAGTAAATACCTCCCAATTACCCACAGGGTATACATCTCATTACACCATACATATTAAAGTGTAAGTACACCTTAGGTAGTAATTACTGTATGCAATGTAGTGTAGTGAATGTTATCTAAGTGCCTCCTAGTGATTAATGTTGGTAGCACGTCCTTAACTCTCAGCCGGCGTGCCTAGAGTGCATAGCTTGCGTTAGGCGGTCGTGCTTAACCGAAATATCGAAGTAAGGGACTAAGAAGGGGTAGCCTGCGCCAGAGATAGACGCGCAATTAGAAAGTACCTCCCAATTACAGCATGTACTGTAATAAGTGCAATTACACAGTAAGTACCTCCCAATTACCATCTACACGCCATACTGTAATGATTGTAATTGCATAATAAGTACCTCCCAATTACCCACAGGGTATACATCTCATTACTCCATACATATTAAAGTGTAAGTACACCTTAGGTAGTAATTACTGTATGCAATGTAGTGAATGTTATCTAAGCGTCTCCTAGTGATTACTGTTGGCAGCACGTCCTTAACTCTCGGCCGTCGTGCCTAGAGTGCTTAGCCTGCGTTAGAGACGGTCGTGCTTAACCGAAATATCGTAGTAAGGGACTAAGAAGGGGTAGCTGCGCCGGAGATATACGCACCCAACTGAAATATCGAGGGAGGAGCTAAGAAGAGGTGGTGGAATTTTCTAGAGGATATATATAGTAGGACCCGCATCCAAATCCGTACAAATATCGTTAGCTTTAAGCCTATCGGGAGTTCTATCATCTAATATCGAAATAATCATAAAAATAATAAACATGTATAAGTGCAATTGTGGTTCAACATATACAAGGGTAGATAATTTACGTCGACATCAAAATAAAAGTTGCAAGCTGATATCTAACCGCATCGGCGAATCATCCGGAGGTACGAAGAGATCTACTACTCCCAGTAATGATGTTCCACCTGAAAAAAAAGCCCGGGTAATGCGAGTTCCACAAATTCATACGCATCGCATCGTAGACTCAAAAGCCCATAATAGATGATGTGAATCATGTAATGTAGATGTCCCTACCAATCAGATGACGTCGCATATGAGGAGTCTTGGGCATAAAGAAAAAGCCTGTGCAATTCATGCTGATGGTATATATTTAATTAAGAGCGCGTTTAAGTGCAGAATCGCAACTTACAGGCTTAAATGTGATGAAAAACATATAGATTATGTAACATTTTTTCATGCGATAAAATTAAGAGTATTGAAATTGTTAAAAGTTGTTCTGAAGGCCCATAATGCCATTAAAGTTAATGTAGAGGCCTTTGCTACTTATGCATTGGAGAGCCAAGATGTTTCTGAAATCAAATCTTTTAACAGCATAAATCGAATACTCGATTTGTCGACGGATTTGGATGCGGTATATGTAGACTTTAAGGACGCTGTGGTATCTCAAACTGCAGACTTTCAACATAAGGATTCAGGTATAGTAGTTTTATATTTCATAGTATAGCGTTTACTAATATATTACTAATTGTTTCAGGTTGGACATTACGGGAAGCACTATTTTTAGAAGTTAATATAAATAAGTACTCCCCATTGGGCGGCTGCTCGTACATTAAGCTCCCTAAGTTTATTGAAACCAAGAAGGGTGTAGTTAATGTCCAAAACAATGATGCGTATTGCTTTGCTTGGGCCATCACGTCGGCGCTATATCCAGCGAGGGACAATGTTCACCTAACGACATCGTATCCACACTTCGAGGCCGTGCTGAATGTTGATGGTATTGAATTCCCTATGAAGCTTAAAGACATTTCAAAATTTAAAGATTTAAATGACATAAGTGTTAATGTTTATGGTTTGGAACGTAGTTATGAAAATGGTAAGGTTAAATTCGAAATAGTAGGCCCATTACGATATTCCTCTAGGAGGTTAGGTCACCATATAAATTTACTATTAATAACGGAGGATTCAGGAAATAGTCACTATTGTTGGATTAAAAATATTTCCAGATTGGTATCGAATCAAGTAACTAGAAATGAGCACAAAAAATTTTTTTGTGACGGCTGTTTACTTTATTTCCGATCTGAAAGCATACTATTGCGGCACCAATTGCGCGATTGTAATCATATATACACCAGCACGCCATCAGTGGAGCTGAAAAAAGATAAACGCGGTAATTATGTACCTGAAAACATACTTAAGTTTCAAAATTATAATAAGCAACTTAGGGTTCCATTTGTAATTTACGCTGATTTTGAATCGATTTTAAAACCAATAGATACTTGCGAACCAGATCCGGAAAAAAAGTTTACTATCCCGACATACCAACATGAACCATATTCTTTTGCATATTTGATTAAATGTTCGTTTGATAATTCATTGACGAAATTTGTAACTTTTACGGGTGATAATGCTGGTAGCGATTTCGTGAAACGGCTAGAGGACGATGTTTTAACTATTTATAATACCTATTTAAAAGACGTTGTTCCGATGCATCAGCTGTCTAATGATGAAAAAGATGATTTTAACTCGTCAACTATATGCTCTATTTGCGATGAGCCTTTTCAGGAAGGTGACGTTAAAGTAAGAGATCATTGTCATGTTACCGGTAAGAAAACACCTGGCGCCGCACATAGCAATTGTAATTTAAATTATAAAATCCCACAATTTGTTCCAATCTTTTTCCACAATTTGAGTGGGTATGACAGTCATTTATTTATTAAAGAATTGTATGGCGAAGGTGAGAGGACCGAAGTTATTGCACAAAATGAAGAAAAATATATTTCGTTCACTAAACCATTGTACACCCATAGCTATGTAGATAGAGATGGTATGTTGAGAAAAAATTACATAAAACTTAGATTTTTGGATAGTTACAGATTTTTAGCTGATTCATTGGCTGGACTGTTAGAAAACCTGCCATCAGAATTTTTTGTTGAAACAAGGAAATGTTTTGCAGAAAAAGAAAAATTCGATTTAATGAGGCAGAAGGGGGTGTTTCCATATAATTTCATGGATAATATAATGAAATTAGATCACCCCAATTTACCTTCAAAAGATGAGTTTTATGACAAGTTAAATAATTGCCACATAACTGATGAGGAATATGCTAGGGCTCAGAAAGTTTGGAATGTATTTAAATGTCAAACTTTGGGATCTTATTCTGATTTATACTTAAAATCAGATGTTTTAATGTTGTGCGATATATTTGAAAATTTTAGGGATGTATCACTTAAAGCATATAAACTAGATCCGGCGCAATATTATACATCTCCAGGTCTGTCATGGGATGCGATGTTGTGGTACACTAAGGTGGAGTTGGAACTACTGACAGATATAGATATGATTAATTTCTTCAAAAATAGTATACGCGGCGGTATAAGCCAATGCGTTGAAAGAAAACATATCGCCAATAACCCGTATTTGTCCGAATATAATCCTTTCGAGCCAAAGTCTTTCATACATTATATCGATGCGACAAATCTCTATGGTTATAGCATGAGTCAACCTCTGCCCACTGGAGAATTTGTTTGGTTATCGGCTGAGGAAATTAATCAACTCGATATTATGTCTGTTGATGATCTCGGGGATTATGGGTATGTTTTAGAAGTTGATGTAACATATCCGCATCACCTTCATGATAAACACGCTGATTTGCCATATTTAGTAGAGAATATAATTCCACCTAATTCCAAAACAGAAATCCCCAAATTGGTTCCCAATTTAAATCATAAAGACAAGTACGTATTACACTATAGAAACTTCAAGCAGGCCATAAATAATGGGCTAATTGTAACTCAAATTCATCGCGTCCTCAAGTTTAAGCAGTCTCGTTGGCTGAAGAAATATATAGACCTCAATACAAATATGAGAAACAATGCTAAGGACACATCCGAGAAAAATCACTTTAAGCGCATGGTCGCAGAAATTCAGTTTACTACGGCTCGCCGAGTAAACTATTTAATTCTTTTCGAGTTATTTTTTCAGTTCTCAGCAGTGTTTCAACATGACTTCAATCGAAGAGACGATCGTCGCAGCTAACTCAATCATTTCAATCGATGCTGTGGAATTCGATTTTGAGGAAATCTTCAAGGAGTTGACGGTTCCTTCACCGGTATCGCCGATGGAGCTGTCGCAAGTGTGCGACATCCCATTACCGGCCCCGTTACCGGCTCCTTTGCCGTTCCCGTCACCGGCTCCGTTACTAGCCCCAGTACCGGTATATGATAGCGGAGACGATTTTGAAGCGCCCAAGAAGATCCGGGTCCTCAGCGATGTACGCGTCGATACGCTACCCTCGTCAGCCACATTGCCAAAACTTGTCGGCACAATGGAAGATGCGCCCTGTAGGTCGAAGCCAACGAGACCGCGGGTGGTTGTGCCGAAGAGTAGAAAGCCGAGAGCCACCGCAGCGAAACCAAAGACCGCGCCAGTAAGGAAGTTGAAGGCGGTAGCCTCAACAAGTGCGGTGGTACCAATTCCAATACCGCCCAAGGATGACGGCGAAGAAGACAGCATGAGGAAGAAAATCAACAACGCCGCCACCGTCCTATTGAATTTGAAGACGCGGTATAATGCTGATAGGGAGCAGTTAAGTATCACTGAAGCGACAGTAAAACAGCTCAGGATGAAGGTGGATGGTATGGCGACGGATATAGGGGTTACCTTAGCGCCACTTCAGCGCGAGACTGAAGGTTTGGCAGATGAAGATGCCCGCACTTGGTTGACTTGCAACGACAGATGGATGAGACCATTCATCGTCGGAACAATGTGCGCCAAAGACAGTTGGATGTGGGCATTGAAATTGCTAGGGTCAAAGAGACCCAATCGGAGTATGAAAAAAAGAAGGCTGCATATGATATGATGCAGGGCCGGTATCGCGAACTTATTGAGCGGGCGCGCGTTAGGAGTGCGGACTACACACAGTTTTTGGATAGCATAGTGTTGCATAAGGACAGGTAGACATTTTTTAGTATTTGTTAATTTGTTAGTCGTGGAGATATGCCTACTGGGGAGCTAACCACGTTAAAAAAAGCAACGCGCCATGAGTTCTATCTCCATATATTATGATTAGTTTATGATGATAGGCTAGTTGTAATATATAAGATGGTGTGAAAACGAACTCCCTAATCAGAGCCAAACAAAACAACAAAATTTTAAGATATAAAAGTTTTATGGTCGAAAGTCTTGCACTCTTAATTTTTACTATTTATTAATATAATAGCGAAATTTTAAGATATAAAAGTTTTATCACCGAGAGTCTTCCACTCTCGCTTCTCCCCCACTCTCTCCCCACTCTACTCACTTTTTTTTAATCACTATAAATACTCATCGCACATATGCATACAATCATTCTGCTTCATGATGTGCGATTCTGCTCTGGTTTCAGCCCACCCGGATTATGTAGGACAACCATCGCACGATTGTTTCCGACCACGTCGGAAGAGGAGTTGGGTCCTTGTGACTCAACTTCTTCTTCTCCCCCTTTGCCAAGGCCGCCATCACCTGCGGGGCCTTGCGACAGCACCTCGCAAGTGGAAGCGGTGGATATCGACATCGACGATGTTGATATGGGTGGCTACGGCTCAGACGATATACCGGGGATTGATATATCGCCTGATTCGGATAGCGATTCCGACTCGGTTTAGGGTGTATGCTCTAGTCAAGAAAAACGGCCCTTGTTAGGGCCAACAAAAAAACAAACAAAAAACGGTTCCTTTTAGAACCAACAAAAACTAGCGGACTGCTCAATGGGCTAAACATTATAATTTTGCATCGATTGTAATTTAAAATTGGTCCCACTCAACATCTATCCCACCATATTTTTAATGGTAGAGTAGAAGATATTTCGTCTTCCGAAAAATAATATAGGAATAACAGGAAACTATTATTTTACCTTTGAAGAATTATGTACAGTTTTAACCCAAATACTCATCTACTAGAATGGGCGTGAGCAAGAAAAATAGAACTTTTTATTAGCCCAGACAAAAAAGTTTGCATTGTTAAGGTTTGAATTATCTATAACATCCCCCCACCTCAACATCCATCCACTGACCTCTTAATAAAAGAGTTCCTATAGCCTCAGATATTCAGTTGTCTAAATTCAGCTTGAAGGCCCTGCGCTACTATGAATAAATTAAATGATACTTGTTCTATGAGTAAGCGTCTTACTTGCAAGATTTGTGGCGATAAGGAGGTGCAAATGGTTTATATACCATGCGGGCACGCAGTATCTTGCGTAAGTTGCAGTCAATCCGTAGTTATTTGTATTATCTGCAGGGCGCCGATTAATGCTAGAGTAAAATTTTTTCTGACTTCCAACTTTCCGGAACTAGCCGAACTCAACTGAGCGCGGTGTAATGCAGGGGAGGTGGTAAATTCGTGGGTTGGTGGAGTAGAGGTGGAAATACATAACATATATAAGGAGGTCCCGACCACGTACCAGCATCAGACATTTAAGTGTAGCTGACCTGACCACCGACATGAACAACCAAAATGAATACCAGGGTGAAGAAGATGAAGGAGTTAGGGAGATCATTCGTCAACTGGCCTTAGTAGCGCGCTTTGATGCCAACAAGCCAGGAATTGACGAATTTTGGGCCGCCGTAGAACGTGATGTAAGTGTTTAACTATTACCTTATGTTTATAAAATTACTACTCATTATGCTTATAAAAGATCTAATCAATATACTTCTTTACAAGCTGCTGATGCTGCTGCTGCCGCTGCTGATGGTGATAGAGAAGGCGCGGCTGGTCTAGCTCAACCTGCCGACGAGGATTTGGGCGCCGTTGGTCCGGCACCACCCGCCGAAGAGGGTGCAGACGCCGTTGGTCCAGCCCCACCCGCCGATGAGCCCGCCAGCGACGACGACGATGAGGGCATTGAGGCTGATTGCCCTGGATCACTGACTTCAATAAGAAGGGAGCTGGCTGTATTTCAGGCCAGAGGCGGTAACCACTTCTGCGTTACAACCAGCTCCGTTATTGTGAAGTTGGCTATTCCTGGCATGGAACGGAGCAAACGTCTGTGCAACCCCTGCTTCCTTCATTACGAGCAGATGGATGTCGAAAGAAATCCAAATGCCAGGTACATACATTTAGAGGACCCGTAAACGTGTGAGGTTTGCGGTAATCATATTTCCCACTTCTGCGACACAAATGTTTGTCCTATATATACTGGCGCTTGAAATAAAGGAGTCAGGGGTTGCAATAGGTACGGTGGCTTTGTTATGAGTCAATAGCCCTCTATATATTATGATAGTTTAAGATTTAATTTGTATAGTTAATATTATTGTTTTTTATTTAAGCTTTCTGTATATATTTAAGTGCAAGTTATTTTATTATTGTATATGTAGTAGTTAATAGGAAAATAAAACTTGTTTTTTTTAAATCTTTATTTCATTTAATATCCATACTAAACAATATCATTTATATTAATCCAAGAGTTTTCTTGTTGTGGGAATCCCAGCCACTTCACCAGGGCTTTACTTCCTTTTCTCCGAATAACCCTTTCCACTAAATACACATATCTCCATTTTGTTTTTAATAATTCCAATTCATAAAATGAGCCTTTAATCGGCTGATCATTCATATCTTCTATAATGTATGTTACGGGGTATGTGCTATTTATTTTCCTTATTTTGAATAATTCAGTTGTATAGTTAGCAGTATACCCCTTTTCAAATGTGCTTTTATTTTACTTAGTCTTACGATATCACCGATGTGATATTTTGGTTTTTTACACTTTATTTCGCTTTTCTTCTTCTTTTGTCTATATTGGTTGAGTTTAGTTGTTGGCAGGACATCTATTGGCCTCATCCCTATGATTGAATGCGCTGTATTATTGTACTTGTTAATCACATCATTTATAATATCTATCCACTTATATTCCCCTCTCATGGAAAAATTTTTAAATAATAGTGATTTTATTGTGCGTATTACACGTTCAGCCATAGCCGCTTTCTTGGTACTATAAGTAGAATAGTGATTAATACCATATTGTTTCATTATTTTTGCAAAGTCCTTATTATAAAACTCTGTTCCATGATCTGTTTGTAGATTTGCCGGGCGGTGTGAGCTGTTTTGAAGTATATTTAAAAAAGTATTTGTAACGTGCGAACCAGTTTTATTTTTTAATGCTCTAGCCCACACATACTTTGAATAACAGTTAATAACAATTAAAATATATCTGTAATCATTATTATCATCTTTATAACTTTGCATATCAGCCAAATCACTCTGCCACAAGTCGGCATATCCTTTTACAATAGTCCTTCTTCTGGGAAAATTTCGACGGGCGGATCGGTGGATTTCTTCAATTATTTGGCGTTTAGACATTCTTTCCAATTAAAATACAATTTTTTATTCAAACTTTTCGATCCTTTCTTCCGGTCCTACTATAATTTTCGATAAAACCGATGTATTTTGCCCAATACTTGCTTTGACGCTTTTAAGGTCTCGAAGAATTTCCGTATTACACTTAAATGAATCTATCGCTAAGATCAGTTAAACGGTTCTCTAATATTATAGTAAAACTTTTTATGCCTTTTATTTCACTTTCCAAATTATCAACTTTAGTAATAACTTTTAAAATATTACTTTTTCTAGTGGTAAGTATGTCCTCAAAAAATTCTCTATTGTGCTTCACTATTTGTAACATCGATTGGTATTTAACATTAACATCGCCTAATACTATTGCTTGACACAGTTCGATGTTCAAATACTAATTTCTTAAGTTCACTCTGCTGTTTTTCGAAATAAATTGTAGCTTCGCGTAATATGTTTTTAATGGATTCCGCTAAAGCTTTTAAAACGAGATCTTTTGCCTGCCTAGTAACATCGTCAACATATCCAACTGTTACAGCGTCGGTCGATTGTTCTGGCTCTCCAAGGTTTACCAACCGTTTGGTTTGCATATCATAATTGCCGTCATCTGTTAATTTGAATCCAAGATCCCTTTTTTCTCGAATAATTACGCGTTGATTTTTCTTTTTTCTTCCGAATTTATCTACAATGTTTCTTGAAGACATTCCGTTTACGACTGACCTCTACAGCGCATGTAATTAATATATTATTCGCTCTTCTCTTAATTCTTCAATTATTGATAAAATTTCATTATCGTGCCCAGTATGACCGGCTTGCTTTGAACTCCATAATAAACGCAATCTAGCCACCAATTCTCTCGGCTTGTTCCAATAAACATATGTGGGTTTAGAGGTCATTATTTTTTTGTATTTAGGTATTTTTGAAAACCCTTTACCCTTTACCTTTGCCGGAGAGAACAATGGTCTAATAATTTTTCTCAATTTATTTACATTTTTGTTACTTAGCCCTTTGGACTCGTCATACTCCTTAAAGGCCGCTCCGGTAAGTTGTAATATTTCCTTATATGTGTTCTTAGTCGCATTACTTACTTTCTTAGGGCTTCGATAAAATAGTAGCTCATACAATTCCGGATTGCCGCGGTAGTCAGCAACTCTTCTATCCCCATCCCAAAACGAGATTTTGCCATCAGAAAATTTTACTTCTAAATTCCCAACCATTGTTTTCATGTCATTGTCCATATATACGCCGTACCGAGTATCATAGTGTTTATTACCTCGCGATATTTCTTCTAAATGTTTATCAATATATTTTTTATCATCATCATCATCATCATCATCATCACCGCGGTCGGATATTGCATTTTCAAAACTTTCTTCATATTTTGTCGAGTCCGGTGATATTGACGCGAGTTCCCTTTTTATGCCAGATCTTTCTTTTTTAGTGTTAGCGGGGTTTTCTTCTTAAGTGTTAGAGGGGTTAGAGGTTGCGGCTTTTGAAATTGTTTTCGACGGTTTCGTCAGCGGTTCATACATTTTTTCTAGAGCTTGTAGAGTTTCAACGCGCCCACTTTTTAAGGCATTAAATTTCTGTCTAACCGAATCGGAGACAGCAGCCACCTCCGATTTGACGTCGAAATGTTTTTTATTGCTATACATTTTAATCGCTGAAACCACCTACCGCCTTGGACGCTACTTGGAAAATAACACGTATTGCATTGTTTATGGGTATATGAAGCTATCGAATCCTTTCTTATATCTACCGGCGCTTATATCTTTATCTTTATCGACCACTAGAAATCCATGCTTTTCATCCCAGCATTCAGCACACATTTCCTGAAATTTTTTAAAAGGAACATCTGGAGCTACATGGTGTAATGAAGTCATTTTTCATTACTATTTTTTTTTTATTCAATTGCCGAATTAGTATTCTTATTAATAATTTCAAATCTAACTTTCATTAGAATCCGGCATATCAATTTAATAAAATTAATTATTCATTACTATTATAATTTATAAATCAACTTTTTGGCTTCACCCTGTATCTATTATTTTGAAATATATAATAATCCAAAAATCATAGTACTTTCACAATATAGCAATGGTTTTCAAAAGTCATTTTAAACCAGGGTTTTGAATTTATATTATAGAAAATTGTAGATTTGGGAATTTATTATTTTTAATATTTTTACACGATAACGAACGCCGGCAGCAAGCACCGTCCCCTTCTCGAGTACCTTTTCCCACTTAAGTTGATCATGCGTGGAACATTGGTAAATATTTTTGACCCGAGTACGAGACCATGGCGAGAGAAATTTTTAATTCCATTCCGAGCGATCGAAAGAGTCAGTCGACAAAAATATCAGCACCGCGAGCTAAAACCATATTTACCGCAGTTAGTACAAAAAACCCGTTTTTATTTTTTGCCGTAGTATCGAGTTTAGATAGGAATTAAAACCGAATTAAATTAGTATATTTAAACACCGTTTGAGATCACATTTTAACACGTAAATAATTTTGTAAAAATTCCGAAATTTAATAATTAAATTAACAGTCGAAGATGGGGGTGGGTTGGCTCAGTGGTTAGAGTCATGACTCTGAGATCGGAAGGTCTCAGGATCGAATCCCACCGGTGGCAGGAATTTTTATTTAATTTAAAAAATTAAATATTAATTCTAATGCATAGGTAGGATTCCCCACTCGACCATTCACTGTTGGGTTCTAATTAACAGTGCTGTTCCTAAAGTGGCGCTGGGAAACAGTAACAAAGCCTACACAGAACACGAGGCTAATGGCCGTAGTAGTCGACGCCGATGACACCAAATTAAAAAAAAAAAAAAACAGTCGAAGAATAGTTTCTTGTTTTGATATTGACCGTGTTTATTTTTTTTTTTATTATCGTCTTCGTACGGTGAGGACTGCTTCCGTTATAAATTGACTTTGTAAATAGAATTATTAAATAAGTAAATTGGGAAAAGATAGGAATTAGAGTGTTCATTTTTTTTAAATTTAGATAGACTTTTAAAAGAATAGATTTGTTAAATTCCTATTTGTGGGAAATAAGGGAATTAAATATTTTTTTTTGTTGGTTTAGTTTGACTGTTCGCGATATTTTTTTTTTCTAAAAGGGAGGGTATCATTTCCTGTTTTGAATATAAAATTTCCGTTCCTTTATTTTTCCGTCCTGGCTACTTCCAATTAACTCACTGAGGGCTTAAAGTTCCGTGTGTTAATTTTCCTTCCTGTCTACTTCCAAATAACTCACTGAGGGCTTAAAGTTCCGTGTGTTATTTTCGTTCCTAGCTTTCCGCAATTAACTCACTGAGGGCTTAAAGTTCCGTGTGTTAATTTTCCTTCCTGTCTATTCCCAAATAACTCACTGAGGGCTTAAAGTTCCGTGTGTTATTTTCGTTCCTAGCTTTCCGCAATTGACTCACTGAGGGCTTAAAGTTCCGTGTGTTAATTTTCCTTTCTGTCTATTCCCAAATAACTCACTGAGGGCTTAAAGTTCCG
Organism: Psylliodes chrysocephalus; assembly: GCA_927349885.1. Taxonomy (NCBI): domain Eukaryota; kingdom Metazoa; phylum Arthropoda; class Insecta; order Coleoptera; family Chrysomelidae; genus Psylliodes; species Psylliodes chrysocephalus. The sequence continues at coordinate 23,001,842 of OV651828.1, read as the reverse complement.
TGTGTTATTTTTCTTCCTAGATATCCTTGTCCGACTTGGGGTTATAATAATAAATAACAATAAGATGTAGTGTGGGTTTGATTCACCGTAGCTTGCTCATTGTATTCAGGGGTTTTAAAAACGAAACAAACATTTAGAAAGATTTCGAGTGGTCCTCACGAGTTACAGAAGTGCCGAAGTTTAATTTTTTATTCATACTAGCCTTGATTTAAATTTTGATTTACTACCGTAAATTTTGGAATTTTTAAAACTAATATCCTTGATTAAAATTTTGATTTGCTTTGCGATTTAAACAATTACCGTAAATTTAAATTGTTGAATCCGTATTATCCATGATTTACAATTAGATTATTTTTTTCTCGATTTGAGAGTAATTGCCGTAAATTTAGAATTCATATTATCCGAGATTTAAATTTTGACCTTAGTCTGAGATTTCCGAATACAATTTTTTTTTGTATACGCGACCCCTTTACCGTATCCAGTTTAAGCAGTCTGAGAATACCTGCCAACTATATCAGCCGTTCGTTACCGTTTTGCCATTGCTTCATTTTTTTTGTTCAGGGTTTCATAACCGAGGGTGGGCGTTGAAATATTTTATTTTTATTTTTTTAGTGTATATAGTTAAAATCAATATATGTGTCAAAATTACCGTGACTATTACTGAGTTTACTGATCACCAATTTACTTCTCCCTTATTTTTCAGCAGTGAAAAATTCTTTGCAACCACAAGTAGTGATTAAAGCCCATTATTTGTGGCTACTAATTATTTGAGTCTAAGTAACCTTTGACCCCTGGAATTTTTCATCTCCATCTGTGCTGCCCGAGTACTTTCGACGCTGTTTCGAGAGTTTGTGGAGTAAACCATCACCAAAAATCTGGCGCTCGAGAATCGTCCGTAACCAGCGTCATTCGTAAGGAACCGTTTTCTCTGAGGCGAGAAAACCCCTTACAAATTTGGCGCCCGAGCAGGGACCTGGTTACTTTCCGATAGGTAAACCGGTACTGCCCCCACCCTCCCGTATCAGAATCTTTTTCCGTCTTAGCTTTATTTTTCTTTATTTTTTTCTCTTCCCCTTTTTATCCCTGCGTACGCATTGTACGTTGTCTAGTCCGCTCCACTTTAAACCAGAACTACGTTTTTTTTCAAATTCCATTTTCCGTTCACCAAACCGAAACTCTCTTAGTAACTCAGTAATAACCCAGTTAACCATAGCTAACCGTTTTCGTTTAATAGGGTAGATTTTGAAAAATTATTTACGATTCAAAATCCGAATTTCAACGCCTCCCGGTTTTCCAATTTTTTTTTTGGAGGGTTTCTTCCTCCACCTCGCATAATTTTTGTTTTCTTCGTGATTTTGCCTCTTTCTGTAAAGAAACTCGCTCGCGTTCGTTTCCTTTGGAAAGTTAATGTCCGTTACAACCGCTGAAAATATCAGGGCAATAGATACGGAGGGAAACGACTTACAAACAAAATTAAGTATTTCTACTTCCGAAGATCCGGAGGTCGAATCGAAAGAATCAAAAGAGGTTGAATCAACAACAGCAACCCCCGTATCTTGGGTGTATTTGCTAAAGAACCCGGAGATCACCAGTGAATTAGAAAAGCATCAGCTCCCCGTCAGTGGCACTGTACAGGAGAAACGAAAACGTTTGGTTTTCTTCCTGCGAGGTACTGAAAAAATTTCTGACACGATTAGTGAAAAGTCTCAACAAACAATGCCAGACCCACCCGAGCCAATTCGAACTCAGGATTGGAAAGTCACATTTGGCAACCGTGAAGATCCAGCAGCTTTTCTAGAAAGACTAGATGAGATCTGCACCGCTAAAGCAATAGACAAGGATCGATTATTACCCTACTTACCCGAACTACTTACCGGGGATCCTGCATTATGGTTTAGAAACAACCGATCCTCTTGGAACACCTTTGAGGACTTCGAAACAGATTTCCGAATATTCTTTTTCTCCGTTAATTACCAGATCGATTTAGAGGTGGAAATAAGTAGAAGGTTACAAAGAAGAAACGAAACTGTAACCAGTTATATAACCGAGTTGCAAACATTGATGAGACGACATGGAAAGTTGAGTAATGAACAACAGCTAACCTGGCTATACCGAAATTTGCTTCCAGAATACAGACAGCAACTCCGAAAGACGGATTACTCCAATTTTACCACATTTTGTCAAGTGGTCCGGGAGTTCGAGCTGCTTAGAAAGGAGTTACAGAGCATACCATCGACGAGTTTTATTCCGAGGAGTACCGCTTCCCGTTATTCTCAGCAATCCGAACCGTTCAGACACCCAGCACCCGAACCTACCCGACTTAAAACCTCTGAACCTTCACATTATTTCCGCTCCGATCCCTCACACTATTATCAAGCTAATCCGCCGCCAGTTGATCCAAAATCCGTTTCCTTTTCTCCTTCCGTGCCCGCCGTCCGTAATCAGCCGCAAAGATTTGAACCACAACCATCCACCTCACGTGGAGAAGTGTTGTGTTGGAGATGTGGAGAGAAGGGACATCTGCGAATACACTGCCAAAATCAAGTAAAAATATTCTGTTCCCGCTGCCTAAAGGAAGGCGTATTGTCAAAAGACTGTCCGTGTAGCCAGTCGGGAAATGGGACAGGAGCTGTTCGGAAGGGAGGTCCAAACAGTTCCAACCGACACTAGCCTCTCAAGAGACCGTCATTATACCCGATCACGACTCGCGACCACACTTGTGTTTGGAAATAGAAGGTGAAAAGTTTTTGGCATTATTAGATACCGGAGCATCCAAATCCTACATAGGTAATCGACTAGCGGAACATCTTTCCCAGAAAAAGCAACCCATAAAAGTAGCACCGACGTCTGCGAGGTTAGCTAATGGAAACATAATCCGCATTCAAGACACCTATCAAGTAAAGATGAAGTTCGGCAACCAGAAAACTGCTGAAGAAATGGTTTACTTTCCAAATTTAAGTGCCGAATTAGTACTAGGAATAGATATCCTAGAGAAGTATGATTTTAGACTGGAATTGGGAACAGGAAAAATTGCAATAGGTGAGACGCCGATGTCACCTGTAGAAAGAGCCGTTACCTGCTTTCCAATTGGAATAGTTGAACAACCATCCGTTGAACCAATATCACCCGTCGTAAAGCCTATAGAAGTTAGAGCTATAGTCCTTGCTGAAAATGGACCTCAGGATTTACTAAATGCTTCGGAAAAGTCTAAAGTCCCAAGCAAAAAGGACAAAGTGTCCAGTTCAAGGAGTTCCCCTACCCGTTCTGTTTCGAGCTGTCCCACAGCCCCAAAGACAAGATGTAAGTCACTAGACTTCAAGTCAGGGTTGTGCAACATAGTGAAAAATGAATCAGCCCTCTCCAAACTCAGTGAAAGCTGTGATAAAGAAGACGATGAAGAGGAAACCAATAGCATAGGCTGTTCTTTACAGACTATCACGCCGATTACCGAGAGATCACTGACTCCAGAACAATCACACAGGTTAGATGAATTTTTGGCTACCGAACTACCAGCTTTTCATGATATACAAGGGCCAACTGATTTAGTACAACACGAAATCCGTTTAATTAAGCAAGAACCGATCAAACAAAGATACCGACCACAAAATCCGAAAATGCAAGAGGTCATTAACGAGGAAGTGGACAAAATGTTGGACGAAGGGGTAATAGAGCCCTCAAAAAGTCCTTGGAGTTCTCCTGTGGTGATTGTAAGAAAGAAAGAAAGATGGTAAACACCGATTCTGCATTGATTTTCGGAAAGTAAATGAAGTCACTATGACAGATGCATATCCACTACCGTATATGAATGCCATTTTGGATAAGCTGAGATCTGCTAAGTTTATTACTAGCTTAGACTTGAAAAGTGGATATTGGCAAGTTCCACTTTCCGCCCGCAGCAAACCGATAACCGCATTCACCGTACCCGGACGAGGACTTTTCCAGTTCCGAGTTATGCCCTTTGGCCTTCATTCCGCTCCCGCCACTTTCCAACGTTTAATCGATCAGATTATTGGCCCCGACATGGATCCACATGCCTTCGCTTACTTAGATGACATCATTATTCTAGGAGAGACTTTTGAATCTCATCTAGCAAATTTGAAAGAAGTTTTCCGACGCCTGAGAGAGGCTAAACTCCAAATCAACTTCGAAAAATGTAATTTCTGTCTAACGAGTATGAAATATTTAGGCCATATAGTCACCGGAGATGGAATTAGTACCGATCCAGAAAAAATTGAATCTATTGTGAAATTTGAAGCACCGAAAAATATCCGCGAACTCAGAAGATTTTTGGGAGTAGCATCCTGGTACCGCAGGTTTGTGCCGTCATTCTCTCAAGTAGTATCTCCACTTACCAAACTACTGAGAAAATCTTATCGTTGGCGATGGTTAGAAGAACAAGATACCGCTTTTCGAAAACTCAAAACCATCTTAACTGAGGCGTTGATACTCAGTTGTCCCGATTTTAATCTCCCGTTTACTTTACAAACTGACGCTTCCGATCATGGTCTAGGAGTAGCGCTGACACAGAAGAAGGATGGCATAGATTATGTCATCGCATATGCCAGCAGGACTCTGAATCCAGCCGAAAGAAATTACTCCGTAACCGAAAAAGAATGCCTTGCTATAGTCTGGGGTATTGAGAAGATGCGAGCATACCTGGAGGGGTATCATTTCACCGTACTCACTGACCATCAATCACTTAAATGGTTACATTCCATCGTGAGTCCGTCCGGCCGCTTAGCAAGATGGAGCATATTTTTGCAACAATATGACTTTGAGATTAAATACCGAAAAGGAGCTTTGAACCGTATCGCCGATGCCTTGTCCCGAAATCCGTTACCTAGTACTGACAGTACATCAAGCACACCAGATGTGTGTACCGTAGACGACGATACCAATTGTAGTTGGTACTCAGCTAAGAAAGCCGAGGTTGAAAGAAACCCCAGTGAATATCCCGATTTTGCGATCCGAGAAAACCGTCTATATCGTCATTTTTGGGACATAAATGACTACAAAGAACCCGAGTTGTCAGATC
>OV651828.1:22981300-22996307 GCA_927349885.1 Psylliodes chrysocephalus | reverse complement strand
TTCTTAATCTTCTCAGTTTACAACTTATTTGCACATTACAAAACTATGTACCAAAAACATAATATAATGATGATTGTTCTTGTTCAAATATTTTTTGAAGATCATAATTTGACTCAATTTAAAAAGTTGTTCCGGTACCTACTTGATGTTTGATTCTGAAATAAAAAGATCATAAATATTTTTACAACCAAAATAAAACTTTACGATTTAAATTTACTTGTAACAAACAATAAAGTTTCTTGTTTAAGCACTATTTGTTATATCCATTAATAAACACACCTTTATCATCTAGTCCTGTCTTAAATAAAAAAAATACTTTATAAAATGTAGATGAGCCACAGGTAGTAAACCCGAAATAAATAAAAACAATTATTGTAATATAAATGTTCCGAAAAGTAAACAATACTCGTATTACTTACACTTACATGTTTATTTATATTATTTTATTTGATTTTAATACTGCTCCCATCTATTGAAGTAAATGAAAAAAATCAGTTCATTAAAAATTATTCGAACAAGAGTAAACAATTAATTTCTGGGAGACTTTTTTTCCATAAAAATTCAAATAAATCGAAAACTAATAATAATAGTAATAGGGAACCTTTAGTTAACTGACATTATTTTTGATGTCGTTTTTAATTCTAAAATAAAAAACAGGGTGTTCCATTAAAAATAATATAACTTTGTATATTTTCTCTTATGTGGGACATCCTGTATACATCTAACAAATTTTAAATTGTAGCCGTCTGTAACCTACGTATTCCTCCCAAACGAATTTGTTATATCTCATAAAGCTCCGTCCCGTTGAGCGTGAGCCACCCTGTATAGTGTGCTGCGATCATCATAAGTAAAAGTACGAGTAAAAGAAGATAGAATAGTCCAGAAATGTATGGAAACGTCATTATTTGTCAAGAAAATTCTAGGCATTTCGAGAAGGTTCGAGAAGGGTCAAGCAAGCTATATAAGCCGAGGATCCTGACGTCAGCTTTCAGTTTTATGATAGACGTTACACGTTAATGTTATTAGTTGCATTGTTATTATTAAAGTTCAGTTGAAATAAATTGTGATACCAAAAACCTGCGTAACAATATGTTCCACGTGAATGACCAGGGTCAAAACCAACATTTCTTGTGCTATTTACTCCAAACACTAGATGGGGCTACTGGTGAAATTGTTATACCTTCCTCCATTGTTATGGGAGACAACGTGAACGTGAAACTTACCAAAAAAATTCAATGATATTATAGCCTGATCAAATGGTAGTTTTTCGGAAACATGAAAGCGGTAGATAGTTTTTTAACGGAATTATATGCTTTTTGGGGTGTTGAACAGGAATCTGAAGTTTACTGCCTCGTATCAGTGCCGCTTCAGGTCAAAATACACAAAATCTTCAAAATTTTCGGAGTTTTTATGGTTTTCCGCTCTTATCATGGAAATGATACATCGTACGGGAAATGTCGTTATATTCAAAGTTAAAGAGCATAAAATTTTGCATCGAAAAACCTCCCTAACTTTCAAGTTGGATTAATAAGGTCGCTATCGTCAGTCGAAAAAGCCAATTTTTAACAACTTTTGTGAAGATTGCAAGAAACTCGTAGGACAAAAGTTGTAAGGCATCAAATTTTGCGTTTAGTGAGCACCGAAATTTTAAATTTGGATCAGTATATACACATGTACTGATCATTTCTCCATTTTCCATGTAAACGCTTATTTGACCAATATGCAGGGGTTTAATAATAAAAACTCTGCGCTGTCAATATGAACCCCCCACAAACCTCTCCTTTTAACCCTAAATTTAAGTACCAGCTCCCTCTCTTTCTCAAACTCCCGTCCCAACCCTAAATTCCTTCGCCTTCCTTTTATTGCAAGTCTGACTTGAGGATTTATAAGTATTATGTTGATGTAATAAGAAGTAATAAGTACACATCTATAAAAAAAATATTAACTTATTTATTGTATTTAGAGTTACAAGATAAAAGAAGTAACTTCTCATTATATATTTGAGGAAAAATCGTGGGAAGGCCATATAGTCAGCTGGAAAGAAGACCAAGTAAGTTGAAGTATAGTGTGAAGATGGATGCTATGTAAAAAATAACTGATAGCAATGTCCATTTTATTTGACTCTCCTTCGTCTGGCTAGGACTGCGGAAGGTCCGGGCGTAGGGTTTCCAATGAACGATGATGGTTCAGGCTCAGGCTCAGGCTCTTCAGGACTCGTAGTGGAAGGCTGGCATGGCGGTTCTTCAACTGAAAGCAATGTTTGTGTGTGTTGTAAAATAACGCATAAATTATCTTCTGACGTATGACCTGCCTCTGATAGTGGTACAGCAAACGGAGGGTCGTTTTCTTGCTCATCGAGGTCGGTTCTTCCATCCACGTTGGTGCAGGAATTGGCACAGTTGATGCAGAACAGACTTGCATGCCTGCATTTACAACGCCCACCACAGTCAATGCGGCATTTGCATGATATTTGTTGCATTAGTTTGTTTAGAGCCGGTGGTTTCAGGGTGATAAGTAGGACCAGACCATTTTGGTTGACTTCGAACCCCTTAGCTTTGGATCCAAACTGTTGCCGAGCCACTGCTGCACTTGTAAATATACACGCAAGCTATGCTGGTAGGCTGCAGCATCGGTAAGAGAGATAGATGCAATGTTGCTGGAAAACTAGAAGGCAGATGTCACGTACTGCTTGTATCGCAGCGCATTCAAGGAAGTTGTTAGATGGTTAGCCCCGTACAGGGCCACCAAAAAATTTTCTCCAGCAACAATTGTCGTTGGCTGGGCTGATGAATCCAGGAATTTCCCAGCGGTCACTTCAAGGTCTGGATATTTAGAGAGTGTCTTCAAGAATTTAGTCTTGCCTTGGTTATATAAAGATGATGTCGAGTCGCATCCACTCATCGCGTGCAGAAACAGCATGTGCTTGGCAAGATTTTGTTTCATTGCAGACTGTGGTTGATACAGCAACTGAGGCGCTCTCCCTTTCCCTGGCTTCAGTAGATAGACGTTTGGAGAAGTGTTGAGACCCCTTATTATCACCAGCAGATCTACATCTTTCCCCACAATCGCAATAGTTTGATCAGATGGGGCCAAGGATTCAGCCGTCCGAACAATCAGTGAATCCGCATCCTCGTTTGCTTATCTGCAGTCAATTCCAGCTTCTTCATACTTTGTCATTAGCATGGTGATTAAGCGACTTGTGATGGCAAATGGAAAATTGACAATGTTGCGAGATTGTGCGATTTGTGGAAAATTGGGCCAGTTTTTGACATACAGTGGCTGTTCTCAAATCACAGTCGCCTAAAAGTGAGTTTATTGTAGTTTACACAAAGTTTGTAAAACTTCTTCATATTGGTTAAATAAGCACAGGGAAAATGAAGAAATGATCAGTATATGTGTATGTACTAATCCAAATTTAAAATTTACAAATATAAATATATAAATATAAATATACAAAACAAATTAATTATAGTAAAGATACTTAAGCAAATGTATTAATAAAACTCCAATTAGGTAGGTACTATCATTACTGGGATTATCTCACAGAAAACATCGGGTAAAGAGAATTAATAAAGGTGAGTTATTAATATCTAATTGATTATTTTCTAAATCTATTTATTTCAAGTGTTCTCTGTATCTGTAACTTGTGGAGGGTGGGTTACCCCCCACGGCACTTAGGCCTCACTGGACCCATTGTGCATCCTCCTAAGATGATAGGCACCTCCCAGCTCATGAGCCAGATTTAATGTAGTTTACAATTTCGCCAAGAAGTGCTTCTCTTATATCGGCCACTTTTAGCCGATACTCGCCAAACACAAATCTTCTAATAAATGAGAGCGTCGAGCAATCGTAAAGGATATATGCTCGATGGTTTCATCTTCTTGTTTGCACCCTCCGCAGAGTGCGGATTCTGATAGCCCCATGATATGGAGATGCTTCCGTACTTGGCAATGACCAGTCAGAATGTCTAGTCATGTATTTGTTTGCTGCAGTGTTGTCAGGATAACTTAATAGCTCCCTGACAACTCAGCAGGTTCTAGTTTCATCCCATTTTCTCCTGAATGTCACAAGAGAATGTTTTTTAATTAGGTCTATCACTACCGATTTTGTAAGGCCAATAAAAGGGCCAGGTCTAAACAGTATTTGGTTGGCTGCTTTATTGTTTAGTGAATCGGCAAACCGGCAAACGGTTACCTTTCGATGTGGCGTGACTTTTGATCCATCTTAAGGTGACCACATTGTTGATAAATACTTCGGCCAAAGATTCGTGACATTCTAGTACTAACCCTGAGTAAACTCGTGGTCTGTTCAGGGTGAGTAGTGCTTGTCTGTTATCTGTATAGATGATCATGTTCCTTCCAGTGATATTGTTTCTGTTGATTTCTTTTGCTGCTATAAGAATCCCCGTTAAATCTGTTTGAACTACACTAGCACTATTGCTCATAGCCCAGTTTATGTTTAGGTTTATGAATCTGGAGTATATTCCACATTCTGAGCCTTGTTTTGTTTTAGAATCGTCGGTGTAGATATGAATCGTACCTGCCACTTCCGGCTCTTCTTCTTGTTCTATTGTTACTTTATATGGCTTATGGAAGATATATCTCGGTGAGATGGAGTCCATGTTCGCTTGAAACAGTGGCAGCGTATCGAGCGCCTCCTGCTAAATTTTAAGTGTTTCTAAATGGTTTAATTGATTGCCTTCATTCCATAGAAATAATATAGAAGACCAATATAAACATAACATTTAAGCAGAAATTGAAACCTACTGTGCATAAAAACGCGTCTCTGCGCCTGACATCGCAAAATAGTGTGTCTAGAAGCTTGCGCAATAAGCATGACTTGTCCCTGTAGTGTTACCAAATATATTAAACATACCTAACAGAAAAGAATTTTAAATTAATTAATTTTTAAATTATATGATTTAAACAGTTTATATCTACGAAATATCGCCACAAAATAACTTATAAACATTTAAATAATCAACTAATAATATTTATGTGTAATTACATTCCCAAAAATATATACAAATACCGTATTAATGTCATTAATACCGTATTTTTAATGTTCAATAAGCGATTCACCTACAAATTCAATATTGACCTGGCAATAGCACTAAAATCCGGTGTTTCAAGGCTATATGACGCTGCCCTTACAGGACCGTTTGTAGTTTATTATTTATGCCGCGTTTGAGAATCCACATCGGATGCATCTGAGATGTAGTAGTAGTAAATCTTTGATCACGTGATTCAGTATACGTAAATGTAATGGGACAGATGTGTCCGATGTGGATAAAAAACGCTCAAGATGTAAAAAATGCATCCGATGTGGATTCTCAAACGCGGCATTAATTACATGATGAAAGTGGCATTTTATTTTTAGTTTTGTGTAGTGTTTAGTCAAATCCTAGGTACAATAAAAGACATTTTTACATTGGCTAATGAAAATGTAATCAATGTATTAGGCAGCTGTTATATTTATTACAAGATTTATGTCTGCAAATCTAAACCTACCTAAGAATTATAATTATGTAAATAGAGAGCTGTATATTTATATACAGGCTGCCCAGCGACGGGGAGACATTATCGATATCGGTTTTAAGGCATTTTAAAACATAAACCCGATCTCAACAATCTTAGGAACTCTTCTGTCACTCGATATTTTAATCGGTACTTCCTCTTCGCTTTTTGGCTGGCACAACAATTATTTACATTTCTTCATTCCTTACCGCGTTCGAACCAGTAAGGTTTAAAGAAATTTAAAAGAAAACCTACTTTAAAAATAAAGATGTTAATGATTTTCTTATGGATCCCATCTTCAGATCTTGACTTAATGTATATAAAACAAAAAGAATCCTAGAAATCGGGCAACGTGGTAAAGAATTATCGCTCAACATACTTAAAAAAATATTTCAACGAATTGAGAATATCCTACCATTTTGAAGTATGTTAAAAAAAAATTGTTAATAAAGTGAAAAGTAGGGCATGAACATATATTATAAAGTATATAAAATGATAGATAAATCCAGTTTAGAAGGTATTATAAATAAACTGTGGAAATATCGAGAATCTCGATTTCGAGTCGGAAAAATGTTCTACCCAATTTAGTATGAAAGCTAATCAAAATGAAACACATGAACGACAAACTGTTATTGACAACTTTCTTTAAATGTTTTCTATTTTTCCGAAAACTAACTAGATAGTTCGAAAATCATTTCCTTCGTTAAAACGCCTCTTGTTCCGAAAAAGGTACACGCCTGTCAACATTCATCGTTCATTAAAAAAGTGGTAGATACAAAACGCTTCGTATTGTAAGGCCAAAATATATTTAGAAATCGAAATAGTCATATAAACAAAAAAATCATATGAGTGAGATAACTACCAAATTAATGATTTACAAGTTTATTCCTATTATTTATAAAATAGGTTTGCAATGTGCTGGTGTGGAATGTTATCATCGACTAAAAACTTTAAATCTTTGTATTAAATTGATCGAAAACAAACTATAAATTGGTTTAGGCTATATAGAATGTTTCTAGTAAGCAGCAACTAATTTTTATTATGGAACCGAAAGACCCTTTTAAAAGGGTTCAAAATTAAAATAAAATATGTACCAAGTAAATGTAGTAGTATTTTTTAATTTTTTAATTTATATTGAAAATGGTAACATGAAAGGTTTTCTGTCTAACGACTCATAGTCTCGGCTGACAAAATGTAAAAAAATATCGAACATAATATTCCTGGGCCCTATTTTGCACTCCCCAGATTAAATTTAGTTGTTGCAAATGATATTATCAAATAAGATGTCAAATCACAAGCAAAATCTCGTGACTACAGTACTAATGATTGCCTGTTTGGAAAAGTATCTTTGTTTGTAAATATTTATATGCATAGTTATATTTAAATGCGCGAGTGTAATGTTAAGTATAAACAAAATCAGCCCATTATGTATATTCGTTTAGTTACCGACCCTAGTAGATAGGCAATTTGTTATTGTTTTAAGTTTTACCGTAGGGAGAGAGAAAATCAATATTAGGATAAATGGTCCAGCTCCTTTCTGGTTACGTAGGTACCTAAAAAGTATTTTAGTTTTTGGTTAAGTAATTAATTATTGTAACAGTGATTTTCTTGTGCTAGTACCTAATTTAATAATAAACGTAGTCAAAACCGGAGCACGTGGTTTTTCTGGAAAGTATTTTTAAAATCACAAGCAAAATCTCATGACTACTGTACTAATGATTGCCGAAAATTAACTAATTCATATTTTATGCCATATCTTTCTTAATAAGGACTGTCAGAACCATATTTACCTTAACTTGAAATTTTTTAAATCGTTTTTTGTATAGAATCATCTCTAAAAATGTATGATTGAAATGTGTGAACTATTTGTTCGATCAATAAAAAATTTGCACCGGTCCTGTTCGCGCCAGCACCGTTATACGCATGAGCTCCGACACACTATTTTCTCCTTATGGTTTCATTTTTGATATATGAAATCGGCTTTCTATACTATTTCTATGCTTTATTCTCTATACATAAAATCTTAAAATTATCCATAAATGAATGATTTTCCGCCAAAATATGACTTGGAAAAGTAGAATTATTTTTGTTTTTAATATAACTATTGTAATGTTTGGAATAGCGTTTTTTTTTGAAAGTGCTGCCTGTTTGACCAATATACAATTTTGGTCAACTACCACAATTTAATTTATATACCCTCGATTTATTATTGCAATTAATTTTGCCCTCATTATTTTTAATATACTTCCCAAGCGTATTATTGGTTTTGAAAGCTATGAGTTTTTGGTTTTTTAAAGACCTTCATCTGCTGAGTAGATTTTATTTTAGGGTGGCACAATAGTTGATAGAATACATTTGATCGAAAACATTTGATCGAAAACATTTGATCGAAAACATTTGATCGAATGCATTTGATCAAAAATAATTTTATCTAATAACAATTGATCGAAATGAAAAATGATCGAAAAGACCAATGAACGAAAAGAAAATTGATCGAAAATAGATTTCATAGAAAAAGCAATTGATCGAAAAACCAAATATACATAACATTAAAAAAAAAATAAAAAACTCAACTAATTAAAAAAAAATAAAAAACTCAACTAATTTACCTAACCTGTGCGGCCTAGAGTCATCGATGGTTGCTTCGCAAAAAAATATACAAAAAATGAAAAAATAAAAAAACTAACTTAACTTGTGTAAGAGCAATCAGAAAAATTTAAATAGCATAGTTGGGTAAATTAGTTAATTGTTTTTTATTTTTCTCACTTAAAAAAAAAAAATTGCGAGGCAAATCTGAGCAAGAGCAATTATTAGGCCACACAGGTTAGGTAACTTAGCTAAGTTTTTATTTTTCTGTTTTTTTATTTTTTTTGTGAAGCAATCCTCGAGGGCTGCAGCCCGCACAAGTTAGGTAAATTAGTTAAGATTTTTCTTATTTTTCTATAATTTTTTTTGCGAGGCAAACCCTGACGGCTTTAGGCCGTACAGGTTAGGTAAATTAATCAAATTTTGTATAACTAAAAAAAACTTAAATCGCTTACCTAAAAATTGTGATTCAAACCGCGATGGCTGCAGGCTGTACAGGGTAGGAAAGTTGATAAGTTTTTTTTATAAAAAAATTGATTAAATTACCTTTACCTGGTAGAATACAATTCTCACTCAAATGAACAAATTCTTGTTTACTTGTTTTTTCGAGTAATAGTGTTATAATTAGAAACGTAGTCTAGTGTTGTGTTATAAAAGTTATACTACTGAATTTCAAGATTAAAAGGAGTTTTAATCATGTCGGCGATATATATTTCATAACCAATTAATTAGAATAGTGCTGTCTTCAGAGTTGCTTATTTGAAGTAATTTGTTACAAAATGTAAGAGAAGAACACATCAATTTCATACAGTGATCAAGAACATTATGTCAGTATTGGTGACTTTACGAGTAACAAGCAAACAATACAATTTGGGATTTCCCTTGTTTTTTAAGTTTAAATTAGCAGGGCTGCCGAGAGCCAGGCCGGGCCCCGGGAAAATTTTCTAGGTCGGGCCCAGCGACTATTGTATAAAAAATAAAAATTTGAGCAATTTTAATATCACATTTCTAAAAAAAAAAACGAAAAGAAATAAACAAAAAAATAAAAAAAAAAACAAAAGAAAAAACAAAAAAAAAACAAAAAAGTCTTCACGCAAAAACTTCTCTTCAGTTAATTTAAAAAAAATGTCCTAAAGCAAAAACTTTTAGGGGTGAAATAAAGCCCTCTTGTGCGCTTTTGTGGCAAACTAAAAAAAAAAAGTCCTCATCTAAAGATGCCGAGCCCCCACTTGAGTCCGGACCCCGGGAATTAGTCCTGGCTACCCCCCTCTTGTCAATTCAATTCAATTTATTAACATTTTTTAATATACATTTATATACAATTACTTTACAATTAGTTAGCGTCTCATAAAATGGCTACCACTCTAGGCATGGTTGCCTGTCCTGTGTGAAGCAATTTTATGAAGCGCTCTGTTTACAGTATTTAAGGGTATTATGTAGTGTTTTACATCTATTTTTCATGTATAAAGACATTTGAATTGTGATTTTTTCAGAGAGGTAATGATGGCAGCTTCGGTGGGGGGGTGAGAATCAGTTATTAATTTATGGTTAAATTATCTTAAATACATTTTAACAGCTGTTATTATCATGAGAACATCAGAAATATATAAGGATGATTGAGTATATACTTTTTTACTTCTATTTTGTATGTTTCATATATTTTTATTTCTTTTATATGTTTAGGTAGTACATTAAATAATTTCGGCCCAAAGAAAAGAAAGGAGTTCTGAGTAACAGTTTTTTTAAATAAATCTGTTGTTACATTTAGATTCAGTTCAGAACGTGTTTCTTTTATGTTTTGTTGAGGGCATTTAATTTGTTGGTCAAACATTCTTAGGAGACATTGGTAAATATAACTTGACCTAATATTTAAAAGATTAGTTTCTTGATATAAGTTTTGTGTGGAATAAAGCCTCTCTTTTTTAAAAATTATTTTTAGTATTATATTTTGTGATATTTGCAGTGGATTGAGTGTTGTTTTGAATGTTGCGCCCCATGCAGTAATGCAATACCTAATAATTGATTCAACCAGAGAGTTGTACACTATAATTAATTTTTTTTTAGTTAATATATCGCGCATTTCATTGTAGGCCCGGTATATTAGATATTTTAGGTTCGGTGGAAAATATTTAGGATACTGTTAATTTCCCTCATCTGACCTAATTAGTTTATTAATTTTATGTTGTTGGTAATTATCAATAGTGGATTCATTAGTTCAGTTATGGATTTTAAAATTATTCATTCTCATGTGTATAATACAATAAAGCTTATTTCTTCGTTCGAATTATTATACATTTCATCATATTCCTAGGCGTTGATCGAAATTGTAATGTGGCCGGTAAACCAATAGTTTGTTCCGGCACTATAATTTCTCCGTATTCGAATTTTTGTCAGGTAAACTGAATTGATAAGCAAGAGTTTGGGTTTTATTTCCGTAGGCGTGGCATTAAAGTAATTATTTCGTAAAGATAATTTTTTAGAAATTGAGCGTTGTGCAAATTAATAGAATGTTTTATAAATTAAATATATTTCAAATAATTTATCGAGTATGCAGTGTTTATATACGAACATTTATATGTAATCAACTCGGCCAAGGGTTGATGATAAAGTCCCACAGATTAAATATACACTCATGATTATTTAAACAAATCAGGATTTACTTTAGAATTAGTTTTATTGAATTAGCAACATAGTGGGCTTCACACAGAACAATGAATAATAAAAATGTCAACTGCCATATATCATTGTACAGTACCAACTTAAAATATTAAATATTAGTTAGGCATTTTATAGAGGTTCTAACATATACAGGGTGTTATTGAAATACACATACATATTAAAACTGGGTATTGCGCAGATCCCCACTGAATGTAGAAAAATATTATTTTTTAAAAATACCCCTTATTAAGGGAGTTATTAATTTTTGAAAATTAATTCTAAAACAAACGTACTTCACTGATATGTTGAGGATGACCTATATAAATTAGGTTTATTTACCTATTTTAAACATCAACAGTAATTAATATGCAAGTTTTTGTCAGATGATAAGAAAACTAGTCTTGTAAGAAATAACCATGTTGCCAAGATTTTCGAATTAATTTCTATTTCCGAAGACTGGTTTTTACTACCCTCGTTATCAAAAAACTAGAATATTTGATAAATGATTGTTTTTAAACTATACATTTTTGAAACTATAGATTATTAAAATTTTAGTTGATTTACGAATCTGGCTAACACGAGCGCGTCATTTCCAAGTTGGTAAAAAGTGTTGTTACGATTACTTTTAAATATTTTTTTACGATGCCACTATTTACGAATATTGAACTAACGGATATAGTGCTGGTTTATGGGGCAGCTGGAGAAAATTCTCGGCAAGCACAAATCCTGTATCGCGAACGGTTTCCAAATCGGAGAATTCCGGACTGTCGTACGTTTATTTCAACTGTTCAGCATCTAAAAGACCATGGAAAATTTGAGACTGTCAATGCAGATCGAGGGAGAACAAGAACACAAAGAACATTGGCGGCCGAAGAAGAAATATTGGAAGCTGTTGAAAACCGGCCTCAATTAAGTTGTAGAAGACTAGGTCTTGAAATTGGAGTGTCCTCATTTGTTGTGTGGCGGACACTTAAAGAACAAGGTTTACATCCTTATCACATCCAAAAAGTCCAGGCCTTATATCCAGGTGATGAAGAAAAGAGAGTGGAGTTTTGTGAATGGATGATTCAAAAATGTGTTGATATTCCTGATTTTCTAAAAATATTATTGTATACTGACGAGGCTTCATTCACTCGTGATGGCGTGTTCAATATGCACAATACGCATATTTGGAGTGATGCAAATCCTCACGCCATTAGGGAAACTGGGCATCAAAGAAAATTTTCAATAAATGTTTGGGCTGGCATAATAGATCAGTATTTAATCGGGCCTTATGTTCTCCCGAACAGATTAAATGGGCCAGGATATCTCCACTTTTTAGAAGATATTTTGCCAGTACTCCTAGAAGAGATACCGTTACAATTAAGGCAACGGATGTGGTACCTACTAGATGGCGCTCCTCCTCACTTTGATTTAAACGTACGGCAGTTTTTGAACATTAGATTTCCTCAAAAGTGGATAGGCAGAAATGGACCTACTAAGTGGCCTCCGAGATCTCCGGACTTAAATCCATGCGATTTCTTTTTGTGGGGTCACATGAAACAACTGGTTTATAATGAACCTATTAATAGTGTTGAACAATTAACCAATAAAGTTAATGCGGTAGCCGAGGAACTACGACAAAATCCAAGACTAATTTCTAATGTTCAAAGTTCTTTGGAAAGACGATTGCAAGTGTGTATAAATAATAATGGACGGCATTTTGAACAATTACTGTAATAAACTTTATTTTGAATTAATTGGTTTTGCTACGGCAACAGTGCAATTTCTATGGGTAAGTTCAATTTCGATTTATTTTACTTCTTTAAATATGGAAACTAGTAGGTCGGAAAAGGGGACTCTTCCCCAATATTTAAATTATAGAATTTGAAGTTAAAATTGGTGCCAATCGTTTTTGGTCATTACATACTATTCCCCATTTTAATATGTACGTGTATTTCAATAACACCCTGTATAATTTGTTTGGTATGGAATTCTGGAGTTTAGATAATTTTAAGTGTTATGTATTATGTTTTGCTGCTCACCTATATATTAGTTATTTAAAATTAGACATTTTATTATGAGACATGAGACATACCTACTTAATTTATATAATATTGTCACGTTAAGCGTGTCTTTAATAAAAATGTCACGTTTTACATGCACATCACACACATCACACACATCACACACAACACACACAACACACACAACACACACAACACACACAACACACACAACACACACAACACACACAACACACACAACACACACAACACACACAACACACACAACACACACAACACACACAACACACACACACACACACACACACAGACATCATCGCGAAAATAGTCAAAACGGATTCAGGGGACCTCAAAACGTAAAAATCTGTCGAAAAAATCATGATTCCTATACTTTCCTTATATACAGATAGGAAAGTAAAAAACATGTTAAAACAAGTAATGCTCTATAAATAGTATTTTTAAGACAAATTTTGTGAGAAATAAATATTAAATGAATCATAATTAACACTTATAATGTTACTTTTTAATAAAATCATGACAAAGACAATAAATACACAAGAAATAATGATACGAACAAAATTCGTTTAAATAAACGAGAAAATTTAAATATATTCAACATACTTTATCATGTGGTATTTTTTAAACATCCTGTTTATTATATTTTTTTTTAAATAACTATGAAGACTAGAGGTACCAATAACTAATGTCAGTTATGACGCAAATATGACAAGTGAACGTACCGTGAGTCGTATTTTGATTAATTTAACGTTAATAATTTTATATTTGTTGAAAATTGACTGAATGAAAATGTTTTTATATCATTTAAGTCATGCTATTAAAAATAATAGTATTTATTCTCACTGAAACTGACTAAGTCCACTTGCTTGAGTTTGACATATGACGTAAAACTGTGCGGACACTTTTAGTATCGTAATAGCATCTCCTCTTTATTTTATATCTATGATTGGAAAGTTTGTATACCCCGCCCTACTTTGTGTCGTTGCTGTGTGCGTTGCGCAAATTAAGCTGATTCAAGAACGCTTCTCAATCCTTTGGGCTCACTTATAAAAGAGCGCAATGGAAACGCGATTAGTCAGAGCGCAGTGGCGCATCCCAAAATAGATATTAATACCTATGAAAATAATAAAATTATTAAAATTTACATTTAATTTAATTTAAAATTATAAACAGATAATAAATATTATATTTATGACAAGAGTACGGAAACTAAACTGAAAGTAGCACTAAATGAAACTCAAAAACCCTAATATACAGTTAAAGAATTACAAATACAAAATCCCATCTAAAACACAATGTAAATAAACAAATATCCTACTTATAGGTGACAAATGACAAAATTAATTTGAATCGCTAATTATCGGTACTCCATATGAAAAAATTAGCGGTTTCAAATGGCTCTATAATAAGGGAGGGCTATTTAATATTTAAAATAAAAAGTCAAAACAATAAATCCTCTTAGTCAATACAAAAGCCTAATACCTTTACATTTATAAAATAACGCATCCATTTGATTCATTTCTAGTTAATTAACAATGTATATGCCAATATTTCATAATAAATTAGGCATAAACGAGGGCATAAACGCGCACATTTTTGTTATAAACAAGCATAATATGTTCACAATATAAATCTCTCATCAAACAGATTACTCCCAATTGAAAGGATATCGCATGAAAGCTGGATATAATTTTATATTTTGCTT
Organism: Psylliodes chrysocephalus; assembly: GCA_927349885.1. Classification (NCBI taxonomy): domain Eukaryota; kingdom Metazoa; phylum Arthropoda; class Insecta; order Coleoptera; family Chrysomelidae; genus Psylliodes; species Psylliodes chrysocephalus. The sequence goes on along the minus strand of OV651828.1, from coordinate 22,981,818 downwards.
CGCAGAACCGGCTTATTGATTAATATTTTTTTTTTTCAAGTATAATTTTGTAGTTTAGTAATAATAAGAAAGTTATATATATTAAATATTGTTTATAATAAAAAACCATCAATTCGAAGTCAGAAAACAACAGTCCACAATAGATCAAAACCTCGAAATTTATAGATATAATAGATAAGGCCTATAAATAGGAAGAAGTCTGCATTGTTCCTTCAAATTAGGCAGGTATTCGATAAAGACTGGCTTATAAGACTTATGATAAAATTGAGATAAATGTTTTCAAAGCAGTATGTACAACTTCTAAAATCATACATAACAGATATATTTTACAGAGTGAAAAAGAGAGGAGAAACACTCTGAGTTAAAAATACACTAAAGCAGAAGGGAACGTCCTTGGTCCTCTTTTGTATCTACAATTCGAGAAACGCTAAAGTGGTGGTTTCAATCTTATCGAATCTAAGGTCCACAAGGGTAAACTCGTGGCATAAAAAAAACGAGAAATGATTTAACTTGGAACG
>OV651828.1:22950797-22980800 GCA_927349885.1 Psylliodes chrysocephalus | reverse complement strand
AAATATGATTTGAGTAAGTAGAATTATTTTTGTTTTTTGGATAGCTATTATAATGTTCGGAATAGCGCTTTTTGAAAGTACGGCCTGTTTGACCAATATACAATTTTGGACAACTACCACAATTTAATTTATATACCCCCGATTTATTATTAGGATTAATTTTACCTTTTTTTTTGGTGTGTCATCGGCTTCAACTGCTAAGATTATATCGCCTCGTGTTCTGTGTAGGCTTTGTTACTGTTTCCCAGCGCCACTCGCCACTTTAGGAACAGCACTGCTAATTAGAACCCAACAGTGAATGGTCGAATGGGGAATCCTACCAAGGCATCAGAATTAATTTTAAATAATTAAATTAAATGAAACAATTCCGGCCAACGGTGGGATTCGAACCTGGGACCCTTGGATCCACAGGCAGAGACTCTACCACTGAGCCACCCACCCCCCTTTTACCCTTATTGTTTTTAATATACTTTCCAAGCGTATTATTGGTTTTGAAAGCTACATTAATATTTTGGTTTTTTAAATATGATGATACCTTATCACTAGGAGCTCCTATACAGGGTGTTTCATAATATATGCGCAGGACTTCAGGACGTGATAGCTCGTCCAAAAATATGAAAAAACGTTTCCATTAACTTACCCTCTAAAATGCACCATTTTCAAGATACAGGGTGTTGAAATTGAAAAAAAAAATTCTACACCACTGGAAAAAGTACGGTTTTGAGACTCCCATTTGAACCGCCAATGTTTTCTACACAAAAAAGGTACTTTTGGTCATACGCTCTAAAGTCGACCGTTTTCGAGAAAAATTAAATTTTGTTTCATTCCAAAAATTGACCATGTATTTCAACATTAAAATTTGATTTGTCTCGAAAACGGTCGACTTTAGAGCGTATGCCCAAGAGTACCTTTTTTGTGTAGAAAATATTGACGGTTCAAATGGGCGTCTCAAAACCGTACTTTTTCCAGTGGCGTAAAATTTTTTTTTTTAATTTCAACACCCTGTATCTCGAAAATGGTTCATTTCAGAGGATAAGTTAATAGAAACGTTTTTTCATATTTTGGGACGAGCTATCACGTCCTGTAGTCCTGCGCATATATTATGAAACACCCTGTATAAGTAAGAGTCTTATATCTGCCATTTTGATCTTTAATTATGGGATAAACTTGTTGAATAACATGTTTAAAAATGTTTTTCCCTAAAATGTTGTCTATTAATTTTGAATTAAAATTATTGTTTACTGCGATTTGCTTAATGATATTTAATTCTTTTGTGAAGTTCTCTTTGGTAAGGGGGGTATTAACTAATCTATGGATCATACTGTTGTATGCTGCCAGCTTTTGTTTGTATGGATGAGATGAACTATTATTTACTGTAATATCAGTATGTGATGGCATTTATGAAATATCCCAAAACTATGGCCTTTATTAATTTTAATAATACTTTAGTCTAAAAAAATTAATTGAAATATCGTTCTCTGTTTCTATAGTAAATTTAATATTAGGGTGTATAGTATTGATAAAAACTAATAAAGAATTTAACTGTCTACTAGTACCAGTAAAAGCAGTCAGTTTATCGTCAACATATCTATGCCAATAAAGACAATGTTTACTTAAATTATTGCTATGAATTTTATGTTCTGCAAGCAACGGGCTTAATGGGTTCACCATAATAAGACCTTCACTTGCTGAGTAGATGTTATTTTGAAATTGAAAATAATTTTGTTTTAGATAAATGTTTAACAAATTTAGGATTTCTTCTTTGATTATAATATTGACTTGATTACGATCTAATAAGTTTTCTACTAGCTTAACTGTTTCTTTAGGAGGTATACTAGGAAATAAGTTTGTTACATCGAATGATACAATTTTTGTGTTACTAGGTAATTTAAAGTTTTTTAATTTTTCTGTTAATTCATATGAACTTTTTATACTGTACTTTGAATGGAATGTGCAGTTTTCTTGTATAAGTTTAATTAATGTATGTGAAAGTTTAACAGATGGAGCCGTGACAAATGACACAACTGGTCTAATAGGATAGTTCTCTTTGTGTAATTTTATTAACACGTTGACTGCCACGGTAATTTTGAGACATATGGCCTAAAATGACAATTTAATTTAATCACATTATATTATTTATTTCTTGAATTTGACCTAATTTATATTTTTTGTTAGTTTTTTAATATATTTTTCTTTTTGTTCTTTTCCCAGAAGATATCTATCGATGTTAGCACTGATATATTTCGAGTTTATTCGTACCTGCACAAAACACAGGACGAGATAACTCGTAGTTGGCGTCCTAGAGAAGAATGCAATCTACGAGTTATCTCGTAGTTGGCCGTCAACGTGTTAAAGAATAAAGTTGTGTTGGTTGAAGGTTCATTTGTATTAGTTTGATTTTTTTATCAAGAATCAAAAATTGCTGTTGAATCCTGAATATTACATTTTAGTTCTTTTTGATATTTATCTGTTGGATCAAATTTAAGTATGCTATAATTGTTGCTTGCTTGTAAAAATATAATCTATATTATTAATAGCAATTACTGTATTTCCCTTATCAGTAGTAAAAATGATATCATCCTGTTTTGCTTTATCCTTTATAGTTTTAATTAACTTACTATCTTGAATTGTTATTATGTAAAAATTGTGTTTTAATTATGTTCGGAGTACATTTATGAGACAAAGTATTATATGAATCTTTTAAAGCGATTTCTGTTTCTATTCCTAAAATTTCTAAGTTCGAAGTATTTATCTTAGATGCGATGTTGTGTTTAAACCCTTTTTCTATTAGAGATTATTCTGGATCAGAGAAATTTGTGGTAGTTAAGTTAACAAATCTTTTAAAAAATATATGATCAGATATTTTATTTGTGTTCTGTTCTGATTTTTGTTTAGGTATTATGGATTTTTTAAAAGTAAGTGATTTTAATTTTTTCCGTTGTCTAATAAATTTTTTATGAATAATTTGACTAATCTGCTCCCTAATGTTTTTATCTACAATTTTAAATTCTATAAAATGTAATCTGTGAGATAATTCAGTATATATTACCTTAGTGTATATGTATACATAATTTACTTTTGACAAGATTGAAGATTTTACATTAAACGATCATAAAGAATTTCGAAATGTGCTGAACATTAATAAAAATAGCAGAAACTTCACATTACTCCACAACAATATTCGTAGCTTACAAAAAAATCTTGATGAATTTAAGATCTTCTTGCACAATGTAAATGTAGACATTGATTGCCTAATCTTTACAGAGACAAGGAAAATTGATAACTTATATTCCAAAATATAACTTAATTTACAACTTTGGTAATCTCAATCAAAACGATGGAATTGTAATGTATCTTAAATCAAATTTATCCTACTAACACTCTATTATAAAGTTGGGGTCTTCTACAAATGCATTACGAGTAACGATTCAATTGAATAATACTGAACAAATCGGTATAACTGCATATTACAGATCTCCGTCACTAAACGTGGTTGAATTTGTTGATAACCTTTATGACTATCTAGAGCCACTTAATACAAATAACCTGCAATATGACTTATTTTTGGGTGATTTAAACATAGATTTGTTAGACGATGGCAACATTAATTCAAACGAATACTTAAGTGTGATGAATGAATTTGGTTATGTGTCAACAGTCAATAGTGCAACTAGAGTACAACAAAATACAAAAAGTTGTATTGACCATATATTCATTAAATTTAAAACAGAAGTAGCTAAAGACTATGTATTACCATTTATAATCAAAACATCCATAACGGATCATTACACTACAGCTATTCAAATAATGCTCAAAAATAATACAAAAAAAGGCGCTTCCAATATCTCCAGCTTTAAACAGTGTATAAATTATGATAAACTCAGTACAGCCTTCCGTAGCGAAGATTGGTTTTCCGTTTACATGGCTCCCAACATTGACTGTGCAACAGAAAATTTTTGTAAATATCGTGACCTCCAACTTAAAAAACTGCACAAATAAGATAAAAATGAACAGAAAAAATACAAAAATATGTCCCTGGGTAACAAATGGGCTCTTAAAATCCATAGAAACAAAAAGTAAAATGTTTAAATCAGTATGCAAAGACCCACATAATGAAGCTCTAAAACGTCAGTACAATATATACAGAAATAAAATAAATAATTTAATTAAAAACCGTAAATATGACTATTATCAAAAAATAATAACACAAAATCAGTCAAATTTCAAAGAACTGTGGAACATTATTAATGAAATAAGTAGTGCTAAGCAACAAAAAAAAATTAAAAAATTAAAAGACCATCTAGGTAACCTTATAACTGATGATAAACAAATTGCTAATGAATTCAATAAAACATTTGCAGAAATGGGTAACAAATTAGCTGCAAATATATTGAGAGATCCTTCTTACATTCCCCAAAGACAACACCAACAAAATAGCATTGTCTTATTACCTACAAATCCTCAGGAACTTGAAACTATAATAAAAAAACTTAAATTGAGTAAATCTCCAGGTTGTGACGGGATTCGAGCGGAAACTTTAAAGAGAATATCAAATTTTTATAATATCACCATTAAGTTTCATATTTAATACATGTATGGAATATGGAAAATGGCCATTTTGTTTCAAAAACAGTGTTGTAACACCAATTCATAAAAAAGGAGATGAAACTTCTGTAACCAACTACAGGCCAATTTCATTGATAACTACACTATCAAAGGTCTTCGAAAAGGTCATAGAATCACGACTGCATTCATTCCTTACCAAATACAATATTTTGTCTGAGCATCAGTTTGGATTTAAAAAAAAACGTTTCAACTGAAGATGCTATTTTGTCACTTACCGAGAAAATACATTATGCGCTAGATACTAGTAAACCTTGTCTGGGCTTATTTCTCGACCTTTCGAAAACTTTTGACACAGTGAGTCATCAGTTGCTATTAGATTCTCTTGAAGAAATAGGAGTGCGTGGTGTCAGTAACAACCTATTCAAAAGTTACCTAGAAAACAGATCCCAGGTTGTGAGAATTAATCAAATTTATAGTGAAAAATTGCCCATCGAATTTGGTGTACTCCAAGGAAGTGTCCTCGGTCCCATTCTGTTCAACATCTATATTAACAATTTATTTAACATCGACACTAGGGGTGATATTTATCGGTTTTGCTGACGATACCGTCATTTTATATACTGCGAATACTTGGCTAGAACTTAAAGAAACCGCTGAATCAGATTTTCTAAAAATACATAAATGGCTAAAATATAAAATATTAACTTTAAATGTTGAAAAGACTTGCCGTTTACAAGACATATTTTATTTCGAAATCTCCAAAATGTCAAGTCGATTTTGATAACGATAACTCAAGATAAATGCCATTAACAATTCCTATGAAATAAATGCAGTGTATGCAGTTAAATATCTAGGAGTCTTCCTGGACTCGAATATGTTTGCAAAAAATTAAGAAGTCTTTTATCTAAATTTAGATACTTAACAAATGTATTAACCCTTAATTAGCTAACAATTCTTTATTACTCCCTAATTGAGAGTCATATTAGATATGGACTTGCAGCTGTTATGAGTTTTCAATCTCAAATAATTTGGAAACACATTCTGTTTCTTACAACCGTTGAAAATCCAAATATTTTGTGTTCATATTGCACACCGCAAAAGTAATTTAAAATACCATTGGTCCAAAAAACAAGGTTTAGCTTCTTTTAAATTATTTATTGTTTCGGCCTTTACTTGATGAAAATCCATATTATTTTAAATAAGTAAAAACAAATTTGGTAGATTTTCACAAAACTTTTATTTTAAAAAAATTAAAAACACTACACATGACATGTTGGACACCGAATTGTAAATTAGTCACATTTGAAAAAGAAGTTGTACTTCGAAACATGTTATGTGTAGTGTTTTTAATTTTTTAATTTTAATTTTTTTTAAAATAAAAGTTTTGTGAAAATCTATCAAATTTGGTTTTACTCATTTAACCGACTTCAAAAAAGGAGGAGGTTATCAATTCGTCGCGATATTTTTTTAAGATAATATGGATTTTCATCAAGTAAAGGCCGAAACAATAAATAATTAAGTATATCAAAACTTTTAATTAAACTCTATTTTTACACAAAAAAAAATAGAGATATCAAGAGAGTAGGTATGCCGTTTACAAGACATATTTTATTTCGAAATCTCCAAAATGTCAAGTCGATTTTGATAACGAAACCAATAACCATACACAGTTTCAACAAAGACATTTTCAGAAATATTATTAGAAGAATTTGTCAGCAAAAGTTTTCCGAGATCGTGTCTTGTAGTAAGAAATTCAGAAAATGTATCATCGTCAAACGTGCCGAATTGGCATCGTTTCGTGTTAACCTGCACCTTGAACCATTATCAAGTTGGAATAGTAGCCCTGATTTCAGGACCGGTCAGGAGTTATTGATAACTAAATATATTTTATTAAACTTTAAAAAAATATAATTTAATTCTTTAATATTTTTTAACGCCAGTTCTGGCATAAGGATGTCAAATACATTTTAATAATTATAAATGCATTCTTGCCATTGATATTTATTATGGGGTCCTTTTGAAAGGAAACTAAATAGCTGTGTATGCAACAACAGTTGATATAGACAATCTATTCGAGTTGCTCAGTATATTTTTTCTACGATCCATCGAAGAAAAATATAAAATTCGACTGCGGCATACTACAACTTTAAAGATTGACAGCTAGCTTCTTGATGACCATACAATCAGTCATTGGTTTAAGACTGCCTACAAGCTCTTTTACATAAAATAAATGTAGATAAATACACACCTATATTAAAATGTTCGCGGCTATATATCAACATCTCGTGGAGGGTCATTTATCGATTCTTCATTGAACTCACTCATGTTTAATTATCTTTTACCTTAATAACTAAAAAATACATGAAACTGCAACCGTTCAGTTATAATTATTCCATCACTGTTGCATCATGCAATTATTTTGACTTACTATTCTCTTTTTAAGAAACCGTCGAGCGCGTGAAAGTGGCGCCGTGTAAAAAAAATTATTTTTAAAGTGTTGAAATGTAAATATAAAATTTTATTTTTATGCCGAACAAAAATGATCTATTAAGGTAAATTTGTATCTAATTATATTGACCGTATTTACATTAGAATAAGCATAAAATGTAAAAATGTCCGACACCGTATACTTTTCCTTTTCCATGTTCTTCGTAATAAGTGCTATCATTGTTTTACAATTCCCTCTGAGGACGCCCAATTGTTTTATTGTACCGAGTGCTTTAAAATTAAGTAAATATTTTTTTTATTAAAACTACCTTTGAATCTAAGTTATCTGTTATGATGAATGGGCTTGAAAAAAATGTTCATTGAGCGCCCAACCATGGCAGGTGCCTCACCTGTTGCTACTGATATTATGTTTGATAAAGGTATCGCTTTTTTTCATGAAGTAATCCTTCAAAACATTAAATATTAATTAGCTATTAGCGTCAGTTGCCAAAGTTCTCGCGAAAAGCAGCAGTTCGTGTATTTTTTGATCCATAATAAAAGAAAGATATGTTAATAATAATAATGCTTCATTGCCATAAAAGCTTCATTGCCATAAATCTTGATTCGTTTTGCTGTATATAGAAATAGGTCAATAATAGTTAAATATAATTGATTAGAAATTTTAAATATGTCAATACAGGGTGTAACTAAATAAGTATAAAACATTTAAGGGGGTGATTCCTCATCGAAAAAAAGATGGGATTTTTCATATAAAGAAACTTCATTGGAGCATCCCTTGTTAAGATACAGCCCCTTAAAGGGGGTACATAAAATTTGTTTAACAATTTTTTTCACAAGTACTAAACAAGTTACAATATTGAAATTAACCTGTCATTTTCTACTACCAAAAAGACACTTAGCTAGTTATTTATTTGGTTTACCCCAGGGTTGTAAGGGGTGGAAAACGCAACCCCTAAAATTTAGTTCCAACATAACTTTTTGTCTTATTATTTTTTTACCATTTAAAATTTTATTTCCAATAGCCTGTTTCATTTTAAACAAAAAATGTCTCTTGAATTTTTTGCCCAAAATAAACCAGTTCGCAGCAAAAAATTATTTTACGAACTACAGAGATACATCGTCATAAATGCGAACTGGATTTATTGTTATTTTGTAGTTACTACCTGCATTAAATGATTAAAAAGGGGAATAATCAAAACTAATTGAAATACAAACAGGCTATGGGAAATAAATTTTTAAATGGTAAACAAATAATAAGACAAAAAGTTACGTTGGAACAAAATTTTAGGGGTTGCGTTTTCCACCCTTTACAACTATGGGGTAAACCAAATAAATTACTGGCTAAGTGTCTTTTTGGTAGTAGAAAATGTCAGGTTAATTTCAATATTGTAACTTGTTTAGTGCTTGTGAAAACAATTGTTAAAAAAATTTTATGTACCCCGTTTAAGGGGCTGTATCTTAACAAATGATGCTCCAATGAAGTTTCTTTATATGAAAGATCCTATCTTTTTTTCGATGAGGAATCACCCCCTTAAATTTTTTACACTTATTTAGTTACACCCTGTATATTGTAACGTGATACTTGATATTTTATCTATTTGTTATAGTGCGTTTAAGCTCAATTAATTTTGGGAGTGGGTCAGGTTATTAAATAACTCGAATTACTTTGAAAAAGAAGTTGGGCACCACTATATTTAAAACTTACTATACTTGACTTTAGATTAGTGATAAAAATATAGAAAATCACTAACCACTAACAAATTATATTTAAACCAAGTCTTAGATAAGGTAGTAGCAAATTCTAATTCACATAGTCTTATTTAATTTAAATTTAAGATGATTTATTTAAAAGCACACTTATCTTTTGTTCAAATTAGGTACTATAAGGAATGTTATTTCATGGTATTCTTCAGGCCTTCTTCAAAGGGATTCGGTATCCTTATTCTTAATTCTGGATCTTCTAACGACGAACCAAACCACGGTCTTCAGATTGTACCATACATCTAGGTTAGGGTGATTTTTTTTTCGACTATTTTTTTATTTTCGCTCCCGTCCTGAAATTTTGTTGAAAATGCCCCAAAAAAATTCCCTGAAAGTTTGAGCCCTTAATATTAATATTAAGTCCTCGACCAAGGCGTGCAAAGATTTTCCATTTAAAATACACGTAAAATTAGGGTTTTTTTCTTTAGATTTCTATAGCTTAGCGGCATTTCATGGTATTATTTCGACCATATTCATGTATTTCTCCAAATCGAACGCTCTATAAAAGTATCCATTGCAGCGATGTCGTAACTCACATCGGCGAGGTAGTACGGGTCACTAAATCGAATTTTTTCATGAAATTCACGTTATTTCGACCCTATGTCATAATTGAGAAGAGTTACAGAAAAAATGTTAATGACAAAGTTGTAGAATATTTAATTTACTACAAAAAATGTCCTGGAAACTAAATCGCTAAGATCAATATTTGTCGAGATTCGAGATATTAAGCCTTGAATTAATTTTACTGTAAAATTTTTGCCGATTATTGACTGAAACTTTTTACGTGTATTTTAAATGGAAAATCTTTGCACGCTTTGGTCGAGGACTTAATATTAATATTAAGGGCTAAAACTTTCAGGGAATTTTTTTTGGGGCATTTTCAACAAAATTTCAGGACCGGAGCGAAAATAAAAAAAATAGTCGAAAAAAAAAATCACCCTAATCTAGGTATAAAAACCATAAAACTTCTAGATATAAATCTACATAAACTGTCTAGATATAGATCCAAATAAACCGTCTAGATATAAATCTCCATAAACTGTCTAGATATAAATCGAAATAAACTGTCTAGATATAAATCTCCATAAACTGTCTAGATATAAATCGAAATAAACTGTCTAGATATAGATCCAAATAAACCTCTTGATATAGATCCAAATGAACCGACTAGATATAAATCTCCATAAACCATCTAGATATAGCCAATGCTAAAAAGAAAAGGTTAAAATGGTAAGACAGGAAATAGGAAATTGGAACAGGATTTAGATAAAATGCTTTTAACTAATAACTAATAACCATGAATAATTTCACAGAGACTGCAATTAATATGAAAAGGAAAAATCTTATTTAACATATTTAAACATAGTAAAGCATAATATCTTATTAAAAAAAAAAAAATAATATATAAATTATCTATGTGTGTTACTCATTGTTGATAGGTATGCAACAATTATCGGTATCCTCCTACTTGCGTACGTCCCATTTGCGTACACGGTTAATTTTGTCCCACTTGCGTACATCGTGAGGTCATGCCTTGTGGCAGGTAAAAATATTATGATGCATAGTCCTACTCGCGTACACACATAAAATAGGGCCTATTATATTACTGAACAGTTTGAAAATGTTCTTTTTTAATGGCCACAAAATATTGCAAAATAAAAGTTGATTTCGTTGATGCCTATTTACGAACTAAAGAATAACAAAAAACAAAATAATTTTCAAGTAGTCCAAAAATGTTAATTACGTTTTAAATAAATGAAAATAATTGTATATACTCTTAATAAGTAATCGTTAATATCAGGTCATTAGGGGAATTTAACATTATTCATTATTCGATAATTAATTTTTGAATTTCTTAACACTTCGAGTAAAATCGTTAGTAAGTGTACTGCTGCCATATTATTCAGTTCAGTCGTCTTATTCGCTCCGTGCGAAGTCATGGAAAGGGAAGCAAAAGCGATACCAGCGCTAGCTGCGGATAATTCGTGCATTTTAGGGCGATATTTTGTAATTTTGGCATATCAAATACACGTATATATTTTATAAAAAGTAGGTAAAAGCAATACAATAAGCAATCGGAGTTGCTGTGTTGGAAATTATACGAATACTAGCAAAAAAAACAGTGAAACTTATATAAAAAATTTCAGTAGTAAAGTGGAAATTAAATCAAAGAAATAAATGGATATGTGTACAATAAGAAGAAAACTTACCTTTATTTTTGTAATAATAACAGTATTGCTGGAAATAGTAGACAGCAGAAACTTGAAAGGTTTTAAATAAACAAGAAATTTTCATTGACAAGGGGGGTAGCCATGTGTGAGTTGAAGTAATTTTAAGGTGAAGGGGGGAGAAAAAGTCCTTTATATCTCACAAGGAAAGTCCAATGTTTAATTATTCAACAAAAACATTGAGTGCGACCGGTTTCGAAGTAACATCACTTCATCTTCAGGCTCGCCTAGTGGAAAGGAGAATATGTGGTGTAAGGTGTGTTGATTTTGAGCCCACAATATATAAAATAGTAAAAAATAGAAAAACTCACCATACTCTCCATCCACTAGGGAATACTACAGACAAGTTTCATCAAAACGTGGGGGATGAAATAAATTGTAAAACAAAACAATGTTACAAGTTATGAAAGTTAAAAATATTTGAAAAACAAATATTAGTCGATATAAAACAGTTAAAAATTTTTAAAAATTCAAGACGATACAAAAACAAATTACATACATTAAACAGATTAAAAGATAAGGCATTTTTTTAAGCAAACATTGCTGTTTTTTATAAAAATCTAACATTTTTGAAAGGAGACCTGTCAAGTTAAGGCCTCTACAGGTGGTGGTAAGTACTAAAGAAAAATTCTTGGATAAACTTATGACGGTATAGGTAATAAGATGTAAACTATGAGTGAAGAAATATTTATTATATAAGATTTGGGCCATGAACCAATCACCAAGTGTATGTGATGTTGTAGGATAAAATAAGAAAGAAGAAGAAATGACTGGGTTTCCAGTTGCTTCACAACAGTTAACCCAGTCATTTCTTCTTTTTTCTTATTTTATCCTACAACATCACATACACTTGGTGATTGGTTCATGGCCCAAATCTTATATAATAAATATTTCTTCACTCATAGTTTACATCTTATTACCTATACCGTCATAAGTTTATCCAAGAATTTTTCTTTAGTACTTACCACCACCTGTAGAGGCCTTAACTTGACAGGTCTCCTTTCAAAAATGTTAGATTTTTATAAAAAACAGCAATGTTTGCTTAAAAAAAGGCCTTATCTTTTAATCTGTTTAATGTATGTAATTTGTTTTTGTATCGTCTTGAATTTTTAAAAATTTTTAACTGTTTTATATCGACTAATATTTGTTTTTCAAATATTTTTAACTTTCATAACTTGTAACATTGTTTTGTTTTACAATTTATTTCATCCCCCACGTTTTGATGAAACTTGTCTGTAGTATTCCCTAGTGGATGGAGAGTATGGTGAGTTTTTCTATTTTTTACTATTTTATATATTGTGGGCTCAAAATCAACACACCTTACACCACATATTCTCCTTTCCACTAGGCGAGCCTGAAGATGAAGTGATGTTACTTCGAAACCGGTCGCACTCAATGTTTTTGTTGAATAATTAAACATTGGACTTTCCTTGTGAGATATAAAGGACTTTTTCTCCCCCCTTCACCTTAAAAAAAAAAAAAAGAAATTTTCATTTTACGATGTTCTTTAATATCCCTTTATTCTTAAATATTCATTCAGCAAGGACTAGATTTCAAGATTTCTGCCTTTGATTATTTTGTGACTTACTGATGGGAAACTAGTTTTAATCATTCAATCTATGTTTTCTTTCGAACAAAAACGAAAATATAAATAACGATGCTTTTTTTATACATTTTAACTTCACGCTATTATTAAATGATATTTTTTTATTTTGACAGAATAGGCTAATTCTTCAATGACAACTTATTAGACTTAGGCAACTTCTCATACATTTTCCAGTAAATACTGTTGCCTGCCTATATTTTATTATTGATTTTTATTGATTATACATAATTTTCTTTAATTTAAGCGAAAAAAAAAATATAATAATAATAAATTAATGTTTTACTTGTTTTACAAATCCATATACTTTTATTAAAACTAACATATATACTTTTTAATTACGAATTCAACTAAAAATTGTATTTGTTAGTATCCGCAGAAATAGTCCATTAGTACCAAATCAAATTAGCGCTGCTGTCGCTCACGGAGCGAATAACCGTTTTTATTTCCGAAATGGATCAACTTCAAATAGTTAATACGACCAAAGGGAAGCCATCAGCAATTTTTAAGGAGCAACAGTATCGACAACACATAAAAAACAAACAAGAGGTTGTGACATGGTTATGCGTCAAAGAAAAAAGTGAAAAATGCCGGGGAACATTAAAAACAAATAAATCCCAAGTTCTGTCAGTATCTGAGCATAACTGTAAACCAAATTTAGCACAACTAGAAGTGAAAGTTCATAAAGAAAATGCCAAAAAAGCGAGCACGAGAAACTGATCAGGACATTCCAAACATTTACCGTGAAGAAATGAGGCCACTTTTTGATCGTGGAATTGACTTTGTCTGCGATATTCCAATGTTGTCTTCAGTAAAGACCACTTTATATCGACACAGACAAAAGGCAAACGGACTGTCGAAAAAGCCAAAATGTGCATCGGATGTCGAAATACCTGAAAGGCATTTTCTTTTGAATGATGGATCTTCCTTCCTGGTCGCTGATGATGGTTACGAAGACAGAATTTTAATATTTTCGTCATCGATTGGGAAGGAGATTATATTAAACCAGAATATTTTCTTTATGGACGGCACTTTTAAGTGTTGCAGTAAACAGTTTACTCAACTTTATACAATACATGCGGACATTGGAAGCAATACAGACAAGCGAAACACAATTCCTGTAGTTTATGCACTACTCAAGAACAAAACTCGCTCTATACATATGAGAGATTATTTACGATAATAAAAAGATCCACAAACTGAAAACCAACATAAGTGACTGTAGACTTCGAAGAAGCAGCTATAAGGATTGTGTTTCCTAACGTTGCAGTAAATTGCTGTCATTTCCACTACAATCAATGTATATGGCGAAAAGTACAACAGTTGGGCCTAGTTGTAGAATACCGGCACGATGATGAACTGCGACTACATATTCGTATGTGTGCTGCTTTGGCGTATATTCCACTTGAAGATTTGGATATTTGTTGGCTAACCATTCAAGGAAATTCACCCGTTAACGAGAAACTTCAAAAGTTCTACGATTATTTCGTGGATCAGTGGCTAGAAAATAGTATTATTACGCCAGATATGTGGAACTGCAGCAACAAGCTCTATCGTACAAATAACGTCGTGGAGGGATGGAACAACAAGTTACATCATCTGGTCAAAAGAAACCATCCGCCTGTCTTACAGTTGATGAAACACTTAAAAGAAGAAGCAGAAAATAGTGATTTTGTTTATAAACGAAAAGAATTGAATTTGAAGGAAAAAAGAAGAAAAACAAAATACGTCAAGTTGGACATTAGAATTAATAAAATAATAGCGGCATATACAGAAACAAAAGACGTTAAAAAATGCCTAACTTCTCTAAATTACGTCGCTAAGTTAGAGTAACCGACTGTATGGCTCTGCATTTTGTAAATATTCTGTAAATACCATTCTTTTTGTAAATTCTTAAAAAACAAAAAAAACTCAAAAATATAAAAACTAAAAAAAACTTTTAAACGCGCCAGCAAATCGGTGCCAATCCTAAGCCTGGAAAAAGTGTGAAGGAAAGATTTAAAAATAAAATTAAGTATAAGTACCTACACATACTTTGATTACTATACGAGGCAAGAGAGAGGTCCGACCACATACTTTGATTTTCTTTACTATACGGCGCAAGAGAGAGGCCCGACATGCCCAACATAGAGCCCGGCCATTTTGAACCCTATACAACAGTTTATAGCTAAAGAATCAGATCGCTCACTCTGCGTCGGCACTTTTGATCTCAATGTTCCAGTTTATACACTGCGCAACTCGGATAATACAATATATAACAACCGCCTTTAATAAAACAGCTGTCTTCTGCGTATCCTAAATTTGTATCCCTGGAGTGGATCTTATTTTGAAACTTTCAACTGGTCCGAGTGAGCTAACTGATTCTTTAGCAATAATCTGTGACTCAAAAAATAATATTCACTGACACTGACAGCCGCAAGCAAAATATCAGGTGCGTTTTAATCATCCGCTTCTGCTTCCGGAATTGTCGGTTTAGTCGTTTTAACTTGTCAAATTAAAACAAGAAAATCGACAATTCCGAAGCAGAAGCGGATGATTAAAACGCACCTATTAAAAATATTGCGCCAAGATGTAGGCAACACGTAATAAGGGTTCAAAATGGCGGAGTTTTCTATCTCCTTTTAAAAGGCACTCAGAAAGCTGCGCAGTGCGACCATTCTCCGTATAGTAAAAGAAAATCAAAGTATGTGGGTCCGACACGCCCAACATAGGGCGCGGCCATTTTGAACCCTGTGACACAGTTTACAGATAAAGAATCAGATCGCTCACTCTGCGTCGGCACTTTGGATCTCAATGTTTCAGTTTATACACTGTGCAACTCAGATAATACAATATATGACAACCGCCTACAATAAAACAGCAGTCTTCTGCGTACCCTGAATTTGTATCGCTGGAGTGGATGTTATTTTGGGACTTTCAACTGGTCCGAGTGAGCTAACTGATTCTTTAGCAATAAACTGTGACTTCAAAAATAATATTCATTGACACTGACAGCAGCAAGCATAATATCAGGTGCGTTTTAATCATCCGCTCCTGCTTTCGGAATTGTCGGTTTAGTCGTTTTAACCTGTCAGATTAAAACAAGAAAACTGACAATTCCGAAGCAGGAGCGGATGATTAAAACGCACCTATTAAAAATATTGCGCCAAGATGTAGGCAACACGTAATAAGGGTTCAAAATGGCGGAGTTTTCTATCTCCTTTTAAAAGGCACTCAGAAAGCTGCGCAGTGCGACCATTCTCCGTATAGTAAAAGAAAATCAAAGTATGTGGGCCGCGCCCTATGTTGGGCGTGTCGGACCTCTCTCTTGCCCCGTATAGTAATCAAAGTATGTGCCCTGTACGCAAATGGGACGTACGCAAATTGAACTATATCCAATTATCATATGGATCAATTTTGAGAAATATTCCATCATCAAGATCATCTATTATCTTTCGAGATGATACATCGTGTGTTAAATTATTTTTAATATGAATTAGTATCGATTTGAAAATTATTATTAGTAGTTTCCAATTAAAAAAGATGATATAGGTTTGTTTCTTAACAAATATCTTCTACGGATTTCGTTATTTTATTTTTTTCTTCATAGTTCATTAAAACATTCATATTTATATAGTTCGTGTTCAGAATTTTGGGATTGTTTAGCTGAAATTGGACTATTTAATTTAATAGAAATACTTTTATATGTATTAATTTGAGATTCTACTAAAGCAAAGCCGTTTTTTGTGGTTGTTATTATTCGAGGTAAATAAATATTTCCAAAATATGTTGCCTCAATAATTATATCTCCATTCTGTATACTGACAGGTAATTTTTTTAAAAGAGATTCCCTATCATTAACGGAAAAAGAAAAACTTATATCATTTGGTAGTCAGTCAGAGGCTAAACGAAAGAGAAGAATAAAAAAAAGAAGAGCGTTTAGCTAACCGCGGTTCATTCAATATAATTTATTATTTATTTACATTTTTTTGGCATTCATTACTCTAAAAAAACTAATATTTATATCAAAATATTATATTTAACATGAATATTTATTTATTTATTTATTTTACGTAATAAAACCCCAAAAAATATTTACATTAAAATAAAATATTTGAAACATATACAGTGAAACCTGAGTAAGCCGGAACCTGTGTAACACGGAATCCTGTGTATGACGGAAATTTTGGCGATTACCTACATATTGTAATGTAAAAATTGCTTATAAGCCGGAACCCTGTCTAACGCGAACACGGAATTTCCCTAATCTGTTAAGCCGGAACCTACCTATGTTATTGCTTTGCAGGTATAAAAGAATTTATAGATGTTTACATAATTAGTTTATGATTTCGGAAAGCCCCATAATAAGGGCGAACTATTATCAATACTTAGAACCATTATCACAGAAATTTAGGTACAAAAGCAGTAAATACACAAATAAACCAGTATTGTGTAGGTACGGCAGTTTGAGTTTATCCGTGAAAGTGCAAACATTTCAAAATGGCAAACCGAAAAACGAATACATTATCACTAAAATCTAAAATGGACTTAATTAAATATAGTGACCAAAAAAAACTTACTCCAAAGCAATTGGTTATTCAATTTAAGTGCGGAAAAACGCAAGTGTATGAAATTTTGAAAAACAAGGAAAAAATTAAAGAAGAGTGGATGCGTGGTGGTAATGGCGATATTAAGAGAAAGCCAAAGAAATCACATCACGACGACGTAAATTCAACAGTTTTGGAATGGTTTATGGATGCAAGGTCTCGCAATCTTCCTGTATCTGGAACAATTATTCAAGAAAAAGCAAGAGAAATTGCAAACCATTTTAGAAAAGTAGATTTGAAAGCTTCGAATGGATGGCTGGAAAGTTTTCGAACACGACATAACATAAGATTTAATCAGATCTGCGGTGAAGCTAAGGACGTCGACATGGAATCTGTGACTGAATGGACATCGCACATTACAGATTTATTTAAAGGATATACCCTAAAAGACATTGCTAATTGTGACGAAACTGGCCTTTTTTATAGAGCGCTGCCGGACAAGACAATGTGCTTTAAAGGTGAAAAATGTCAAGGAGGCAAACAATCTAAAGAAAGGTTAACCGTTTTGTTTTGCGCCTTTGCTGACGGAAAAATAGAAAAACCTCTAGTTATTGGAAAATCCCTCAGATCGCGATGTTTTAACAATACCAATGTGCCTCAGCTACCAGTTTATTGGCGAGCAAATAAAAAAGCATGGATGACATCAGTTCTTATGGAACAGTGGCTAAAAATTTTAAATCAAAAAATGAAATTTGAAAATCGACAAATCCTTCTATTTTTGGATAATGCAACGTGTCACCCCAAAATAATACTATCCAATATAAAATTGTGTTTTCTACCACCAAACACCACAAGTCAAACACAGCCTCTCGATCATGGAGTTATACAAAACTTCAAAATGCATTACAGAAAACAAGTGCTGCGGTCAATTATTGCGAATATGAAATTCTCTCAATCAGCAGGAGATTTGGCTAAAAAAATATCAGTTTTGGATGCTATCAGATGGATTGATTATTCAGTAAAAAATATTAAACCTGATTGTGTTAAAAAATGTTTTGCGGCATGTGGAATCAAGCAAGATGGAGACGTTGACCTAATCGAAAATGACGAAATTGACGAAAGTACAAAAGAAGTCGAAGAGTTAATTACTGAAATTAATCCCGGTTGTAATGTTCATGATTACATCACATTAGATGAAGCCGTTACAACAAATGCTGGATTTCAGTCCATAGAAGAACTGGTGTTAGAAAAAACTGCCGTGGAAACTACTGTGGCAGACGATAATGATGGGATTGGAATTGGTAAGCGATTTTTCTATTTCTCTAAAAAAATAAACAACTTTTTATTTATTCTTTCCATCTTAATTGGGCATTTGGCCAAGTAGAAATAAAGTTAAAATACATAATAAAAATAAGATAGGAAGATTTCAGTTACCATCACAAAAATTATTTTCCCATTAGCTTTTCAAAACGATCTGTTCTTAAATTATTATTTTTATCTACAGGAACATAAGTTGAAGAATCCGATCGGATAAAAAATTTTTCTGAAGCTTTGAGGAGTGTTGCAGCGTTAGAGGATTTTTCCCAAAGAATAGAGAGCGAACCGATGAGAAAGAAGATTTTAGAATTAAGGACATTCATGGAATCATCTTACGTATTACAAAAGAATAAAAAACAACTTACATTGATAGAAATGTGGAAAAAATAATAATTTATATTGTTTCTAATAATAAATAAAAATATGTAGGTACATAGTAATAATAACAACTATATATTAAATGTACGTATATTAGATTTTTTTTAATAAAATCACCACTTTTTTAAATCTACTATGTGCAATTTTTTATCTACCCTGTGTAACGCGGTATCCTGTATATGCCGGAAAATCGGTGCACGACCGTGCGATTCCGTTTTACACAGGTTTCACTGTATTTTAATTATTTATTATACAGTAATTCATAAGTGAAATGAATAATAGGTAGTTTCCCCCATTCTTGGAAAAATAGACCATATTTTGTTGGGTGTCGGGTGTTTCCTATAAAAACAGAACAAAAAGTGTACATAGATCTTATTGAACAATTTCTCTTATCAAATATTAATAAAATACAACTTTTTCTCTTTAGGACTTAAATTTCTGACTCTACTTTTATTTATTTATTGTTTTTTTCATTTGGAGAGTCGTTCAAATTGAGTTTTTGCTTGCAACTAATTTCCTTTTCTACTTACTCTGTTGTATTTGTGCTTCAGCCTCAAAAAATTAAGTAACTGATTTCAAAAATTTTGATCTTTTGTACACATCTTCAAATGCCCCATTTGTTAATTGAAAAATCAATACAGAAAAGGAAAACTTTCTTATTTCATCAGCAGTATGGCTAGAAGTACGTCGTCAAAGTTCAGGTCTGCTTTATTATAAAACAGACTTTACCGATAACGAATTAAGTGTTGATTTGAATAGATTTTCCAGAAAAAAAAATTCTATTCCACATGAGTTGCCTGCAATTCGGAAAATTTCCAAAGGTATAAGCGCTAAAAAAACATCAACATCTTTTGAATTTATTTAAGTGGATACCTTCTCAATTTCATGACTTTTATAAAAACATGAGAATAACCGATCAGAAAGTTAGAGAATCTGATACAGACTGAATTATAATCATTAAAACCTTTTCTTGTTGTAACGCCACATCGATGAGGGACACCCGGTAGAGTCGTATTTCGGGGAAAGTGACTCAGATCGACCGGCCCGCAAAGGAATGCGATAATGGGACAGGGCGATGATTCTATTCATTCTGGTATTATCAATCGACACGATTTGTTGTAAAATTATTATTGTATGTATTGATTTACGGTAGTTATTAAATTTGGGTAATTAAATATAATCTTTGGTTTTTATAAAATTGAAGTGCGTTATAGTGCAGCGGCGGGATAAACACGTTCTATCCGAAGCAGTTTTGTGTGTTTTATGAACATAGTTTTTTTTGTAAACGTTGATTTAAATTAGTGGACTTGATTAGTGTGTTATAAAATTTATATAGTGTTAAGTTAACTAAGAATTTTTTTAAATCGTTTTGTAACAAAACATGGGAAATAGAAAACGTCGGCATAGTTCTAGTAGCTCTACGAGTAGTAGCTCTAATTCTTCGGCTAGTAGTGATTGTGCCGGGCGATATAAAAGGAGCAAACGTAGACACAGAAAAACACTTAGTACTAAGAAAAGTCACGTAAGTAAACGATCTAGTACTACCCCAATACGTAGTAAAGTAGTACATAACCGTCAAACAGGCCCATCAGAACAAGTTTTGGTAGAAGTTCATAACACTAATAGCTCCGTTAACCAAAAAGTATCTGATATGAGGCGAAACTATAGCTTGTCTCATGGACGTGATGTAGACGTTACACACGGTTGTGATACAAGTAGTTCTAGAAATAGAGAAAACTGGGATGTAATAGAGCCTCTCTCAGACGTAAACGTAACAGAGAGTTCACGCTCTGACGTTTGCAGGTCAAATGAACATGACTCACAAAAACGGATTAAACAACTTGAAGGTCTAGTTGAGCAGTTAATGCAAAATGAGAGTTTTCTCCTGGAAATTATAGTGCCAGTATAAAAAAATGGCTAGACAAAATCGATCAGCTGTCACAGATCAATAGATGGGACGAGAAAACAACAGCATACCATATGCAATCAAGGTTAGCAGGTTTAGCCAAAACGTGGTACAATAATCTTGACAATTACAAGTATACGTGGGACGAATGGAAGCAGCTACTTATTGAAGCTTTCCCTGATTTCCATGATTTTCCTTCGGCTATAAAAAAAACTTATCCGACGCATTAAACTACCAGATGAGAGTTGGACAGAATACTACTTTTCCAAAATGCAACTTCTTCGCCAGTGTGATATATCAGGAAAAAATGCTGTAGCTATGCTTATCGATGGTATCCACGACCATGCCATTCAATCGGGCGCAAAAGTCGGCAGATATTCGACACCTGAAGAGTTATATAGAGATTATCTGGTTACTCTAACGGTTATGCGAGACCGCCACAGACAAGATTTTCCTAAAAAGCAAGAAAAACGGAAACAGGAAAATCCAAATTTAACTGACCAAAAGCGCACCGTTAAAAGAGGCAAGTGCTATAATTGTAAACAATATGGTCATTTTCAAACGGAGTGCACCAAACCCCGTATAGAGTGTGGCACATGCAAGAAACTGGGCCATAGCACTGAAAAGTGCTTTAGCAACAAATCAAGAAAAACGTTACTTTGCGACATACAAGCACCTTCAGAGAACAGTGGTTAGTACGTCACTTGTACTATTAATGGTCATGATACCCAGGGATTCGTTGATTCAGGCTGCGAGGAGATACTTATGCGAGAGTCCGACGCTCGTAACATAGGACTAAAATGGTCAGGCATTGACGTATGTCTTAACGGATATGGTGGAGGTATATCTAAAGCTCTCGGAACTACCGACGTCGGTATGAAAGTTGATTTATTTCAAGCGGAAGTTGCAATTTTGATTATTCCTGATCACTTACAAAGTATGCCAGTATTGATTGGAAGATCAATTTTAAATAAAAATGGTATCGTCACAGTCATTCAAGATAGAAATGTAAGGCTCTTTAATGCTGAAATGGTGACATTGCATCAGTTGGAAAGTTTACCACCCAAGAAAATAACGTTACGAGTAAGAGAAGAGGTTAAAATACCATAAAATCACATTGGTGTTGTGAGCTGTTCGACAAGTGATAGCTATGTTGGAGATATTTTCATAAATTTTCGACATTATCTTGAGCCTAAAAAGGAATCCATCTTGCCAAGGTGTGTCACTTCTACTTCAGTTGCAAGAATCCCCATTTTCAACATGTCAGAAAACACCATTTGTTTTGTGCAAAATCAAGTTATTGCCAGAGGAGTGCCCTGTGTTGAAGAAAATACACAGGTGAGTGTTAACAAAGTAGATATTAAGAAACTATCGAAATTTTCTATGGAAGACCTAAAAAGTCACGTAACGGAAAATATTTCTGACTATGAAAAAAATAAACTGTTATTATTACTAAATAAATATCGCGATTGTTTTGCTTAAAATAATTATGAACTAGGATCTATTTCAGATGTACAAATGTCAATTCATCTAACTGATAATAAACCTATAACTTATCGACCTTATCGTCTTTCTCTTCACGAAAGAGAGAAAGTACGCGATATGGTTAAAGACTTATTGTCCGCTGGTATTATTCGGGAATCACAATCACCGTATTCTAGTCCTATTATTCTTGTGAAAAAGAAAAACGGCGAAACGCGCATGTGCGTAGGTTATCGTGCCATAAATGCAAAAACAGTAAGAGACTGTTTTCCTTTACCGCGCGTCGACGATCATCTCGAAACTCTAAAAGGATGTAAGTATTTTACCACGCTCGATATGGCTAACGGGTATCACCAAATAAAAGTTGCGGAAGATTCAATACAGAAAACAGCATTTGTTACACCGGATGGGCAGTACGAATATCTTCGAATGCCATTTGGAATAGTCAACGCACCAGCCATGTTCCAAAGAACGATCAACCAAATCTTAGGTTCAATGAGGTACTCAACGGCTTTAGCATACATGGATGACATACTGGTTCCATCTCCAAGTTTCGAGGCTGGATTAATAGCTTTAGCAGACGTACTCCAGATCTTCAGAAACGCCGGAGTTACATTACGTTTGGAAAAATGTCAATTTTTCCAGAACCAAATAGACTACCTTGGTCATGAAATTAGTGCCACTGGTATTCGACCGGGTACTAATAAAATCAAGGATGTCGAAAAATTTCCAACTCCTAAAAATGTGCATCAAGTTCGGCAATTTGTTGGATTATGCAGCTACTTTAGAAAATACGTAAAAGACTTTGCTCAAGTTGCACGCCCACTAACTTTCTTAACGAAAAAGGATGTTAGTTTTGAATGGGGAGAAGCACAAGGCAAAGCTTTTGATAAACTTAAACAGCTTTTAACCGAGAGGCCGGTTTTAGCCATCTATAATCCAAAGCTAGACACTGAGCTGCACACAGACGCTTCAAAGCTTGGTCTTGGTGGAATTCTCATGCAAAAACAAGATGATAATAATAAACTAAAACCTGTAATGTATTACAGCCGACAAACTACAAAAGAAGAGCAACGATACCACTCGTACGAATTAGAAACGTTAGCGGTCGTAAATTCATTACAAAGATTTCGTGTATACTTGCTAGGACTTGACTTCACAATTGTAACCGACTGTAATGCTCTGAGGACAGCGATGACGAAACGTGACCTCATCCCAAGAATAGGAAGGTGGTGGCTTATAACACAAGAATTTAGTTTTACGGTTGTGTACAGACCTGGAACTAAAATGGCTCACGTAGATGCACTGAGTCGTAATCCTGTCGATGAGCCTCAAGATACTCAGGAAGTTGATGTTTATCAGGTGGACATAACAACAGAAGACTGGGTTTTAGCAACACAACTAAAAGACGATCAAGCCAAACACTTAATAGAAGTTCTTTCAAGGAAACCACAAGATCATGAAGAGCGACAGATTTATAAAGATTTTGAACTCAAGAATAACAAATTACAGTAGAAGACCTGCCAGGCTCTAAACGTGCACGAAAGATATATCGAGGAGTTTGTTCGGTTGACCGAATGAAACCCTTTACGGCTGCTTGTGAAAGCAGTAGTGACAACTCAGACACAAACCCTGACGACGAAAATGTTGTCTAATATTTTATTATTGTTTCTAAAATAATTTGTATATGAAAGCTAAGAGCGATGATGGGATGTCTGGCCAACATTTACATCATCTCTTATTTCTTTTCTTTCTGAGCAAAAGCATTGTTTGCTTATATGTTTATTTATGTTTTCCAGATTTACGTTGATAAATTTTCCGGGACGGGGAAAGTGACTCAGATCGACCGGCCCGCAAAGGAATGCGATAATGGGACAGGGCGATGATTCTATTCATTCTGGTATTATCAATCGACACGATTTGTTGTAAAATTATTATTGTATGTATTGATTTACGGTAGTTATTAAATTTGGGTAATTAAATATAATCTTTGGTTTTTATAAAATTGAAGTGCGTTATATTGTAATATTTCCTATATTTTTTTGGAGTTAAGACTTAAGTTTTTTTAACATTTACCTGTTTTTTTATTCAGTGTTCAGTATTCAGGTAGATATTTTTATTGGCATTTGTAAGGTAACATATGTCGATTGACTTACTTGAATAAATACTTAAAAAAAATAAACTGTATTTTATTAATTTCTATAAAAATTATCTCTAAATCTATAAAATTGGATATACGATTCTTTACCTCTGTGGTACAGATATTAAAAATGCTTTTTTTCATATATCAAAATTTGGACTCCGTAGCCCCATTGTGCACGACTCCATAAATACGCATGCCAAATTTCATAAAAAAATAATAAAACAAAGGCCTGGAAACTTGGATTTAGTTTTATGTCAATTTTTATTACTTTTTAATTCTGTTTCCTTTGACACATGTAACGCTCTGTATAGCTGCATTTTTGTGTAGACTTTCTTAATTACATTTATAAGTAGGTATACATCTAACTGATTGTAGTAAAGTGGCAAAACATTATTTGAGTCTAAGTCGACCCTGTTCTAAATATTTTTATATACGTTTTAAATTTAGCAGACAAAGGTGTAAATGGGAGGTAACCGTAATTTTCGTGCGATATCTTATCTAGGTCGGGACATTTTATAAATTATGACATGTCAAAATAGATTTTCATTGCGTTTTTCACAAGGTCAAAACGTCTTTATAATTTATTATCATTAGCAACGTTTTGTCATTAAATTTAATGTAATGCAGTATTTCAAAACTCTTTCTTAATTGCAGATTTAACTTTTTAACACGAATATAAGTAAATAATGACTGGGTTTTATTATCTGTTTAAACCGAATAAATCATAAAGTGACGTACGCGACCAAATTAAAATTATAAATTAACGAATTTACCATGTAAAAAGACTGTACCTACACATTAAATATGGGGTGGAGAATGACATCAGTATTTATGTAATATATCAAAGTGTGAAAATTAAAATTTTTTAAGAGCGTTTTCGGATTTACAAAGCCATCATCATAGCCTTCCTGCAATAGTAATATAAATTTACAAATATACGTGCAAAAACTCAAGATCTGTTTATCAGTTGTCCTACCTCGGTAGAGTACGATTCAACTTAGAAAAAGCCACGGACGTCATCAACTAGTCATCGTGCGCCTCACTTTAAAATATTCCTTCTCCGTTGCTCCAGATCGATATACCAGTGGCGTAGGCCCTTATTTAAATAAGAATTAAAGCAGTTTCCCAACAAAAAACATTTATTGGATTAAAAAGTTAAATTTTAATGATTTAAACATTTGTATATTACCTAAATAACTAAACTAAAATAATATTACATATACCGGGTGTCCCAGATTTTTTTGCCCAGCGGATATCTCGGTTATTTAATGATATAAAATTGTAAAAAAAAATATGAATAATATTTGTCTAGTAGCCTTTTAAATTCCACTACATAAAGTTATATTCATCAATCCACCCCATAGGAACAACCCCTAACTTTTTTTTTTCAAATGTCACCCCTATATTTTTTTTCGCTGATATAAATACTCAATTTGTCCCGAATACAACGATATGATTTTTGATATACTTTACAGAGTCATAAAGCCGGTAAAGACTAAAAACCAATGTTGTGGTTAAAGTCATTAATAATTAGTTTACATTTTATCATTTTATTATATTAAAAAATAACAAATCCAATGAATAGGTAAACCTCTTAACATGTTTTTTAAATAATTGAATATTTACAAAAATTGTTCGAAATGGCCCCCATTACTTGCCAAACATGCTTCAAAACGTCGAATGAGTTCACGAGTACATGACGCTGTAATCATTTCTGGTGTAATGTTATTGCAGGCTTGTACTATTTTATTTTGCAAATCTTCTAAATTCAATGGCTGTGTTTCAAATACCACGGTCTTCAGATATCCCCATAAAAAAAATCTAGAGGCGATAAATCTGGTGAACGCGCAGGCCACCTCAAAGGGCCGCTGTTTCCGATCCACTGATTTTCAAAGCGTTCGTTTAAAAATTGGGTAACTAAATTACTATTATGTGGAGGAGCTCCATCTTGTTGCCACCACATAGCACCTCTTTCTTGTATTGGAATTTCTTCAAGAAGTTCTGGAAGGTCATTTTCAAGAAAGTGTAAGTACCTAGCACCAGTTAACGTACCTTGAAAAAAATAGGGACCTATCAGTCGTCCCTGAAATAATCCACACCACACATTTACTCCCCAGATGGTCTGAAAGTTAGTTTCCCTAACCCAGTGAGGGTTTTCAGGAGACCAATAATGCATATTGTGACGATTTACAGTAGCATTATTGTGAAACTTTGATTCGTCACTCCACAATATCTGGTTCAAAATGTTGGGATTTCGTTCCATTAAATCTTCAAAATGTGCTATTAATGTTATCCTTCTTTCGAAATCTCCAGCTCTAAGTTCCTGATGCAAATGAATTTTAAACGGATGAAAATTATAGGATTTTAGGATTCTTTGTACTGACGACTTACTAATATGAACCTCGTTAGCTAGGTTTCGCGTCGATATCTGGGGATGTACTTGCACATAAGCTAATACATTAATGCACATTTCTTCAGTTCTTACAGCAGCAGCATGTTGACGATGTTTGTCTTTTCCTGGAAATGACCCTTCTCTCATCCTAGTCTCAACATAAGAATATGTTTTACGTGATGGTTGTCGGCGCTCAGGAAACCTCTGTTGATACAAGTGTACAGCAGCACGAGAATTTTTTTGGCACTCACCAAAAATTAAAAGCATATCAACATATTCGTTTGGAGTGAATGTAAAGGGCATTTTGTCTGTTGTTTATAGCTAGCGAACAATTTCAGAAATGGTCTAAGCATATCGTTAGTTAGTTATAGGTAACAAAAAAAAACAAAAACGAAGCAATTCTAATCAAAATAAAAAGAAAATACCAGGTGATACAAAATTAATGACTTTAACCACAACATTGGTTTTTAGTCTTTACCGGCTTTATGACTCTGTAAAGTATATCAAATATCATATCGTTGCATTCGGGACAAATTGAGTATTTATATCAGCGAAAAAAAATATAGGGGTGACATTTGAAAAAAAAAAGTTAGGGGTTGTTCCTATGGGGTGGATTGATGAATATAACTTTATGTAGTGGAATTTAAAAGGCTACTAGACAAATATTATTCATATTTTTTTTTACAATTTTATATCATTAAATAACCGAGATATCCGCTGGGCAAAAAATCTGGGACACCCGGTATTTTTCGACTTTAGACTTGCAAAACATTCAGTGGAAAGTAAATCAAAATAGCAACACAATTTTGTAATTTAAGATTTTTATTACAATTAAAATAATAGTTATTTATGCAACTAGTGCAAAAAGTGAAACATTATTCACTATCGGAAACTAGAGGAGTATATCCTAGTTCGTCCGTTAATGAACTATTATACTGTTTTTAAACTAAGAGGAGCGATTTGAATTTAAGTTGGCAATTCTGTAGCCTTCTGATTGGTCAGATTGCAGTCAGTTTCACACATTACTTTTTAGCTTTTACTTTTTAACCCCATTCTTTAATTTTTAATCCTGAAAAACGATCAATAAATATTTCATGGGAGTATGCTGACCCCATCTTTCAGTTCGTAATCCTAAAAACAAGACAATTCATAAATATTTCATGGGAGTATGCTGACCCCATCTTTCAATTTGTAATTCTAAAAAAACAATTTATAAATATTTCATGGGAGTATGCTGAGCCCATCTTTCAAGGCATATTATTCGTCCTTGAAACAAAATATAAAAACAAACATGGGAGTATGCTGACCCCATCTTTCAAGGCATATTATTCGCCCTTGAGACAAAACAATACACATGGGAGTATGCTGACCCCATCTTTCAAGGCATATTATTCGCCCTTGAGACAAAACAATACACATGGGAGTATGCTGACCCCATCTCTCAAGGCATATTCGCCCTTGAGACAAAACAATACACATGGGAGTATGCTGACCCCATCTCTCAAGGCATATTATTCGCCCTTGAGACAAAACAATACACATGGGAGTATGCTGACCCCATCTCTCAAGGCATATTATTCGCCCTTGAGACATAAAAAATAACACTAAAGATGGGTGTATGCTGACTCCACCTTTCAAGGCTTATTATTCGTCCTTAATACATAAAGTATAACATTAAAGATGGGTGTATGCTGATCCCACCTTTCAAGGCTTATTATTCGTCCTTAATACATGAAATATAACACTAAAAATGGGTGTATGCTGACCCCACCTTTCAAGGCTTATTACTTGATCCTTGAGATATAAAATATTACATTAAACATGGAAGTATGCTGACTCCATGTTTCAAGGTTTATTATTTCATCCCTGCAACAAAAAAAATCAAAGCAGTCAAAACATTTACTTTACCTTCAGTTTCAAAAAATTGAGTCTTGCAAATCAGTCACTAAAGATAACCCGCTCGGCTAAAGCCTGGCTGGTTTAACATTTTTCGGAGACAAAATTTATGTCAACGAATCTATTTTTGTCTACTCCTATTTACCATCTTCGGCGGAAATTTTCCATCCAAGAAAATCAATTTTTTTGTTTGTGAAAACATTTTCAAATAATTAGGAAAAACCATGCTTTTTCTAAGGCCACTAAAATAGGCTCAAAATAAATCAAACCCTGTGAAACAATTTTGCTAAAAGTCGACATGGCAATAAAATTATTAATTAAATTAATTTCCATAGCACAGTTGTTTACTGCAGAAACAGAAAAACTAGTAAACCAGTAATTTTAATTTTAATAATCTGACATAATTGATCTCGATATTGTTCAAGTACTTTTAATTGATTTAAACTAATTCCAAAATCCACGGAAATTTTTAAAATATCCGGTAACTGTCCTTCATAATACGTATCTACGTATCATTATAATTAGTAACATAAACATTAAACGTGTACCTAGACTGAGCTGGCTTGCCTGTAATTTTATTGTCTCAAGTTATGCCAATAATAGAAATTTCTTGTAAATTAACTCGGACTGTTCAATAAATGTTTCACACATAAGAGGGATACTTAAGCTCGGTATCAATAAACCCATATAGGTTGATTAATGTTTATTTTCATAGGTACACTCGCTTTGCTCCGAAGAAACAAAATTAATTTAATGTGTTTTATCTTTGAGTCTTTAAGAAAACAGTTTTTAGTTACGTAACCCGACTTAAATAACAAAAAAATACATTGTTTATTTTTTTTTGACTAACTAAGGCAATATCGGCATCATTATAAATGGTTGACTCTTAAATTTTTATCTCGTTTAAAATTCTGAGAGTGTTGAATTATTTTGGAAGAACAATTATTGTTTCTTACACGTTATTTTTAATTTCTTTTTTTTATTTTTTTTTATATCCAAATACACATTTTGGATTGGTGCCTAAATATGAAAATAAATCACTAATTGAATTGAAATCTGTAATAGTAACGGATTCTTGTACGTTTCATGAATCCCATAAACAATTAATTCAGTTAAATAAATTAAACCTTCTGTACTCATATTAGCACGCACATTTTCCACGAAAGTAACCTTTCTAATTTGAACACTAAAATGTATAAAAATTAGAAAGAGCTGTTAAAAGAAGAGGCTTCAAAAAGTAAACGTCCAACAATTTTTGTGTGAAAATGATTCATAAAAATTCCAATTTAAAATTAAAATTTTTCAATAAAGCAATATTTTTTTTATGAATATAAGCTACATAAGAACTAAAGAGTGA
>OV651828.1:22879297-22950297 GCA_927349885.1 Psylliodes chrysocephalus | reverse complement strand
ACGTTGCGGTGAGCGATCTGCCGCTGACGCCATCAAGCTAGAATCGGCTAGAATCGACCAGCCGGACCAGCGCGTTAGTGTTCGAGAACGATCAGGATTGCTTTGAACGGGATAAATACGCACGGCGCGGCAACATTGCGCTTAGTTTAAAACTGAACGCGTAACCAACGTCCAGCGGTTGGGTAAGTAGAGAAAAACAAAACATAATATTATGGCAAGCAGTTGTAAGAAGGTAAAGACATACCACTTTTATTCGGAATGGGTAGAACAATACTTTTTTACAGAAGCTAAAGATAAAAATATGTGTTTGTTATGTAATACTTCGGTCTTCGTTGCTAAAAAAGGAAATATTGAGAGACATTATAAAACTGTACATTCTAATTTTGAAAAATCATTCCCACTACATTCTGCCGCCAGAAAGGAGAAACTGAAACAGTTAAAAAAGCAGTTAATTGGACAACAATCAATATTTTTAAGAACAGTCGACAAAAATAAGGCTGCTACTGAAGCATCGTACCGTGTGTCCCAGATAATTGCACAAAAAAAGAAATCTTATGAAGACGGAGAAATGATAAAACAGGCGTTTTTAGAAGCTGCTGATTTGTTATTTGCCAACTTTAGAAATAAAGACGAGATAGTTTCAGCTATAAAATCTATGCAACTTTCTGCTAATACAGTGATGAGACGTGTAGAAGTAATGAGCAATGATATTTTTTTACAGTTAAGAACTGACTTAGATAACTGTGTTTATTTTTCACTTTAACTGGATGAATCAACAGATGTCGTTGACACTGCCCAGATGACCGTGTTCGTCAGGATGGTTTTTAGTGATTTTACGATTAAAGAAGATCTTTTGAAGTTTATTCCACTGAAAGAACACAATATTGGACAGAAGTTGTTTTCTCATTTAAAAAATATTATTTCTTCCGAGAAAATTCCAATATCGAAAATGGTAGGCTTGACAACCGATGGCGCTCCAGCTATGGTGGGTTGTGTTAAGAGTCTGGTGGCGTTATGTCGTAAAAATGAAACTTTTCCGCAATTTCTCTGTTACCACTGCATTATCCATCAGCAAACATTATGTGGAAATTTCCTGAAACTAAACAACGTTATGAAACTGGTGGTAAAAATTGTGAACAAGATTAGAGCTCAAGCGTTACAAAGAAGATTATTCAAAACCTTGGCCGATGAAGTTGACTGTCAATACGGGGACCTACTCCTTCACTCTGAAGTCCGATGGTTAAGTAGAGGACGGGTGCTGAAACGTTTTAATGATGTCCTATCTGGCATAGTTCAATTTTTCAAACAACGCGATGAACCGACTCCGGAACTAGAAAATTCAATCTGGCTTAGATATTTTGGTTTTCTCGTGGACATTACAGAGAAATTAAACGAACTTAATTTGCAGCTTCAGGGGAGAGAAAGAACTAGCGGAAATGATTTCTGATATAAAACCATTTATCAAAAAGCTGGAGTTTTGGGAACAAAATTTAATTAACAGCGATGCCAAGCATTTTCCTATTCTTTCAGAAAAAATATCTCAAAATCCATTAGAACCCTATGACAGCAAATATCATGTAGAAATAGTTTCTACCCTAAAGAATAACTTCAAAAATCGTTCTAAGGATTTCAACGAAATGGCTTTAGTAGCGCAGTTTGTTGTTTCACCATTTATGGAAATTGATATCCAACAGTGGAACTTGTGTTATGCAGAACTTTGGCGAATACATCGCTGCAACAGAAATGGAAGTAATTGAGTTTCAAAATGATTTAGCCTTAAAATCGTTAGTCTCAAGTACCAAATGTATCTGGCCTATTGTAAGTAAAGACAAATATTCAGTTCTATGCCGTGTTGCCTTGAAAGTGAAAGCATTATTCAGTTCAAACTATTTGTGTGAATCTTCTTTTTCCAATATGAAGTTTATTAAGAACAAATATCGCAATCGACTTACAGATGAACATTTGGATAATTGTATTCGAATGGCTGTATTAAATTATACTGCAAACATTAAAAAAATTATCGATGGGTCGTGTCAGCCTTCTCATTGAACGTGCTTTTTCATTTTTCAATGTTTATGTTCATGATAGTGCGTTACTTTTTTGTTGTTATTATTAACTATTTTTAAATCTTACGTGACATGCCGTTGTGGCTGGATAAAAGTTTGTGTTTATTTTTCAAACACCTTCGTTTGGTAGGTAGGAATGTAGCTATGAACAAGTACGTACTAGTAATATTAGTTATTTTGTTATTAGTTTATTATTAGTACCTATGTATTATGTATTATGTATTATGTATTAGCAGTTAAATAGTAAAATAAATACATATAATGATAAATTAACTGTAGATTATTTCATTTACGTTGCGTTACGTGGCTTCCGTGTGGGTAGCTCGCTGTTTATTCCAAAATTAACAAAGTAGCTCAACACATTGAGAGGTTGGCGACCACTGCCCTAGAGATTAAAAATTCACTCTTAATCTCTAGGAATTATGAGTACAATACACCTAATGACACTTTTACTACCTAGGAATTGAAAATTACGTTTAATCCGTAAGGATTAAAAATACAATATACTTATATCATATAACTAAAAATACTGTTACGTTTATTTATTTTAAACAGTTTAATTTTTATAATTTATATTCAAGAAATGCACCCTATTTTGTAACTAATTTATATTAATCAAAACTATACCTATTTATATTTACATTAACAATTTGTCTTTCCCCGACAATATTTTCCAAAATTATACAATGCAATACTCATTTTTTTTGATTCTGCAAGCAGTGTTGATGAAGGTATTCAACTATTGAACAATAAATTGTTTATTACTTTTAATTAGCACATACCAATTTAAAAAATTTAACCTTAGTACCTATCGTCTTTGGTTTAAATGTCATATAATACGCATAATTCGTCAAAAAAAAGCCCGATAAACCTACAAATCTGCTTATTCCATAGAAGCATTTACTAAATTTAAGAACCTTCGAGACCAAAATAAACAAGACATTTCTATAGCTCACTCCTAATATTTAAGATCAATTTAAAATAATATTAAAAATGATCAAAAACAATTTTGGTCATACATAAATTCTAAAAATTCTTCCTATTCCATACCCACTATGTTGAATAGATTGTATAGAAGATCCACAGGCAATTGTTCAAGCTTTTGTAGATCACTTTTCAAGCAATTTCTCCAAGCCAACTCAAATAAATCACTTCTTCAACGAATCTACCATTAATTTACCTTTGCTTCACTTTAATTCTGTATCTCAAGATGAAGTTATTAAAGCCCTAAAAAAGCTTAAGCCCAATATGACAATAGATACTGATCTCATTTCTTCGTTTTTTGTCAGGGACTATGCAATTATTTTGGTCACTCCGGTGAAATATATTGAGACAATAGTTTAATTTATATATAGTTTATTTATTTAAAACACTTTATTTACAATTTATTTATAACGTACTAATTAATTTATATAATACTAAGGCACTATTATAACTCATAATTCTAATTTATTTATTAAAATTGAATCTTCTTATCCGTTGACAAACTCTGACTATTTATATAAAGCCATCTCTGTACTAGAACTATCTCGGCTTTTCAGACCAATTGAAAACTGCCACTCTATGACTCATACGCCGCAAAGGGATATATCCGGTAGCTTCTCGAAGCGGTGCGTTTGTCTCTATATGGCCAGCGCTTACACTTCATACCGCGGGCAAAGAGTAAACAAGGAGCAGAGGCGGCTTTCGCGTCACATTGCCCCATCCTTAAGAAATAATTTCTCCTGGAACTAAAACTGAATGATTGTATCTGCAACTGGACCCACTTTTAGAATTTCCATTTGTATGGACATAACAAGAGACGGCTTTTACTGAAACTGACCAAAATCATATTTTTGGCCTAAATTCTTTAACAGTCTGATTTAAAGATTTAGTTGAGTTAAATGCATGACCATAATCCCAGCATAAGATCGGTTGAAATTTAAAAAAAAATCCTATATTAAAAACGAAAAGCGATATCAACGTGAAATTTTTAGTAAAAATCAAGCTTTATAAGGAGATAAGGACTATTGATTGTGAAAATGGGGGATAAGGGGGGTTTGTTAAACTGCGAATAGTATTATTTTGAATGTCAGATATTATATATCTTTATTCTAATTTGTATCTGTGTAATAATATGTATTGTGATGAGACTGATCTTATAAAATAAATCTCAAAACCGTTAAATTAGACGGGATAGATATAGAATGGAAAAATGAAGTCAAATATCTATCTCTGGAACACACATGAGAAGGAAGTAGTAAATAAGGCCACAAAAGCCCTAATGGTATGCAGAAACATGGCGGGTAAAAGATGGGGATGTAACCCAAACATACTGCGATGGATGTATACTGCAATAGTGAGACCAATAATCACTTACGGGGCTATAGCCTGGAGTAACAGAACTAGTTTAGTTACTACCAAAGCTAATATCTCAAAAGTACAAAGACTAGCCTGTGTTTGCATTACTGGTGCAATGAGAACCTGTCCTACGGCCGCAATGGAGGTGATCTTAAACCTCACCCCTCTACATTTGATGATAGAGAATGTGGCAAAAAGGACACGATATAGAATGATCAGGAGCGGAGTAATCAGACGAAAGTCTACTTGCTTCAGGACTAAAGATACCTGGGACATGCCCCAGGATGAAATGCAAAAGAAGTACAGTTTTGTGAAAAACTTCAAAACCACAGAGCTGGGCTGCAAGAAAGAATGGAGCCAAGAATCCATCGCGCTTGCAACCGAAAGACGTGCTATTCAGTGGTACACGGACGGTTCCAAAACCATAGAAGGAACTGGAATAGGAGTGTATGGGCCGAGAACCAAGCACTCCGAAAGCTTGGGAAAATACCCAAGCATCTTCCAGGCGGAAATTCACGCCATCGAGAAGTGTATCCAGTTTAACATCGAGAGAAACTATCATAGACAAGAGATTATCATCATGTCCGATAGTCAAGCAGCCATCAAAGCGCTGAGTTCTTACGTAATCAGCTCAAAAATGGTATGGAGATGCCTAGAACAATTGAATGAGCTAGGCGAGAAAAATAGAGTTACTCTCACTTGGGTCCCGGGACATAACGGGGTACAGGGTAACGAGATTGCAGATAGTCTTACAAGGAAAGGGGCTCAAACACCCTTTGTAGGACCTGAGCCGTTCTGCGGTATCAGCAGTAACATAATATTAGAAGAGATTAAAAAAGAATTGGGTAGTAGAAGAACCGATAATTGGAACAATCTCTTGGGGCTGAGACAGGCCAAAATACTTCTGGGTGAATATAACCAAAAAAGATCGGAAGCCTGCATCTGCCTGAGCAAGAACAGGCTACGTATTGTAACAGGGATCCTTACCAGGCACTGCCGACTAAAAGGACACCTAAGTAAACTGAGAGTAGTAGAGGATAGTGAGTGCAGATTCTGTGAGGAGGAGGACAAAACCTCCATTCACATCCTAACTGAATGTGTAGCACTCCAGAATCCAAGGGCACTATATCTAGGAGGATATCAAATAGAAGAGGGAGACTTACCTAACTTGAAGCCACTTCAAATCCTACACTTCCTTGAGAAAATAGGATTGGAAGGGTCGCTATAGGCATTGAGACATTTCCTTAGTGCAGTGGCGACAGAAGGGGGCACAATAGATCTTTTAGGTCGCAGTGTATTAACACCCCATTATCAACATAACATAACATAACTGAAACTGAAAAGAAATTTGATGGTGTTTTTGTGGCTAGGGGCGAAATAGAAGTATGCTTAATAGCACCACCATAAGAAGTCATTTTTAAGAAACTGGTTGTATACTTTTCATAAATTGGCAGGCTTGGCGACTAATTTCGAATGAAAATAGCCTCCAAAATGGCTATAGGGACCGTGCGTGAAATATAGAGGCAGCACTACTGCCGAAGTTAGCCCTCTCTAGTGTTTAATTTTAGAATTAAATGGGGTAAACATTGCAAGTAAATAATAAAGAATATTTTTAAAAATATTAAATATAGTTAAATATAGATACCGGCCCGTACCAAACAATCGGGTACATGGTCAAAATGATATAAAATGTAAAACATTATTAAAATCTGGACATGTATATACATTTTAAGCAAAAAGATTTATATGGCTAATTGACAAATTGTAAAGTTGTACCTTAAACAAGTGTATCCAATGTCAAAATATCGGTATTTAGTAACACTGAATTTAAAAGTATTACAATAACATTTAAAAAATGTAAATTAATAAAAAAGATTGGGAATAATAATAATTCTTTTTAGATTTATGTTAGTCGAAATGTCATTCATCCACTGACGTTTATGAGACGCCCAATGATATACATATTATAGATTGCTCACCCATCTATAAAAAAAATAAAAAAAGCGGGTTGCAATGTGCCTTTCCTAGTGCTCACTAAAATAGAGCCGTTCTAGCCCAAATGTGTTTTAATATAAAATTTCAGTATTTTAATCTTTAGAAAAAGAAAATAATTAAAGTTTTACTTCAAGACACGTTATTATGTATTTGGAAAGTTGAGTTTCCATGTAGTTAAATAATATTAAGAGATCTAAACAATTTTTAAAACAGATGGATTTAAATAATTTTAGACTACTCTCATTTTAGAAATTACACTACATAAAATACATAATTGCAATATGTAATACAATTTTGAAAAGGAAATGTAAACAACTTTGATATGAGATATAAACAACTTTGGTAAGAGTTGTAATTGGACACATCTATTATTCTAAATAATGTTTAATGGTAATGTCACTAAAAAAATTTACAAAAATCACTGGATTTTTAATATTTTAAAGTCTGTTGCAGTCTCTTTTGATAGTACTTGCAATGTACGTATTATTTATGATTTGTTTATTTTAGTAATAAATGAGAAATAGTTAATAAATTGTAAAGAGGGCTATGATATTTTTGTCAAATTGGACATACTTATTTCATAGTAACATTCTACATTAGTTTTAATCAACAGAATAAACCATTAATTTTCTGTAAAATTATATTTATATAAAATGTTCATTTAAATATGTAAAAATCCTAATGACAATAAAACACTAAAGACTCTAATTTCTAAACCGGTTCTGTAAATGCTCAAGTGCTCAAAATTGATACAAAGCTAGATAAAAAAAAACTTTGCCCAGTGAAATACGCTTTTCGTCATCTGATTTACATATGGATAAGCAATCTATGTAATGTAATTATGTATATCATTGGGCGTGAGACACTTAATTCTGCTCTGTGAAAATTTATAAAATTTCTTTACTATTGAATGAAATCCAGGTTTCCAAAGTAATGTGTTCGTACATCCACGGATGCAACAAGTTTTTTCGATAATGATAATACGAAAATAATTCGACTTTATTTAATTAATAATTATTAAACAATAAATGCCATATAAAATATTAATAAATACCCCCCATAAAGTTCAAATTTTTTTCACCAGTTAGCGTTACAGTCTTGACGCACGGTCCCTATATGGTTGCAATTATGAAGGTCGCAACCCGCCTTAGAAATTTCACCTTTACTATCAACAGCTGTTGTTTGACAGGTCGTTAGAGAATGTTTGCAATTTATGTAATGTGGAGAATGTTAGGAAATTTGACGTTAGAAATAATTGAAATTCCTAAAATTGTTCACATAAGGAATGTGTTTATTGCTATCGAATAAATCGTAGAGTTTTTAACGTATTTTTTATTATAAAAAGATGAATGACAACGATATTAATTCATGACATTAAACAATCTATGACAACTAAAGAAAATATAGGGTGATTCTTAACATGCCCCCCGCATTTAAAATCAGATACTGTCGATTTTAGTTTTAATTCGCATTTATATTTGGTAAACGAAATTGACTTATTTAAACCACTTACTGCTAAATTGGTTTTAATTTTTGGAAGATTCAGTTTTTCGCTTAGATGTTTGGTTATAAAACTTGATGCTGTAGAAAGAACTGCACCATTTACCATCTTGTAATTATCAGATGTGTCAGTAGCCAATGCACAAGTAGAGGTAGAGGTTGAATCTTCCACCTCAACTTCTGCATTCGCATTCTCACGATCGGTAACTACAAACGCTTTTTGGGATGTTTGGTCTAAATAAAGCACTGTATTATGTTTTTCGTGACACAATTTGCAACCTCCTAATCTACAATCTTTAGCTTGGTGATTACTTCGAAGGCAGTTGTGACACAAATTTAGATATTTGACTTTTGACTTTCTGTCTTTTACGTTTAAAGCTAGAAAGTCTGGACAAAAAACAATTAAATGACCCTTATTGCAAAAAGAACATTTACGAAATTGTGTTTCGTTTTTATTGAAGCTAGACGAAGTTTCGAATTTTTTTTCGTTTAATTTTATGTAGGATTTTCCATCCTCTAGATCTTCCAGAAAATCAGCTCTGCTATTAATGAAATCTAACAAATTTTTGATAAGTATCGGTTTTTTTAAATTAATTTTTTGTTGTTTCCATTCCCGTTGAGAAGTTAAATCAAGTTTTCTTAAGATCACAAAAATTACTAGAGAATTCCAGTGATCTGTCGGTTCTCCGAGTTGCTTTAAACACTCAATATTATTATTCACAGTGTCAGCAAGCTCATGTAATTTGAAGGAAGAAGGTTTAATAATGGCTTCGAAATCAAAAATTTCCCTTATGTGATTGGAAATTAATTTTTCAGAATTATTAAATTTATCGCATAATGTATTCCACGCCGTTTGATAATATTGTTCTCCGAATTCAATGGATTTAATGATTTGAGTTGCTTTTCCGGATAGACTTTCACGCAGATAGTGAAACTTTCGAATGTCACTAATTTTTTCGTTATTATGTATGAGAGATTTAAACTTGTCTCGAAATTCTACCCAGGAATTGTAAGATCCATCAAACTGAGGCAGCGGAATTGCTGGAAGTATCACTTCCGCATATTTAAAGTCATTTTTAGTGACTTGCCTTTCATTTGGTGGCTCTTGCAACACCGTTTTTGTTTTCTTTATTAGTAATTTTGCTCGACTGATTAAATTAAAAAAAGTATCTTTAAAGTTTGAACAGATGGTCTTTTGATCTACCAATAATTGTGTATCTGTGACCAATTCTTCAATTTGATCTTGAAGTAATTCGAACTTATCTAGACTATCATCTACTCTAGACAGTCTTGACTTAATTTCAATTAAAAATAATTCCGAATTATCTATACCTACGGTATTTTCCTCATTTGCTTTGACAAATTTTTCGAACGATTTCAATGACTCTATTAAGTTAGATCGTTTTC
Source organism: Psylliodes chrysocephalus (assembly GCA_927349885.1). NCBI lineage: Eukaryota > Metazoa > Arthropoda > Insecta > Coleoptera > Chrysomelidae > Psylliodes > Psylliodes chrysocephalus. The sequence continues at coordinate 22,940,989 of OV651828.1, read as the reverse complement.
TAATGAGTCTTTCAATCTCAGTCATTTTGACGTTTCCTTAAGAGAAATATTTTAAATATTTAAACAGTTTTTAAACTTTATATATCGAATATGCAAGGAATGAAAAGAGTGAAGAACAGAAACTTACTACTGACCCTTTTTCTTCCTTCTCCCGGTTGAGTTTTGGTTTTTCGCTTTCCGCTTCGTATGGCTATCGCTTTCGTTTTTCGCCCGCTGGCACGTATCTTGCTCGAATAGGACCAATGTTTATTGCTATCGAATAAATCGTAGAGTTTTTAACGTATTTTTTATTATAAAAAGATGAATGACAACGATATTAATTCATGACATTAAACAATCTATGACAACTAAAGAAAATATAGGGTGATTCTTAACAGAATGCATAGGCGGATTTTAAGAAAATTGTTATTAAAGTAGTTAGGATGAACCGAAAATTCTGAAAATCAATAGGGTTCTAAGTTAGAAGTAATTATTCAAGAAAATCAAAACCGCAAGTCAATCAGAACTTTCGTTCTAGAGTTATCGTGCCGGCATACATACATACATACATACATACATACATGCATACATACATACATACATACATACATACATACATACATACATACATACATACATACATACATACATACATACATACATACATACATACTATAATGAAACACGGAATCCCAAGAATATCAAGTTAATGATAAAAAGTCTTCAAAGAAATAAATTTAAAAAAGTTTCATCTAAGTATTTAGACTACACCCTGTATAGTGATAAATTTGACAAGATCAAAAGTAACTAAATGTAGTGAGACAATGTTGCCACACGAAAATTATAATTTTTAAAATGTAAATTTGTAAAAAAATTACAACACGGATTTCAAAATAACCTATTAATTAATGAACGATAAATTATCATCGAAATTATGAAATAAGCAGTTTAAATAAACTCACCTTTAAAAATCCAATATTCTAATTTTAAAGATGTAACTAAACTGTCAAAATTTTGATTGGCTAATTACTCTTCATCCAACTTGATTCAAAAATCCAAATCAGAATTTTGTTGATGAAACAAGAGAGTGCTAGGAAGTAACGAAAAAGGAAGGACACAAAAATTTTTTCCTTCGAATTTCCTCTCCAAACTCCTTTTTCCTAAAAATAAAGAGACAGAAATATTAAATCTTCAATGTTTATGAATAAATGATTAACTAGTGTATAAATGTCAAAGGTAATATTAAATTTAACTTACCCACGCAATATCATGTAAAACAGCCCGTAGAAGAGTCCCCAGGAAGTCGTCGATCACCTCTGTATGCATTGACATACAAGACGCAAGGCCTCCATTTCCCCCAGGTACTTGTAACATCCTTCTGTTATGGACGCTGAAAAGAAATAAGTTTAACACTAGGACATCTTATATTTCACAGTGCTATACAGGTATTTCAATTAAAAACTATCATTAGTGACCAATTAAAAGAAAGTACTTACCAAATTGAGTACTTGAGTAATCGTAAAGACGATGAATCTTTCTATTTTAGTATAAAATAACATCAGAATGTTTTTTGGACTATCTGATTTGATTAGGTTAGAATTCCATATAAGCCATCTTTTGTCCGACTAGAGAAATTACCATATAGCCGGCCAAAAGAGATCTACTTACGTATTTAAAAGCGCCGTACGGTGGGTAGAATATTAAGTTCGATAGGTAACTGTATTTTTATAATATAATGCGCCATTTTCGATCCAAGAATCGATCGTTAAATGACGAATTATTTTATTTTTGTTTCTATGTTAATTTTTATATTTATGTAACAATATTCTGTTTCTTTTTTCCCACATTAGTTACAAAGAATTTTTGAACTCGCACTAAACCCTGATATCAATTATTTTAAATAAAACTACAAGTTATACACAGAGTCTCAAACTTTTACTTATTTTTTTTTATTTCAATACAAGAGCTGACAATATACGAGGTACAGAGGTAAGTGTCTTAAATACATGGATGAAAATTTTTAAACTCATTAGTTAAAAGAATTGAGTCATATCGTTTCATTTATTGCATTAGACAACATTTTAGCCGGAGCATTAAGTATTTGTATGGTGGATGATGATTCGTGATTTAAATTATTTAAAGCTCATTACAATTATATAACGTCAAAACGTAGTGCTATATATTTCACAAAAAAAAAAAAAAACATCCCCATAACAATACATACATACATACATACATACATACATACATACATACATACATACATACATACATACATACATACATACATACATACATACATACATACATACATACATACATACATACATACATACATACATACATACATACATACATACATACATACATACATACATACATACATACATACATACATACATATATACATACATACATACATACATACATACATACATACATACATACATACATACATACATACATACATACATACATACATACATACATACATACATACATACATACATACATACATACATACATACATACATACATACAGACGATATTTTTAATGTAATGCAAAATTAAACAAATGTTTATTTTATCACACTATTTAAAAGCTGTTTATTTTATCACACTATTTAAAACCAATTTCAATGTTTGTTTCACACAATCGATTTTAGGTTAGAAACTTTTGTATCATGAGAAATGAAAACAATTTTAACCCGATTTTAGAAAGAGATAACTATCATAAATTTCACTATTAGACAAAGATATCGTTCCAAATTCCAAATTCTTGGAAAAAAACCAGTTGTTATCTGACTCGCAATACGGTTTTAGACAAAATAGATCTACACAAGATGCTATAAAGGTACTAGAAAAATCTATAATAGTCTTGATAAGTCCATGCCATCAATTGGCGTCTTTATAGATTTGGCAAAGGCATTCGATACTATAGATCATTCTATTTTACTAAATATTCTAGAAAACATGGGTATAAGAGGTACTGCACATAAACTTTTTAAAAGTTATCTGACTGATCGAAGTCAAAAAGTAAAAATAGGTAATAGTTTAAGTGGCGCAAAAATCATTACTTGTGGGGTGCCCCAAGGGACGGTGTTGGGACCTATACTTTTTAATATTTATTTAAATAACCTTTTACTTCTTAACACGAACTGTGATATTATGAGTTTTGCGGATGATACGGTGTTGTTTTGTGAAGACAACAACTGGTTTAACCTAAAGTTAAAAATAGAAGACGACTTGAAAAAAATTAAAATGTGGTTTGATTTCAGACTTCTATCAGTTAATTTAAAAAAAACGACCTATTTGCCATTTAGTTCCTACAGCAACGCCCTACCTAGTTACAACCTCGAAATTGGTAATCAAATTGTAGTTTCACCTGCAAGTAAAATTAAATATCTTGGCATAATAATAGACATTAATTTAAGATGGGATCAACATGTAGAATACCTTCATAAAAAACTACGCTATATACTATTTAAATATAAACAAATATGCGGCATATTAGATTTTAAACAAAAAATAGTTATATATACAAATTTAGTTGAATCTCACCTTAGTTATGGAATAATAGCTTGGGATGGCATATCTAAAACTTACCTATCAGCTCTCGAAATTTTACAAAAGCGATTTCTAAGAACAATCCTTAACGCTGGTTACGACTGCCCTAGCAACGTCTTATACCGTAATAGTAGCATATTTGACGTTAGACAATTATATTTTATAAACACCGCAATGATTACATATAAACATAAAACAGAATTGCAAACTCTATGTCATAAATATGCTACTCGAAATAAAGCCGCGTACATAACCCCTTACATGCAAAAGGCAATCGGACAAAGACATTATTTATATTTAGGTCCAAAAATTTATAACTATAACTACCTCCCGATATTAAGGTGGAAACCAGGCTATTTGTATTTAAACAAAAAATAAAATATTATGTTCATGTTGTTCATGATATTATTGAACAATAAAAATGTAAAAAAAAAAAAAATATATATTATGTCTAAATAATTTTTTTCGTCTTAAAAATATTTTTATACAATTTATTTTACTATATTTATTTAAGAATGACCACTCACAAGTGGTTTTTGTTTCTTGTTTTTTTGTGCTTTGTATTTTTTAATATGTATCTTTTATATTTTCAAAAATAAACATTATTATTATTATTTTTATTATTATAACTGTATATGTTACGGTATCACAGATTCTTTAGTGACCAATAGAAATAGGCGCTTTATTATGACGCGGTAAATGGCGCAAAAATAGAGTATTTTAAATTTAAAAGTGAACTTTTTAAAGTACTATAACTTTATTATCTATTTAAAGTATTTATTGCATGAAAAAAAGTTTTTGTGCTTAAACAGTTAATAGCATTAGATTCGTTAAATTCGTTTTCACTAAACACGCCCATTAGCGTACTATACTTATGAGCAGATTTTTGAAAAAAGACGAGACAATAAATGGATCGTCTTTTATGTATTTATAATAGAATTTTGGTTCTCGCAAGATTGATCTAGATTTATTTTTATTCTTTTTTTACAACTGGTTACATAATGAATTTTGCATAACCAGTTTCATAATCAACTTTATGCAACTGGTTGCATAAAGTAGATCATTTTGACACTGGCTGCGATTACAAATAACGTCACCTTATATGTTAAAATTAGAAAAACGACTTTAAAACCCTTTTTCTTGTGTGGAATTACCTTATTGCCATTTAATTGTTGTCTTGGTTGTAACTTAAAATGACCATTATTTAAGTTATTTCTTAAAGATTAGTACCAACTTAGATTCGTTCTATATTTCTGTTTCAGTGCCGAACCGGTTGTCTAATTTGTCATTAAAATATTTTGTAGTACGGATTTTGCAATTTCCTATTCTAATTTAAAAATATTTTACATCGTTTTCAAATTTTCGAAACAGACATAAAAAAATGTTGCGAACACGAAATGTCCCTTATATACTTGAATGTTTTGCCCTTTATAACGAAGCAATGAAAATCAGTGAATAGGATACAGCTTTAATTCTATCACCGATGCTACACCTACTATAAAATCCGTTTATTGGTATAAGCTGTTCATTAGTTGCTATTCAAGTCCCATATCTGGATCTTATTGAGTTAACTCGATCTAAATATTAGTTTGTATCATAAACGGGAAATCATATTCGTGCTTTATGTTTTTGATTATGTTACTGAATTCGGAGAAGTTATGTATACACACTACACAGTGCGACTTTTTTTTCAACGGATAAATATAATTTAGTTGAAACCCTATACTAAAATTTTATACAATTTGTACATACAGTGTGGAAAAGCCAAATGGAATAAATTCATTATTTAGATTACTGTACATATTTATAGAAAATCCCGAAACACGTCAAATTTAAATTATAAATTGACATTCTTTAAAGTGAAAATGTGATCCCTACCTTCAACCCCCTTTGAGTAACAGTTACAACCCCTAATTTTTTATATGGGAAGTATAGGCTTGTTATATATCGTTTGAAAGGTATCTTCATTCTCTATCCAAAAATGTTATTGTTTTTAAATTTATTGCAAAAATTAACACAAAAAAAATAAAATTACTGATAACCGAAATTTGTCACAATACACTCAATATGTAATATTTAATTGTTTATAACGTAAAAAATATGAATGTCAATGAAGTAGATGTTCAAAATGCTCACCGCGAACGTCTTGGCAACATCCTAATCTTGAATAAAAATGTCTTCTAACGTTAATTAACATATCAGGCGTGATCGATCTAATCGCAAGCACTATTCGTTCTCTTAAGTCATCTAAATCACGTGGTTTAGTTTTGCAAACAATATGTTTCACATAGTCCCATAAAAAAAGTCTAATGGGATAAGATCAGGTGATCTTGCTGGCCAATCTATTGATCCTCGCCTCCCTATTCAGCGATTTGGAAATGTTAAGCTGAGGTACTGGCGGACATTGATTTGGTAATGTGGAGGTGCTCCATATTGCTGGAACCATATGGATTTGCTGGAACTTGAGGGTTTCCTGGATCAGGAAATAAATTTGCCAAACTTGGCACCACATCATTTTGTAGTAGTGCTAAATAGTTATCGCCATTCAAATTCCCCTCAATGAAAAAGGGACCAATAATATGGTTTTCAACAATCCCTGCCCAAACATTAACCTTTTGAGGGTATTGTGTATGGACCTCTCTCATCCAGTGAGGATTTTCGGTTGACCAGTAGCGGCAATTTTGACGATTAGCATGACCGTTAACGGAAAAAGTGCACTCATCAGAAAACATAACGTTTTCTAATTGGATGGTATTGTTATTCAACATTTCCATCATTTGTTCTTAAAAATTTGTTCTCCTATCAAAATCGTCTTCCATAAGTTCCTGAGTCGGTATCATTTTATAGGGATGCATTTTATTTTCATTTAATATGTTTAGTATCGATGTATGGCTGACATTAAATGTTGCAGATGCTTGTCTACTCGATGTATGTGGGTTTTCCTCAAACTCAAGCATCATATCTAATTTGATATCATCACTCAGTGCATTGGCAGCTGTTTTTTCATTGCTTTACATGTGCGAAATTGCTTCTTTATTTTACTAATTGTACCTTGGGATATAGGCGGCAAATTCGGAAATTTTTCATGAAATAGGCGAGCAACTTCCATTTGTTCGGGTGTTATCTCCGTAACCAATCATCTGTAAAACTGTTATTTTATGCATTTCTGTTAATCTAACTATTTTTATGAAACTGTCAAACGACAATTATAATATTGACAATATCTTGCAGTTATAATTATTACAAACCAATTTGCTAAGGCGTTTTAAACAAACTAACATTGCTATGATAGTTTTTTAAAGGAATTTTTTAAATTGATATTAAAAAAAGAACACTGATATGGTTTTTGCTTAGGTACTGTCTATTATAAAGACTAAAACGGGAAATAGTAGTGTAGGTACTCTAGAGAATTTCGGTAATAAGATGATTTTATTTTTTTTTATGTTAATTTTTGCAATAAATTTAAAAACAACATTTTTGGATAGAGAATGAAGAGACCTTTCAAACGATGTATCACAAGCCTATACTTCCCATTTAAAAACTTAGGGATTGTAACTGTTACTCAAAGGGGATTGAAGGTAGGGATCACATTTTCACTTTAAAGAATGTCAATTTATAATTTAAATTTGACGTGTTTCGGGATTTTCTATAAATATGTAAGGTAATCGAAATAATGAATTTATTTCATTTGGCTTTTCCACACTGTATATAGTATCTTTTCACAATCAAATTATTTATCGTGTACACACTACTTTTACGCATTGATTTTTTTCTAAAAGATTCAACTATTTTTCTAAAAACCTACCGGGTGGGTCTTCAACAATACCAAATCGATTAGTGAAAATAAAAGTAAAAAATCCTAAATGTGAGCTAGTGCCGCAGGTATTTTAATAAAAAATATTGTTACGCAGCACGCTGCAGTAGCCTGCGGCTATTATAGAAAAAGAAGTGGAATGTTACTCATCGCCCTACAGTAGAATAGTCCAGAAATGTCTGGAAATGTTATTACCCGTCAAAAATATTCTAGACCTGTATAGCAATATCTTTTCTTTTTTATGGTCTACAATTATGAGTATGTTCATGTTGTGGGACCTCGCTCTGCTCTTCCCACAAATATTTACTCGTTATATTAAATTTGTTTTAGTGTTACAAAACCTAAGATTAAAAGTATGTTTATAATTACATAGACTACTCTTGCTCCAGAGTTAGTTATACCGGAAATTATAATACTTCGTGATGTATACAGTATATCAATCAAATGTCTCTATTTTTCTGATGTACGTAAAACTCTCTCAAGGACCAGATCCAAAACGTACTAAATAAAAATGTTTATATATAGTACTTTATAAACTAAGTTAGTAACCATGTTGTTTGTTACAGGTGCCTTTTTAATACCGTATACTATAATGTTGATTTTTGGAGGTCTACCATTATTCTACATGGAACTGGCTTTGGGACAATTTCATAGAAGTGGCTGTTTAACCATATGGAAAAGGATATGTCCCGCTTTAAAAGGTAAATATTTAAAACTTAATATTAAATGCTTAATACTTCGTAATATTGAAAGTTTTAAATTTGTGCAACGGTAAGACAGCACTCCAGCACTCTACAGAGATGTTTATGAGAAAAAGGTGGGAAATCATCCCATTTAAAACTGACTAGATATTTATTAATACCAAAGAGTATAAAATATTATATTTTGTACTCTTTGTTAATACCAAAAGCAGCAAAATTTCATAAATTTAATACAGCATGACGCGTTTTTTTAAAATTCCTTTTAAAAATTTTCAAATTAAATAATTTTAACAAAAATTCAAGGTTTTGAAATGGGTTGATCACATTACGTCATTAAAATCCCAAGGTAAGAAGATTCATTTTTACTTTCCTATCTGTATACAGATATAAGGAAAGTATAGGAATCATGATTTTTTTCGACCTCGAGTTTTCGACGGATTTTTACGGTTTGAGATCCCCTGAATCCGTTTTGACTATTTTCGCGATGATGTCTATGTGTGTGTGTCTGTGTGTCGCATACCTCATGAACCGATACACAGAAAAACACCAAATTTTAAACTTAAGCTTTGTTCCAGCGTCCAATGTGCTGATTAGATTTTGGGCAGTGTCGGAACATCTGGGGGGGTACTTTATAGGTGGTCATTTTTATATTTTATGGAACATATCTGTTATTTACGTTTGGAAAAGAAAATTCTTCAAATAAAATTTACTTCTTATATTATTATCTAAAATTTTTTCTTTTATACAAAATTTTCCTAAAATGGTCCGTATTCGGGAAATTTGACAAAATGTAAAAAAATATTTCTTTTATAAAAATTGTTTAAACAAAAGTTGTTTGCAATATAATTCTCTATAATTTTTATCCTATACATAATTTATCTAAAATGGACCGTATTCGAGATATTTGAGAAAATGTGTAAATTTTGAAATTTGAAGAACTCAAAAACGGATAAAGAAAAAACATTAAATTTTAAACTTAAGTTTTATTTCGGCCTGACGTGAAATGATTAGATTTTGGAGAAAGTCGGAACATCTGGGGGGGTACTTTATAGGGGGCCGTTTTTATATATTTTATGGAATATCTGTTATTTATGTTTGGAGAAAAAAATTGTTCAAATAAAAGTTATTTCTAATATTATTATCTATAATTTTTGTTCCCTACAAAATTTTCCTAAAATGGTCCGTATTCGAGAAATTTGACAAAATGTAAAAAAATATATTTTTTTATAAAAATTGTTCAAATAAAAGTTGTTTGTAATATAATTCTCTAAATTTTTATTCTTTACATAATTTCTCTAAAATGGACCGTATTCCAGAATATTTGAGAAAATGTGTAAATTTCGAATTTTGAAGAAAACTCAAAAACGGATAAAGAAAAAAACATTAAATTTCAAACTTAAGGTTTGTTTCGGCCTGACGTAAAATGATTAGATTTTGGACAAAGTCGGAACATCTAGGGGGGGTACTTTATGGGAGGCCGTTTTTATATTTTATGGAATATATCTGTTATTTATGTTTGGAGAAGAAAATTGTTCAAATAAAAGTTACTTCTAATATTATTATCTATAATTTTTATATTATGTCAAAATTTCCTGAAATGGTCCGTATCCGAGAAATTTGACAAAATGTGCAAAATTCTGATTTTTATGAAAATTGTTGAACTAAAAGTTGTTTGCGATATTGATCTCTATAATTTTTGTTTATACATGATTTTTCTAAAATGGACCGTTATGGAAAAATTGTAGGAAAAGTGCTAAATTTAAATTTTTCAGTATTTTCATTTTCAATGAATATCTATAGAAAAATGTTTCGAGGTAGATGTATGTGGAAAATGTATATATTAATTTTATCATCTAAACATTTATGGAGGTGCTGCAATAGGTTGTACAAAATAACCGGAAAAAGCTTGTAATAACTAGATAGGAAAGTCATGTGTTGGACACATCAGATTTTTAAATTTTATGAATTGAGGAAATTTATGACTAGTAGTTTACTAATTATTATTTACAATTCGCTGGTTGAATCTATTTTGCGATATATTATAATGTGAACTATATGATAATGCACTTCAACCCCTTAATGTAATCCAAAATCGTATAATTAAAATTATCTACAAAAAACCAGCATTATATCCTACCTCTCTTTTATATAATAAAAAAATGCTTTGTATAAGAACATTATATTATCTGTCTTGCTGTACCTTTATTTATGGAATGCCTAAATTGAAATACACTACAAATTATTTGCAGTAAATATTAAAAAAGCATACATTTTTAATTAAAGGGAAGTAAAAGGCTCAAAGTCTGTCGACCACATACATTTATTCGGTTGGGTTGCAAGCGCTTTCGACCTAAAAGGTCATCATCAGGCAAAAATTTTTGAAAGTGAGTAGGTAGGTAGGTAGGTAGGTACAATCTGCAATAATAATTTAGGATAACAAAACGTTTTTTTATAGAAATGCTAGGTGTCTTACCACTATGTGTCCACAGAAAAAATTAAATGTTGAATTAAAATTTTAAATTGTAAAAATAAAAATTATACAAATTGGCACGTACTGCCTCCCTCATTCGAGGTTGGATATTGTTTAATCTTGAACCTCGCCTGCCTCCATCTAATGAAGGTGGTTTAAAAGATAATCTCAAATTTGAAGTTCCACATGTGTGCTTAAGGCACCATGTGAAAAATGTAACTTTTCGAAAATTACCGTTGCTCCCCCTATCCCCAGTACAAATGGGGTAGACGGAGTTTGGTTTGTGTACACCCTTAAGCCTAGGCCACGAGTAAATTCTGTTGGTGTTATAAAGTTAGTGCCATTTGATTTTTAAAAAAGAAGAATTTGACATTAGACATTAGATTTAGGTTAAGGAAATTTATGATATGTATGAATTTTTTGAAAAAGGGGGCTATTATATATATTATTACAAGTAAAAGGTTGAAGGATTTATAAAGGATTTAGGAAACTTTAGAAGGTTAATCTGGAAAAGATAGGCTTATATGTAGGTTGTAATTGATCATTTAAACACACCACATCTGGATTATTAGTATGTTGATGAATTTTTAATTAATTTGACATTTAAGAGCCATTCACACATCACAGTTGACATCTTGATACTTGACAGGCACAGCCAAGCATTATTCTGATTTTTGCCAAATAAAATGGCCGTAATTATTCTATGGGGTTGCGACAGAGAGCCAGTAAATGTGATGAAGGTGTTTTTGTGTCTAAGGGCGAATAGTACGAATAAGTTAGCACTACCATAAAAAATCATTTTTAAGAAACTGCTTATATATTTTTTATAAATTGGCAGGCTTGGCGACTAATTTCAAATAAAAATAGCCTCCAAAATGGCTATGGTTTCAGGTATGAAGGTCGCAACCCGCCTTAGAAATCTCACCTTTACTATCAACAGCTGTTGTTTGACAGGTCGTTAGAGAATGTTTGCAATTTATGAAATGTTAAGAATGTTAGAAATTCCTAAAATTGTTACATAAGAAATGCATAGGCGGATTTTAAGAAAATTGATATTAAAGTAGATAGTTAGGATGAACCGAAAATTCTGAAAATCAATAGGGTTCTAAGTTAGAAGTAATTATTCAATAAAATCAAAACCGCAAGTCAATCAGAACTTTCGTTCTAGAGTTATCGTGCCGGTATACATATACACAGATGACCAGACGAAAATTTTTTTTTGCATTTTTGAACTCAGAATGATCGGAAACATGAAAAAGTTTTAAAAAATGGGGATAAGAAAATTTTTTTCATCTGCACAAATGCAATACTGAGACCCGATAGGAAGGGCCTGAGTAATAATTATATTTTGAGAAGTCCTTCTCTGTTTTAAAATAAATCGTTTAATAAAAATATGATTTTTATTCTTGTGAACGTTGTGAATGCTACATCTGCGAATTGCTCTCTTGTATTGATCAGGGCGGAAATTAACAACCCTTACTATTACCATACATGCCACTTACTTTTCACCTTCTCCAATATAGAGACATTGTGCCGATTCTGTTAGGAAGATGAGGAATCTGCAATACATGTATTATTGTGCTATTGCAAAGATCTATTAAGAGTTATTGCTCCGTTCATAGCTTTGTTCCAACACACACACACAAACCGTAATATTACGGTCATCGTCATGCGCAGTAAATAAAAACCTATCAATAAAGCCCAAAGTCGAACAGTAATAAAGCCCAAAGTCGAACAGTTATTTGTGAATTTTCCAATAAAACTAAGAAAATTAGTCAAAACATTTTTCGTTTAAGAACATCTGTTACGAAGGCAGTTTCTTATAGAAAAGAAAATAGTCTTAGCACTATTAATAATGTTTTGCTTTTAAAAAAAGACATAGACAATGCAAGTTTTCACGTTTTTGGTGATCATAAAAACTGCGAAATATATTTTTGACAGAAGCATACAGATGAAACCAAAAACAAATAACCAATTTTAGATCTAAACCTTAATTTGTTACGAGACTTCTACAAATTATACATGCTTTGTCAGATCACAGATCACAGCAGAAGTCTATTACATGATGTTGATAGTAATATTGTGGAAAAAACAAAAATGTTTACCCCCAAAAAGTCAAATAACATTAATAGTAAGATAATTCTACAAAGCCGCTATTTATTCTAAAAGTATTTTCTTTAATATTTTTGATTTTAATCTAGGTACTGTTAAAACGCTATAATACCTATATTTATTTGCAGGTCTTCTTTAACTAATTTATTTGTAGTACTGGGTCCAAATAAGTTACCAAAAAATAATAACCAATCATTTTAAATACATTTCGTATGCCTACTTTGTAAAAAATAATATCGAGCTGTTTAGTCAAACGCCCTGCTCTTCACAAAAACAAAATTAAATTATTTTATAATTTGTGATACATTTACATCATATCTAAAAATGAAAATAAAAAATTTGATGTACAGGGTTCATAATATATTACGCCAATTTTGGCGTTTGTTTGTCCTTCTATAATATTCACTTATTTTAGAAGCAAAAAAAAACTCTAGTTAAAATCGTTGACATCAAAAAGAGAAAATATGTATTTATATCTTAAAGTTAGAAACAACAAAATATGATAACATCATTCAACGGCAGCCATCATGAAACTCGGACCAATCAAAGCCGGATAGTAACAAAACATTTCGGCTCTGTTCCCTCAGTTTTTAAAATATTATTTCTATAAGAATATCTTTTTGAGTTTCAGTCAATATATATAGACCGAAATAATTCTGAATTTCATTCTCTTAAACCAATAGCATAAATTAGGAATAAGAGGCAATCGTAAGTATTGTAAAAATTGCAAAATACTATTATACGTTAAATGGTGTAAATTAATATATTTTATATATTTGTACAAAATAAAATATTAAGTCATCTTCTTGCTTTATTTATTCTATGCTGAAAAGAGGGCATCCAAGGAAATATCTTTCTGTAAACAATTTTACAGTCTACAAATTATCAGATCACTAAAACAGCAGACAGCAACAAAATCCGGAAAAACTTGTAAGTAAAACTATTTTCTCCAAGTTTTATTCACAGATAAGTCAGAAAACATGTAAATTATTAATATAATATTTGTTAAATACATTATTTATAAGGCTGATTTATAGATTTTATTATATTAGTAGCTTAGTTGATATTCTTTGCAAAATGAATTTTTTTAGAAAATATAATATATACCTACTATACAAATATAATTCTTTTACCTAATTTTTTCTAATCAAACTATGTTTTAAATATATTGAAACATTGCAAATTCTATATTAAAAACAAAATTATCTCATATAATAAAATTTCCTCCTTCGCACCAACCGAGCAACACTAAATTAAAGTTCGATCCTATACGTACCCTTATTCCGTATCTGGCCAGATTTCAATACTAGGTAGACGAGGAAGGCAACAGCACCCATCCTTCGGTACGAACACGGAACGTCTTGAGAGGGAATATCGTAATCATATTTATCAATCATTTTTATATCCGAAATTACTTTGCTATTTTAATGATTACGGCTTTATGTTAAGTCCAATTTTAAAAATTATTTTTTGATCTTATTAAGAAAAAGATTTACTACAAGTTGATATTATTCGTTCAAAAAATAATGCATGTTTGATAATGTTAATTCTCTATTAAAAGTTGTCCTTTTTTAAATAAAATTAAAAAACTTTATAATTTTTTGTAGACAAAACGGACCATTTTTTCAAAAAAGTATGAAAACCCAAGGCTAGTGCCACTTATTCTCTATGCACATAAAAAAATATATGATATTATCTTTAAAACTGTGTCTTCAAGGATTAAAACAGAATGTCTATTTTTAATACAAATTTCCTGCTATTTTCATCGAAGCAATGACTCTTAAGACTGATGTTCCTTACACTTGGAGAGGAAAAACCAAGGGAAACTAGCTACGCCGGAGAGCTACTTCCTAGTCTATCGAGTCTACTACAAACGATAGAAACAATGTACTTTGAACAACGATTAAAGGATATCCACAATAGATCTGAAATGGTCGAGATAGATGAAGCTACATGGACATTTAGCCTAACGAAATATAATCTAAAAAACCCAACGGAACATAAATGGACTCAAGACTAAACCTTCATGCACACTTGCAAATTTATTCACATTTCTCCTTCAAACATAGGAACCTAAAAGAACCCAATATTTAATGTCCTTCCAAGAATGTCTAGTAGTTCAGTAACTGAAGGCACCAACCTGTCATTAAGTCGGTCCAGATTTCCGTTGTGGCTCAACTCTTAGGTCTCGGCGGTCGCTTCCGAGGTCGAAAACTTTTACCAACTCTGCTGCGTCGGAAAGGGTCCAAAATGGACCCTAAAACTGGTTTCCCGCCAATATCTTCCAACAATATGCAAATTAGAGAATTTTTGTTTAGATAAAAAAGAAAGATCTTATCATTATCTACAAAAATGGTCTCCATTATTTTTGTCGGGAATTCGACAGGTTTCGAGATAGCCGCAATTAAAAGTCCCCTCGTTCAGCCCCTGCTTTATCTCTATAGCAATGCTGATTAGCTTGTAAACGGGTGGACAAATTGAGGCGTGTTTTGCAAAAACCGCACATGTCAGTTTTTTCTGAATTTTATATTGGGACACTTATGGGTATATAACATAGGTATCTATGTCCCTGCGTGAAAAAAATCTGCAAAATCAGTGGTAGCCAAAATATAAACGGTTAAAATATCGACTATTCTGCATAAACCCTATATATGTCAACAGCAGTTTTCATCAAAAATCATAGAAGTTGAATTTAGTGACAACTGCAGTTTATGCAAAGAACGCCTCAATTGTTTCAGAACTCGGTCAAAAATTGATATTTTTCGATGATTCAAATTTCATTACAATGGGAAAACCCATAGGTATCGATCCATGTGCCTTGAAGCCCGTTATTTCCTGTTAAGAACATTGAAAAAGGGGTAAAAGTTGCGTTTTCCCACTATTTTCATTCATATTTTTTTTCTTTTAATAGTTTTTTATCCCATTTTTGTTTTTAATGGGATCTTGAGATGTCTCGAATGATCTCAGAAATTTTTTTCTAGTATCTTCCTGGCGTTTTAAAACAAAATTGATTTGTTTATTTGCATTTTTCATACGTTTTCGGAGTTCTAGAAATCTCTGAAACAAGCAGTAATTAAAAACTCGTACTTCATTATATTGTTATTCAATCCGAGAATACCGATCAAGGAGAATCGACAGCTTGGTGTTTTCAGTGTACCGTTTTGTAACGCGCATGTGCGAAAATAAGTTGTGTATCACTCAAAATTATGTTATTTGTCAAGGTCAGTCCAAGTTGTGTTTAGTACGTGAGCAATGTTAAGTGATATTTTTTGGTGTTTGTTTTGTGTAGTAATAAGATGAAGATTTTTACACACATAATAAGGATACGATCTACCCGATGGTACCTTATTAATCAATAAATAAATCAGGCGATATTGAAGAGAACTATGTTTATTTTACAAATTAAAAAATGTTTGACAAAATCCAAAATCAAAATTCCAAGTTGATTTATGGTTGACTAATCCAGAAGTAGTAGGGATATAAATGCAAGTTTCTTTAACATCCTTTTTCTTAGTTTTAAGATCAAATCCAGAAAGCGCCATAGATATCTTCTCTTCATCCGTTACCTTCTTTCTTAAAAAGTTCATTAATTTCTTAAGTCGGCTTTGAACAGAGATTACTTCTGAGGCTATATCATCGTCATCTGTGGGTAGAGATCGTTTCCAAACACGCAGAATGTCTTCAGGTAAAGATGATTCCACCTGAGGAAATAACATAGCTGCGTATTTTTCTGATGTTACGCCTAAAGTTTCTAACGCTCGTAACTGTGATTCAAGATCATCAAATAAACTACTTAGATTGGTTTTATTTTGCAAGTTGGTTAATACTAGTTTCAATAGTTCCCGAACATAAAATTCCACAAGCAAATCTTCTCTTCCAAAGCGAGATTTTAAACTTTCTAATGCCTTGGAATAATTTTGAGCAGTCGAAGGATATCCTTCTACTAAATTACGGGCTCGAGATTTCGGTATGGTAGCTTCTACTAAATATTGGAATTTGTCTTCTAGGGCTATCGTTTCATCTTCATCAATTCTTTTGAATTGTCCCCAAAATCTGAACCAATCTTTGACGTGACCTCCAAACTTCTTAAACTCTATGCGAGGTAATCTTAATCTTAAATTGGATAAACCTGAATGAGTTGCTCTTGAACAATTTTCGCCGAATGTATTTCTTTGAACTTGTTGTTCTACTTTGCATTTGAGTTTATTGTAACGGCTGATAATATCATCATTTACGGCTACAGCAGCATCAATATCCTCCTCAGTACATTCAGAATCCAGTAATAAATCAAGGAATATTTTATGTATTTCAGTAATGCTTTCAACTTTTTGTTGTAAGAGTAACATATCGCCTTGTATATCACTGAAGTCAGCATCAAAGCTTCTCACATTTTTCAAAATCTCATTGTAAATCCTTTCAAATGATACTCGGTGGATCTCCAAGAGTCTCTGGTTCTTCTCCAAAATCTGTCCTGTCACGGTCGCCATAATGTTATAATAAGGATACGATCTACCCGATGGTACCTTATTAATCGATAAATAAATCAGGCGATATTGAAGAGAACTATGTTTATTTTACAAAATAAAAAATGTTTGACAAAATCCAAAATCAAAATTCCAAGTTGATTAATCAAAGTCACTCTAAAAACATGTAAACTAGATGACATCCCAATTCCAATCTACAGAGTGTGACAATTTCAACATTCTCCCACCTTGTGACACGTTAACCACATAGTGCCACAATTTTACATTTGAAGTCTATTCGGACGTCTGACTTGTCGTCCATAACGCGAGATAACACACATCTCATCTTGATTTAAATTTTCTTCTTTCATAGAATTTGTTAACTTTTCTTTTCTCCCATGAGTTTTTCCTTTCATCTCCACTTTCAGATTTTCTGCTTCCTTTGCGGATACTTCCAAAAGAAAAAGTCTTTGTATAGGTCTGAATATTACCCCAGAAGAAGTTTTTAATTGGACTAAGCGGATATTTCCATCTTTACCAGGTAAAATTCCAACTACTAATGCTAAAGGCCAGTCATTCTTTTGGTGGTATCATTTCCAACTAATACCACATCACCGATTTTAATAAGCTGTGACTTGGATCGCTTTGGTCTAATAATGAGTTGGCTAAGGTACTCTCTTCGAAATCTTTTTCTTAAATCATTTTTAAGTTTTAGCTTGTATCTTAAATGTTTGTTTAAACTTTCTTTATCTACTTCATCTATATCTCCCACTCCTACCTCTTTTATGTCCTGCAAAAACATTGCTGGTGTCAAAGGGATCAGATATTGGCTATCTTCAGTCACATAAGTAAGAGGCCTGGAATTCATAAGGGCTTCACATTCACACAAAACAGTGTACAATTCTTGAAAAGACAGAGAAATTTTTCCTTAAGTTTTCTTCAATAAGTTCTTCAGCAACCGGATAAGGCGCTTCCACCATCCACCCCACCAACACGCTTTAGGTGGGTTGAATTTCCAACATATTCTCTTTACATTGGAATATTTTACAACCTTTTCCCAATCAATACTGTTAAAAGCATTATTAGTGCCTACAAAATTTGTACCATTATGGCTGTAAATAATCTCTGGTCGTCCTCTCCTGCTGATAAAGTTTCTTAATCCATTTAGAAAACTCTCCGTTGATAGACTAGAAACAAGTTCTAAGTGGACTGCACGGTATACAGCGCAGGTAAAGATGCAGACCCATACTTTTTCATTTTTCCTTATATAGAGTGGTTCGCACAAATCAACTCCAGAAACTTGAAAAACAGAGACATCTCGTATTCTATCTTTAGGTAGTGCCACTGGAGAAGTTTCTAAATTTTTTCCTTCATTTCTTCGACATATGACACATTTGGAGATGACTGCCCTTATAGTTTTCCTCGTTCTGATAATCCAAAATTTCTCACGTATCATGCTTATCAAACCTTGAATTCCAAGATGATAGTTATCAACGTGATACTGGTAGATCATTTTATGAACTACAGGGTGGCTCGATGGTAAAATTATAGGGCATCGAAAATTATAAAAATCGTCTCTTTCAGTGATTTTAGTTTTTACTCTAAAAAGTCCAAATTCATCCTGTATTGGCTGTAAGGAAGACAGACATTTATCCTTCAAACCTGTGAAGCTCTCTTCTTGTATTAATTTCGCTATGGTTCTTTCAGAATCTTCGATTTCATCCAAAGATAAATGATTGGTTGTCTTTTTATCTTTTTTCATACAATTACAACGAAATCGTCTAATCCAACTAATTAATCTTATAATACTTCTATATTTGGAAAAATAATTGTAATACCAACTAAAATCTCTCCCAGTATTTAGTGTAGAGACGACGGTTCTGTTCTTCTCCTCTGAAATTGTATCTTCATTTGTTACAAAATTTTGAGAGGGCCATTCACTTCTGTCTTCTAACAACCACGAGGGTCCCTCCCACCACTTCGATTTTAACAGATGGCGAGGAGAACATCCCCTGGAAGGCAGATCAGCAGGGTTTAGGTAGCCAGGTACAAAATACCAGTCTTCTATCCTGCTAAGACTTCGGATCTCTTGAACTCTGTTCCAAACAAATGTCTTCCACCGATCCTCTCTTTTGATCCAAGATAAAACAGTGCTAGAATCAGACCAACAAAAGATTGGTATATCTCTATCTTCTAGTATCTCTAGGATCGAATATAGTAATCTAGCCCCGATATTGGCTGCTAATAATTCTAGACGAGGAATTGATATCTTCTTCAAGGGAGAAACTCTTGATTTTGCCTGAACAAGTTGAATTTGTTGATCTGATTTCAAAAAAACTACAGCAGCATAAGCATCTTTGGAAGCATCAGCAAACATATGTAGACTCCAATCTTTCGATTTAGCTTTGTTATTTTTAAAGAACCATCTTGGAATTTTCAGATCAACCAAAACATTTAACTCATAAACCCATTTTAAGAAAATATTCAGAATATCTTGAGGAACTTCAGAGTCCCATGAAATTTTGGAAACCCATAGTTTTTGTAGAATAATCTTAATAAACAATGTTATAGGAGAACAGAAACCAATAGGGTCAAAAATTTTGTTAGTAATGGATAGTATAGTTCGTTTTGTTATTTTAGATAAATTTATACCTCGAAACCACTCAAAATACAATCCTAGTGTGTCTTCTTGTCTATTCCATATTAAACCCAAAACATTTGATAAAGTATATTCGTTAAACTGGTTCTCGTTACCAGTCATTGTATATTCCCATCCACGTAAATCAAATTTGCCTTCATTCATCACCTCTCTGGCTTGGTGAACAAATTCTTGGAGATCTTCTTCTGAATCAAGACTGACGACACAATTATCAACATAAAACCCTTTTAAAAGCTTCGAAATAAAGATTTCAGAGTAAGGAGAGTTTCCTGAAGAAATTTTGTGTAAAATATTGGTAAGGTGGTATTGGATAATAACACCCAAATGAAATGGACTACAAGAAAGACCAAAAACAACTCTAGCATGACGAAAATATTTTAAGGATCGATTTTCATCATACCACAGAAAACGTAGAAAATCTCTATCGGCTGGTTTAATACTAATTTGAAGAAAGGCTCTTCTGATTTTGGAAATAACTCCTA
Source organism: Psylliodes chrysocephalus (assembly GCA_927349885.1). NCBI lineage: Eukaryota > Metazoa > Arthropoda > Insecta > Coleoptera > Chrysomelidae > Psylliodes > Psylliodes chrysocephalus. Next base: position 22,920,742 of record OV651828.1, on the reverse strand, counting down.
ATTTGCACATTCTGAATCGGAATATTGTAGCTGCAATAAGTTCAATAAAATTTATACCCTTTTCTAGGCATTGGTTTAAAGATGGGCTCTTTTTTTCATGAGCAGAAGCGTCAAAAACAGATCGAAGTTTTGTAGTACTACTCAATTTTATTACATGTAGATGGGGCAAATAGCGTCTACCATTATCGATCTCGTTTTTAGGAACGTACTCAATATAATGTTATAATAAGGTTACGATCTACCCGATGGTACCTTATTAATCGATAAATAAATCAGGCGATATTGAAGAGAACTATGTTTATTTTACAAAATAAAAAATGTTTGACAAAATCCAAAATCAAAATTTCAAGTTGATTAATCAAAGTCACTCTAAAAACATGTAAACTAGATGACATCCCAATTCCAATCTACAGAGTGTGACAATTTCAACACTTAGGTAGTCTAATACAGATATAAAATGTGCCAAAAAAGTTATTAGGAAACTAAAAATTTTATCACATGCATAAATATTAAATATAATGATTTAATCATTTTTGATATTTTATTTTTCATATGTAGGTATTGTATTTTGTGAAATATATATATTTTCCTTCTTTTAAATAAATTTAATAAACAATGAACTACAGATTTTGTTTATTTTTTTTTTAATTTTATTTAAAAAAATATAATAAATTAGCGTGTTTCAATTAGGATTGGTCAAAATGGGCGAAATCCCTTTATTATTGCTAAATTGTAAGTTACAATTATATCAATATAAAGATGTTTTGCCCATTCATATTTACATTTATTGAATGAATCATACTGGAGTTGATTTTCTAAATATTGGTGCATACTTAAATAAGTACTATTTCTAAAAATTCGTCTATGCACACATATTCCAATGGACGTCCACATTAGATCTATTTGAGGGTCAGGACGTCCATATCCGGGCATCCAGTGTACGTCCGTTTATGCTAATTAAATTGACAGCTGAATATCGATACCCAGAGAACGTCTGTTTTTGGACTTTATTTTAAGTTCAGTAGTATTTTGACGTCCAGTGGACGTCCATCTTAGGTCATTATTTATTAAGCCTACCAGATAATATCCATCTATATAAACTTCTCTTTTTTAATATAACTGGTCATTAAAAATTGACAAATTGAATCTATTGCATTTCATTCTATCAGCGAAAGTTTGAAATCTTATTCAATTATAACTGTATCTAGTAAAGTTTTCAAGTGGTTCCTTGGTCGAGCTCGTCTAGCGATTGAAAGCGTAAAACGATAATGGATGTGTCGTGAGTTCGATGCCTGCTCACGTCAAGCGATTTTTCATAAAAAATAAATAAATGATGTATAGCGGTTTGCGAAAATAATAAACAAATTATTATTTATATAAAATAGTGTGTGGTGAGTTGCGGTTCTGTAAAAAAGTGGGGATGTGGTCTCAATGGAAATATAATCCTGGACGTTTTTTGAATGTCGAGTATTCGACGTCCAAATATATTCCAGAATTGGACGTCCTCTGAATGGTCAAAACTGTGCCATTTGTATACTTCACTGGACGTCCATTGGATATCGGAAGTCGGACGTCTAGACATCCAAAATTGTATATCGAATGGACGTCCAATGGACATATTTGTATTTTCTGGGTGATAGCCAGGCTAGGTATTTAACTCTAAATACATAAACCTTAAATGACATCTGGTTTAACTTGGCGAGAAAACACTTGTTTCTACAGAAATGAGTGATAAACTTGAAAGTCCTTTTAATATAATATAAATCTAGAAATTCTAAAAATATGTGAATACTTTTTAAACCTAAAAGCTTTGAAAATATATGCACATTGCAAATATTTAGTTAAACCTCTCAAACTTAATGTCTTTTTAATTGTTACCTAAATTTTTTTTGGCACCCTTAATTTTATTTACCTTATTTTTAGTTAAGGAAAAGGTAATTTAATTTAAATATGGGGATTTTATTACATTTTTAACAATAAATAAACCAAATATTGAACAAATGTTATAGATAAATTATAAAATAATAAACGTCTTTTACTTTTATAATAAATAATTAATTATTACATAATGAATTATATTTTGGTGCCAAAATTTCAGCATTGCTATTATCCCTAACTACTTCAATGTAATTAAATCACATTGCAACATTTGCGCATGGACTATAACAATGATTTCAGGTAATTTGCCAAACTATTTCGCTCAGTGTAAAAAATAAGCATGTTTTCTCAGCGTGCTAAGTTGTGTATCAGTCAAAGTCATGCTGTGAAAAAGGTACATCCGATATCAAAGGCACCGACAGCTACTGTCGCTTCTCCTTGATTGAGGTATTTTTTAGCGAGTGTCTGGTTTAAAATATTTTCGACTGTTTTAAACCTTTAAATTTTAGTGATGCAACTATGACGTCGCGTACGAAATATTTTAAACCAAAGCTAGAATTTTTGAACCAGTCGGAGGCATATGGTTCAATAACGGTTGACACATAAGAGATTCTGATTGTGGCTGTTGTATGTTGTTTTGCTCTGTTCCATCTTTGAACATTTTGATATATTTGACGTTTTATTGATTTTTATTGATTTTTGATAACTTCATACATATATTATGTGATCCATATTCATACATTAGTTATAATACAAATATTAATATTTATGGTCATCATAAACAGTTGGACGATGTGATCTACCTATGGGTTACTCTTGATTATGAAACAGTAATTCAATTAAAATAAGGTTAAAGGATTACTTATCAATTGTACGTTTTTTACAAAAATAATTACGGAGTTTGCTTCAGATTCTGAATTTGCCAGCAAATATTTAAAAGCAATTAAACGTTCTTTGGCAGTTGATGAACTTTGGAAAAGCCCAACAAATCTACAGCAAATAATCGTTAGACAATCGCGTATCTGTGGAGCTACGGAATAAATATGATGCCATGTTTATTAAAAAGAAAAATACCAAAAATAAAATAATAAACAACGTTTCAGATTGCAATGTACCTATTAAAAACACTTCAATTTTTATTTAAAACCACTATCAAACACTCATCTTCCTTCATCTGATTTAACAATCAGTAAAAAAATACGATCGAAATCAGAATACCTAATTAAAAATTTTGTCATATGACAGCAGATTATATTTTTAAAACACCCTATTTTTGCCATCTATTAATTCATGACGTCACTTTAAGTATGGTTTAAAAAATATTTTAAACCAATGTGGTGGCTAAAAAACAGCTTTGGTATTCTCGGATTCAATGCACACCATTTTAAAAAAATACATTCGAAAAGTAGACACTCTAAGCTTTAAAATGGTGTGCATTGAATAACAATATAATGAAATATGAGTTTTTAATTACTGCTTGTTTCAAAGATTTCTAGAACTCCGAAAACGTATGAAAAATGCAAATAAACAAATCAATTTTGTTTTAAAACGCCAGGAAGATACTGGAAAAAAATTTCTGAGATCATTCGAGACATCTCAAGATCCCATTTAAAACTTAAATGGGATAAAAACTATTAAAAGAAAAAAAATATGAATGAATTACTATAAAGTAATGCAAAATAGTGGGAAAACGCAACTTTGACCCCTTTTTCAATGTTCTTGACAGAAAATAACGGGCTTCAAGGCACATGGATCGATACCTATGGGTTTTCCCATTGAAATGAACTTTGAATCATCAAAAAATATCAATTTTTAACCGAGTTCTGAAACAATTTGTCCACCCGTTTACAAGCTAATCAGCATTGCTATAGAGATAAAGCAGGGGCTGAACGAGGGGACTTTTGATTGCGGTTATCTCGAAACCTGTCAAATTCCCGACAAAAATGATAGGGACTATTTTTGTAGATAATGATAAGATCTTTCTTTTTTATCTAAACAAAAATTCTCTAATTTGCATATTGTGGAAGATATTGGCGGGAAATCAGTTTTAGGGTCCAGAGTTGGTAAAAGTTTTCGCCCTTGAAAGCAACCGTCAAGACCTAAGAATTGAGCCACAAAGGAAATCTGGACCGACTTAATGACAGCTTTGCATATTTTCAGGTTTTCAGTTACTGGACTCTAGTGGTTTTCAAATTGCTTGAATGAAACCTGTAATTCCAACATTAAAATTATTAATAAGTAAAAGGTTTTATTAAACTAATTCGACATTGAAAAATGACAAAGAAGAAAACGGCAAGTTAATTTTTCTGATAAAATTGGCTAAATAAAAAATCTTAATTGTAAAAAAATCTAATTTCTCCTCGAACAATAGAAATCCGCAGTCTTCCTTCGGCGAAGTCACGTGTTTACAATTGAGTAAAAGAAGGCTTGACAAGTGGACTTATTGTTTGCAAACTCTTTTATAACAATTTGATAGGAATCCTTTCTGATAATTAAACGTTGAAAAATCCATTCATTGTAGAATTGATTAGATTTTGTTTACACTGTGGCTTAGTTCAGAGGTTGTTGAATTCCACTCCATTTAATTTTTTTTTATTAATTTTACGAAATGGAACTGTCTACGTAATTAGGAATCTACGTCCATTGTAAGGCTTTACAAAATTGTTCTTTTACCTTAATTATACTTTATTTAAAAAACTACAATACAGTATTATATAGTCCTTATATTGACAGTAGGTAATAAATAAGATTATAATATCTAATTAAATACTAGAAAAAAATTATGTAAAATTAGTTTAATTTGTAAATTTAAACTTTTTTTCTGAAAGACTAGGCAATCTTTTTGTTTTTTGACAAACGAGTAAAACTGAAAATCATTATCACATAATTTTGTTATCTCTCAATATAAATTGGAGAGTCTGACTAGTTTCGGTTCATAGAACCATCCTCAGACCTGTAATACATAAAAGGTATACAGGGTGGGCCATTAGTGCGTGGGTGGAAGATTGCGGGTTTATTAAGGTACATTTTTAAAATTCATTTTTGGGGCATGGTGTAGGACCTCTAAAGCTACAACCTAAAAATATTTTCGATGAAATTCCAATTGTTCTACAGGGTGATTTATATCAAAGGTATGTTTTTTTTTAAAGAAGTCCCTTGTATATTATTGCATATTTGGATTCCTCGGTCAATTTTAGTGTGACTTTATGTATCACACATGGTATCTAAAAAGAGTCGTTAAGCAGCAATTCATTATTTTGTCTAGTAAAAATTGAATATCGCAGTTATTATCAAACTTAGAAGGGTTACTCTGCAGTGTTACTATGCATAAAATGAACTAACATTTGCCAGACGATCAAAGTCAAACTCTTATTGTGTTTAAAATAATCGCTACGCCAATTTACAAAATTTCAATCCAAGGTAACTTGATTATTTTAAATGGGACTACCAAATTTTTTTCATTACATTACATGCAGAATTCGATTATCTTTCTAATGATGTAAAAATATGTTATTTATCTTTTACAGATTTTTTTTATTTTTCTAATCTCTTTAAAATTAGTAGACCGTTAAAAATTACAAATAGCAATTTCAATTAAAAAACATTTATTAAGTTAAAAAAAAAAACAAAAATAAATATCTGTCTCATATTACCCAAAAACCGTCATTGAATGCCATTGTGTAATACACCGCTGAATGCAGGATGAAAATTTATTTCAAATAATGTAATGTTATAAAATATCCAGGTCCATATTTAAAAAAAATAAGTTGAGGGTGGTCCGGAGAATACGAAACCTTGGATACAAAATATGAACGTCAAATCAAAGAAAATTCACTATCAAATAAAAAAGCTTTAAAATATTTTTTAGTAGTTCTGAAAATAAATGAACGATAACCAAAAAACGGAAAAGATCGAATTTACTTTTATCGAAATATCTCAAGAACCGGGCCTGATATTTTCGATTAATTTCCACTGCTAGATTATGCTTCGAGATACACAACTTTTTCTCCATTTAACCGACTTTCTAATTAGTATGGTTTGGAAATTTCTATGCTCTGTTTTTAAACTAAGAGGAGCGATTTGAATTTAAGTTGGCAATTCTGTAACCTTCTGATTGGTCAGATTACAGTCAGTTTCACACATTACTTTTTAGCATGAACAGCCATCAGCTAATAATTGATATTGTTGACAGTTCTGACATTATATAATTTGATATTTCATCCATTACTTAGTTTTTTACTTTATTTCGTAAATAATAGTTCTTCAGTAAGCAATTGCATTGAAAATTCAACACCTGTAATTTTGAACCAATCAAAATACGTGTTTTTGACAGATCACAATGGCAACGGGGGTATTTTAGTGGAAATTTTTTTCTCGTGGGGTACCCAACAGCGAATTATACTGGAAATTTTTTGACAGACTGGTTTTTATTTGTTCACATAATAGGTTTAGTTTTGATACATTTTAGTTACAATGCTAAGGTGTTTTCTATATTCTTCGGCCACTTCTTTTCTTCTTAATGGCGAAAATGCAGGACTTTGGATGCTTTGAATTATGTGTCTATGTCTAATAAAATATATATAATATTTAGACACTAATTTATTCACCTTTTTCCCATTCAGCACTTTGAATTTTGCGTAGTTTAGGTGCAAATATTCGTGGACAATTTGGAACAAATTTTCGTTTTTCAAGTTGGAGCCACAATCCTCTATTAATCCGAGTAAGTAAGTCATGGTGCAATGATTGATCATTACATCAGACAATTTCACGCATATTTTGCTTAGCGTATGATTTTCAAATCGATTCATTTTTAAACAAATAGGTAATTTTGTTGGTTTTACTTGCTGTGCAATATTCTTTATCGCAACAAAACGCGAGTTATTTAATGTTTTGAACTGTCAAAATACAATGATCACAGCCTCCTACGATTGATGCTTGCTGACGCTGGTTATGAATTTCATACCATTTTAAAGCGCTCATAACGCATGTTAATAAAAACGCAGAAAAACAATTTTCTACCACTTGTAGTTATTCAAAACTTACGTAAAATTAAAGAATATACTATTTTCTATTTTCAAATGGTATTCCCATGCAACTACAATGAGTAGAAATAAGCAATTTGAAGGCCTAAATAATTGCAGCGAAACATTTTTTTACTTCGGGCCGCTTGACAACTTCAAAACTGAAATTATATTCGAGGTTAGGGTCTCACTTAGTTACCATGACAACTCAACAATCAAGGAGACAACATCTTTTATGTTTCACTGGTGACTTGGAGAAAATAAATTGCATTGTTGAGAAACGAAAAATAAATTTTAAAAATATTTAATTTTCAACTATAATTCGGCGTGGAATTTTCTTACCGAATACCACGCGAGGTCAAATTAATATCAGGAAATAATTTGATCTCTAGTGGTATTACTAGTGAAAATTTACAATTATGGATCCTTCTACACTGAGTACTATAAAAGGTAGCAATTCCTGAAAAGCCGTACAAGAAAGGGAAGACACCTTATTATTTTACATGCTGATTCTGGTTTTGTAGAAAATGCATTATTGGTTTTTGAAGGTAAAAAGATGGGAGATTACCATGAAGAGATGAATTCCGAAGTATTTTAGAAAAAAATAATTTTATTACTGATTTTTTAAAACTAAAAATTGATGAATTTCTAACCAAAATTATTAAAATGTAACTAAATATTCAAGCAAATTTTATTTATTAGAATAAATATAAAACTATTTACAAAATTGTTATAACATTTAAAACACCATCTACTACTTTAGGGATAATCTTAATTTGGCACAATGAGTTAACATTATTTTCACAAAAAATATTTTAAAAATACTTAAAATTAATACATAGGTATGTATGAATAGTTCACTTTAAAAAATATATGTTGACGTGTAGTGTTATGAAAATGTTGGTTCCAGTCATCGAGATAGAATAAAGGGGAGACGCTATGACGTTACTAAAAGCACAGCTTATACAATACAGATAATTGCGTCGATTTCGTTGCGCATCGCTTAAGCTCCGCCTTCGAAGGGAAAAGACGGTTTTGGCGTTCAGAAGCGTACTTAGGTAAGGTGTTGAGTCGTTCGTATAATTTCGTGGAGCCTATAATTTCGTTGATTTTGTTTAAGTCAAAGGTACTGTTATTATTTTGGTGACTCTTTAGCTGTGAGTAGAATGAGTGAAAAAAAAAGACATCATTCTGTTTGTGCAGTCAAAAGCTGTTTTAATAAGGGTTATACCTGCAAGAAAACATTCTTTAGTTTTCCCAAGGACCCAAACCGATAAGTACCACATTATAAGAAATTTTCATTGTTAAAAATATAATTTATACAGGGTATCCCATTAGTGCGTTATTGTTCATTATTTTGTTGTAGACACGCAAGAAAGTTTTAAATAAAAGTTATATGGATTTGAAAAGTATCTACATATTTTAAAAATATCTTTGGATATACAGGGTGTCACGTTTTTGCCTGGCAAATTAAAATGTACGTTTTTTAAATGGAACACCTTGTATTTTATTTTATGATAAAATTATTAACACCCTAAATTATTGTAAAGACGAATTGATACAGAAAAATTTTATCAGGTATGTGTGTGGTTACCTTTTAATAAAAGCCTTGCGGATCCACTCCTCTGCAATACCTGTCTTAAATATAACAAAGATCACGTCGAATTAGATGATTTTTTTTATTGCTTTTTAAAGGCATATGATAACGCCAATCCAGATACATTTGGAAATCTGTAACTGTCAAATGATGAATTTGTAGAACTAATATTCAATATTGAAAAGATATTTCAAAATAATTTTGAAGAATTGGCTACAAAAAATAACATTTGTACCACACTTTTAGAATTAATTAACCCAATACCCTTTAGTCATCCATGCTAACGTTTTCCAAAAGAATAACTTATTTTATTGTATGTTTAATCTCAATAACTAAAAAATATACTGACAATTAGTTTGACAGAATTGCCATTTATTTAAAATTTTAAAAATAATAGCAGTCGGTTGATTAAAATATGAACGGTGATTGGCGAATTTATTTTTTTTTGCAGTGTTGTCACTACCTAGAATGGATATGAAATATATTCGTTCAATTGAAGGCAATAACATACTTTTTCGTTTTGTAATCTGTGCATGGATATTAGCCAATCTACGCACATACTACAAAACGAAAAAGTATGTTATTGCGTTCAACTACGAATATATTTCATATCCATTTTAGGTAGTGAGAACACTTTAACAAAATTAAATCTACAAATCACAGTTCATATTTTGGTCACCCAACTCCTATTATTTAAAATTTTTTAAATAAGTGACAATTCTGTTAAACTAATTGTCAATATATATTTTAGTTATTGATATTAAATATACATTAAAATTTTTGTGTAGACTCGATAAATAATAGCATTTTTGTTTTTATTGTGTCCACATTTAAAAAAAAAATAAATTTTAATTAAACTACATGATACTAATTTAATTACGAGTATTAAAACTAAAGCCCTGAAAGTTTCGGTGAAGATGAAGACAGAGCATCTGCCTTCCACGCGAAAAGCCCGGGATCGAATCTAGGCCGAGGACTAATTAATTTTTCATGTTTATTTTATTTTATAAATTAGTCAACTTCGTAAATTATTTTAAAATTAGTTATTTTGTCTAAATAACCTAAAATAATTTTTTAAATTTGTAGATTTTCGTTAGTGGGTCGTAGAAAAAATATACTGACCATATCGAGTGGATTGTTCATATCACAATCAGACGATTGAGTACTCTGCCTACGACGTCGTGCTCAAACTTCGTCTTTGTGTGATATTGCTATCATATCCACAAACTATAATTTATTTGTTTTCTTGGTTTAAACCAAAACTTAAGTTTTACATCAGAAATAGGAACTAAATTAATTTACTTTTCAAGCTTTCTTATAAAAATCGATATTACTTTCTCCAAGTACAAATTTAGTACCTACCTAAAATAAGTACTAATTATGTAATATCGTGTAATATTGTAATTCAAATTTCACATTACTATAAAGTTTCAAAATTCCCTACTTCGGTATGGTCAGATAAAAATTGAATATATTATATTAATAAAAACTGTCAAAGTATTACTTCTACAAATCTGTATTTCAATTAATAAGAATACATCTAAATATAACCAATATTGTTAAAATAAAAGCACAAATTCTTTATAATTCCAAAATACCATAGAGTTCCCAGACCTCAGTCGAAGCATTCGTTTATCTAGGTATAAACCCTTTGCGCGAAGAGTAACACTTGCCAGAGACACGGGGTACCACTTGATTTGCATCCACGAGCGTGACACAATTCTTTAACAATTGAAGCCCTTGGTGTAAAAAGGATCCAAACCACAATTTGTCGTGAAGTGACTGTTTTAGCTCAAAACATTTGTTAACCAGGATTTTACTAGCCACATACAAATTATTTTACCTCTAATCCGAAAGATGTGCTATTTTTCGTAATATTTATATTTAAATAATGTTTCTAATTATATTTGACAGATTTAAAACAAATTAAAAATTTAATTTCCCAAAACTTACTTAATATGGCATGTAACCAACCTTATTACGCCAAGGTTTTCAATTTTTCAATAATAAAAAAATTGTTTAATCCGGGCCCGACTTTTCCTTCGAATCTAACAGAGATAGCACCATTCCGTCTTGCTTGATTCTCGACCGCCAGATCAAAGACGCCGACACGGAGTTGTGGAGCTGTATTGTATAAGCTGTGCTAAAAGTGTCCGCACTTTTCAATAAGCATTACATTTTTACGTCATGTGTCAAACTAACGTGACCTAGTCAGTTTGATTACTGTTTTGGTGAGAATAAACGCCATTTTATTTAAATAGCTACACTTAAATCTTATAAAAGGTTGTTTATTTTAATTTTAAATAATGGTATCATGTGCTATAAGAAGCTGTTGCAGCAGTGACAGCGTTAATAAGAAAAAAACTTCAGGAATTACATTTCATTAGTAAGTCTAAAGCATATTCTCAACAATTTTAAGGACCGTATTCTGAATTTTTGTTTCAATGTTTGTGTGTTAATTAATCATAATTTACTTTTCTAATAATATAAGTATATCAATCTTGCTAGTTTAGATTCTGATAAAAATGTAATGATAATTATACATCAGTAGTGATGCCCATATAAATCATTTGGGCTATAAAGATCATATTTTATGCTATTCCTGTAGGTACAGTTAAGGAATAAGTTTTAAATTTTCACAACGCTAAATATACAAATACTTGAATTATAGATTTCCAAAGAACTTTATACTTGAATTATAGATTTCCAAAGAACTCTGTAACGCGGGATTCATGGATTGGATTTGTAAATAGAGTTGACTGGAAACCTTCAAAATATAGTGTACTATGCTCTAGACATTTTGAAGAAAACTGTTTCTATAGAAATTCTGTACATTTTGTTCGTCTAAAAGATTATGCGATTCCGTCTTTGCTGAATCCAAGTTTAGTTCTCTTATCAGATGTGGTCGGTCACACGAAACAATTAAAAGGAACCAAAAGAGATTAACTCATATGTGCACGCAGTTTAGATCAGCAAAGAAAACTAATATTTCGTGCAATTTTTTTATTGAAATAGCAAGGCACTTTCGGCATTTAGCCATCTTAAGTGCTTATCGTCAAGCAAAAAAGTCCTTCAATATCGGTTTTCATCGTTATTTCAATAATGAACTATTGAAGAATCCTATCTTGCTAAGTCACCATTTTTAATGAGTTATTAAAAAGTGTATTGTTAATTTGTTTAAATTTCAAAGTTTAAGACCTTCTAATTAAAGATTTTCGTTAAGGCAAAGTAAACAATAAGAACTAAAGATGGTGTAATACTTTGCTGGACATCAAAAAAAATTTTCCAGAAAAATTATATATATTTCTGGTCTCATATTTTTAAGAATTTATTCTATAATTTAGATACAGTCTAGAAAGAAAGTCACAAAATTCGAGAAATCTTCTTCAATTTGGTTACAAAAAACCTCTATCTACCAAAAATTTTGACAATATTTTAATATTTTTGGATATGGCCGATAAATATATTGACGGCTTAAAAACACATTACAATGGGCAATTATTATTAGACAGTGGGAGGCATACGAGATTTTTAGGATTACAAGTCTGTATCCACAGTACTAAATGTTTATTTAATTCTTTAGTTGTGCAAAACAATTTATTATCTTTCTTACCAAAATATAAAATCTCCCAGGATAACTTGGAATTATTTTTTTGTTCGATCCGTTTACATGGGGGTTATAATAACAACCCCACAGTAAGACAATTTGTGTCAGCCTATAAAAAGCTACTCGTCCATGTAGAGTTGTGTGAAAATTTTCGTGGGAACTGTATACCCTTAGAAGAGATTAGTACTTTAAAGTTTAAAGTGCGATGTAGTCGACAACTTAATTAACATCAACTGGATTTTCATTTTCCAATCAAGCACAAGATTATTATTGAAATGTGTTGCGAGCAGGTACCTAAATGTAAGAATGTGCTATTTATCAAAAAATAAAGCAAATAAGAAAATTAGCATAAGACACCATAGTAATAAGATGGTTTTATTTGAAGGGAAATAAAACATTTAAAAAAAATGACTTTTAATTTACCCAGATAAAATCATTTATTCTAATTAAAATATATGTGTTGGAAATTTTTTTGAACAATACATTTTATATATTTTCTTAACATTAGTTAAATATTTTCAATCCGACAATCTTCAAATATAAAATTACTGACTTCAAATCAAAGTAATACTCTGTCTACGTCGTCATTTTAATTACATTTTTCTGTCAGTCTTAGCATCGCTAAGTGCGTCCATATGTCTTATCGCAAAATAGTGTTTATGTCATCTCTACTTTATTCTATCTCGATGGTTCCAGTTTTCAAAACAAATTCTGACTCATAGGCCTGTAAACTTTTGAATGCCCTTATTAGCCCTCCAGCGCATTAACCATAGGTTAACACCACTGATCTGTATTATTTTACTGGATAGGATATAGGCTATATTTAACATACTAAAAAACCGTTCCACCAAGGAGACCGGAAGTGCAACAATGCTGGCCGATTTGGGCAAATTATGGTGGGTTCACAGAACTGAAATTTGGGATAATTTGACATACCTAACCTATAATTTAATTAGTTTTTCTTCTTATTCTTCTTCTATTCCTTTTGCGGGCGATGTCCTTCGGGAAAATTCACCCATGATTTGATTTTTTATGAAAGAAAATATAAAAATGGAAACGTGAAGCATATTGTGTCTTCAGGAATGAACGTTTATTGTTTATTTCATACTCTTTTTACTTTGTTTTCTACAATAAAAACATCTCATCGTAGCTTGTTGACACAATTAAATGACAAATGGAAATAGAGGTTACGTTAAATAACATCCGGTCCGCCATATTATTTGCCCAAATCGGCCAATTTTTCGGAACGTTTCTTAGGGGGCTATATCCTATCCAGTAAAATAATACAGATCAGTGGTTAACACTAAATAAGCCATAATATAGAGCATTCAATATAAAAACCGATACACGTCATCAATCAGTTGTGAAGTCATAGCCTTGCAGTGTTGCCCAATCATCAAAATAGTCTAAGAATGTAGGAATTTTTAAAACTATGAGGTTATGTTTTTTTGGCTATGTTATTAGAAACAATTAATTTTAGATGTATAGTGAATTCTATATAAAAGCCTTTACAGCTTGTGAAATAGAACTAACAGTAGAAAAATTGAGATTATTAAGTGCTTCTGCGACACGCTGAAACAAAATAATTATATTAATTTGACGGTGATACATTATTAATCAACTCACTTCTCTTACAGCTGTTAAAGGTAACAAAGGCCCATTATTATCACGTTCTTTCTCAATATAATTTATTAGAGAAGCCACTAGTTCCTTGCAGCGACTATTTAATTATTTTGGCATTTTTCAATGAAAAAATACATAATAAACGAACACCACTATTAAATTCCTAATAAATTTGTTCTGAAAAGAACAGTTTGTTAATAATTTAATCTAAAATACAAATAATTTGTTGAAAAGAAATCGATCGATGCAAAATAATACAAAACAAATAACAATTGACAACAATGTATTAAAATTGAAAGCTGACACATTTGATGCCAACTTTTATTATGAAATTCACTAGAAAGTATTCCGTTAATAATCTGCCTACAGTACATTTACTACTGTGATATGATAAAAAATAAATTTTTAATATGCAATTTTATGAAAGGGGGGGTGGGTGGCTCAGTGGTTAGAGCCTCTGCCTGTGGATCCAAGGGTCCCAGGTTCGAATCCCACCGTTGGCCGGAATTTTTTCATTTAATTTAATTATTTAAAATTAATTCTGATGCCTTGGTAGGATTCCCCACTCGACCATTCACTGTTGGGTTCTAATTAACAGTGCTGTTCCTAAAGTGGCGCTGGGAAACAGTAACAAAGCCTACACAGAACACACATGATTGAGAATTTAAACACAAATTTGAGACTGGCATATTAGGTATATACACCTAGGCCATAAACCGAAAAAAAAAAAAAAAAAAAAAAAATTTATGAAAATATACTCCATGCGTCTAAATTTATTCATTTATTTGCAAAATAAAATTTAATTATTTTTATTAGTGTGTGTGGTACCAATGACTGTCACTCACGTCATCTCTGACGTGCATCGGTTTTTATATTGAATGCTCTATATCCACATTACTCATAAAAGAGATACCAGTTACTGTGTGATCCACTTTTCATTCACTGATAAACTTTTACTTTTTGTACCTATAACAAATATATCCTTAAAAATGTAAACAGATCTTTATATTTTATACTAACCTGGCTACATCTGGATATACCATTAACAATTTTCTTAAATATTTATTATCCATTTTAAAAAGATCATAGTTATTTTCAAAAAGTCGATTTCAAAAGCAAGAAAAAGTATTTCAGACATCAATCAACAACCATATTGACTTTAATTTGACAGTGACATTTCGTTTTAGACACACATTTCAGATCACAATAATGTAAAATTTGCGACCGTTGTCTGGGACCAATTAAAAAAATACTTCTATGACATTTATTCGTTTCTTAACCGCTCATTGGCCGTTCACCGACTAAGGCAGATAAAGATAATTATTTCATATATTTTGAACACGACTATATCACGGCATAAGAAACAATCGGCAGGCTAACTTGTCTTGGCGGCAACGCTACGCGCACATCTACACGCACACCGCCATTTTGGGGTCCAACCTCTCAATCCAGCCAGTGGCGTCACTGTCGTCGTTTATCAACAAAAACAAAAAAGTTGCAGCAGCTCGGAATCAGTAGCGTGTATCTTAAATTTATCTTGTTTGTGATGTTTGTATTATGTAGTTATTGTTATTTTTTTAGAATTATAGATATTTTTTGACACTTTTTATATAGTGGTTGTTTTCCAGTGTTAATTTCTTAACTTTTAAGTGTATTACTATGTCTGGGCAAAGTTGTGCAGCAAAAAACTACATGAATAAACTGTATTAAAAGATTTTTTCGGTGTCACATACAATCAAAATCATGTGTCTTAAGCAGTACTATTAAAAATGTAAAATTCTTATATTTTGTCGAAGTAAATTCAAAAGCCCGTCAATTTTCAAACTAAAATAGCATTACATCTTTCTATATTAACGACTGAGTATTAATTGCACAAAACTATTCCATATGTCGCTGAAGGTAAACATGCTGCCAAATTTCTATGAGGAATCTGCAACTCTTAATTATCCTTCCTCCATATGGTAACTGTGTAAACCTTACATCGGTCCAATTTCAAAGGACGTTCAAAAAATTGGAATGTTTAAATTTATTACATTCTGGAACTGAAAACTGCGAAACAGGTGGGGATGTTTTACTTGTAAGGCTGCATGAAATTCGTAGGACTAGTAAGGATGAACCATTTTCCAAAATAGCGTGTAATGGTGGCAATATTGTAGAAAATGCAAATATAAACAAGCATATTAATGAATTGCATGCACAAAATATTAATATTTTTTAAGAAAATTTTATTATATAAGCGGATTTTTAATAAAAAAATGTCTTAAAATTCAACGTTGCGGTGTATGTACACAATATGCCTTATCACACGAATATTTGGATACAAACTCCATGTATTGTTATTATAAAGCATACAAAGAAAGCAAATGAAGATATTTTTGGCAATTTAAAAATGTCAAATATTAGTTTTGTATGTTTAATAACAAAAATTGAAATAATTTTTCAACACAACTTTGAATTATTTATCATTAAATCCGGCGTTTGAAATTTTTTTTTAGATTTAATTAATTCCGAGATTTCCATAAATATATGTTATTAAGTGTCGATTCCACCGTTGTGTTAAACGGAGATTAAAATGACATTGTTAATGTAAAAATGTCATTTTAAACTTCATTTAACACAACGGTGGAATCGGTCCTAAGTTATATTTAAGGCTGCTTATATATTACACTTTAAAAATATTAATAGAAATTTTAAGACCATCAATAAAAACAAGCTAATTATTTGGCGCAATCTGTAGAGCATGTTTGTTTTAATACGATCCTGCCTAACAATACCTTATTTTATTACAAAATCTTTAAATACGCTTTAATCCGACCCTTACCAAGACCCCCGAATGGCGTCGCCAAAGTCAAATTTTCTTAGTATAATATTTGTATGCGATCAGCGGCAAGTGAGCCTGCCGATTGTTTCTTATGCCGTGACTATATTTCGAAACTCGCTCTTAGTAACAAATCTAGTTACTTTTCCCTGTGTAAATGCGTCTTTTCAATTCGCTCCTTCTAGTTTAAAAACAGAGTATAATACAATCTCATTAAAAAAGTGGCCACCCTGTATACCTAATAATTTTGTAATTTTTTTTTATAAAGAAAAGTGTCAATGACGTCTTTCAGTAATATCTAAAAAGTATTTTGGTTCGTTTTAAATCTACTATCTACGTCTTTGATAAACGTACTTTCCGTGACGTATTTTTCACTCTAATCAAGAGGAAATAATCTTAAAATGTTTGTCTATCTATCGATTCTACTGTCAAATAAGTGATGTGAAGTTGGTATTTATAGCAAAAACTTTTTGCGTAATTATGTTATAAAATAGGTATTGTATTGGAGGTATTTTGTTAAATAGAGGCGTAGAAACCAGTGAAAAATATTCCTCGGTGATATTTATTTTGAGAATATGTTTCCTATGACACGTGACGCTGCTTTCGTCAAATCAAGTTGGCCGAATTTTGTCACAATACCACATTGTTGTATTATCGCTGTGGTACATGGATTACCATGACTGCGGAACTACAGAACACTCACTCTTAGGTAACGGTAACTCTTTTAGATAATGGTGATAGAATTACAGCGCTTCGGTGTGGTGGATTTTTCCAGTAAGTCCTTATCGGACAAGAGTCCATATGGAAGGAAAAAATAAGAAGAGAAGAATAACGCGGAGCCCTAAAAAAATGAAAGTAAAAATTAATCACGCTTAAAACAGCATTAATCGTTTTAAAGCGATCAACCGGTAATTTGCGGTATTTACCGTTTTAATTAAAGCAATGTTTCTTATCCTTAGTTATTTTCTATAACGTCATATTTAAGCCCTTTCAAACGTCATTAATTGTAACCGGTAAATACCTGAGTCCAGAAGTGGGTTAATAAATTCGATCATGTATTAGGATAGATACACCTTACTCGTGGAAGTAATGGGTTTAATGATTATCTAGACGGGGAGAGAGGAAAGGTACAGAAACGGAAAACTTGGCAGTGCCGTATCGTATGAAAGGGGTTATATATTGTAAATTACTATAACATGCTAGATGAAAGCGGATGGACATGAAAAATATTGTTTTATAGCATATATTTTTAACTTTCAATGTAAGAATAGTATTTCACAGTATTGTAATACTACATAGACCATGCACAGGCTTGTCCTTTTATATATTATTTACTAAATTTTATAGGATTATTAATTTTATACTATAAACAATTTGTATATGTCGTAGGCTTATGGTAAAATCAGTCTTATTGTAATACGCCTAGGCTTTTTCAATACGACTAGGCATATTATAATACTACCCAAATAATTAAGAATCTCACAATTTGACTGATCATTTCGGGCGTATTATAACAAGCCTCTCGATTGTTAGTTTTATTGTTAAATTGAATAGATGCGCAAGTGTTTTAGAATCCGACTAGATGAAATCCGTCGTATTATAATACGACTGACGATGTGCCAAGTTGTTAAGGGCTTTAGTTACGTGATTTCAAGGTTTACCAAGGGTATAACCAAAGTGATCTCTAGTTCATCGCTTTAAAACGGTTATTGGGTCCTATGATTGAACGTTTACGTTATCCGTAACGCACATGTTAGGCCGAATTTTAAAAGTAACGAGGCAAGTTCGTATGATGGAAACCTGTTAAATTAGAACATAACAGGCGGAAAATAACAGTAATGTGTTATGAAAGACTTTACATCATACGAATTTGTCTTTATGCTGTTAAAACTCGGCCTAACATGTACGTTACGGATAACGTAAATGTTCAATCATAGGACCCATTGTCTCATCTCTCAATTCGGCACGTGTTGAGACGACTATCTTCATTCCACAGAATGCGATTCGTATATGTAGTATGACAAGGTGGCTTATTGATAATAAAGCACGTAGGGTTATGGTGAAGAATCTTTTATTATCGGAACAAGAAAACTAACATACAGTGAGCACCATAAGTCTTACCCCCCCCTATCTAACTCATTACTGGAGTCTTGTTAGGAAAATTGCCGAGACAGGTCGATTTTTGATTTCTACAATGTATATTTTTGTATGATTAGTTTACCCTTAATTTCATTCCTTACTGGAGGGGAGCAACCCTTTCGAAACATTTAAATGGCATGGGGTGGTGAGTGATAGCTTATTTGAAAGGGGGTTTTATTCTCTATTCAACCGTGCAAAAAAAATTTAAATTTGCTTCATTACGTGTTGATTTATTAATGTTTAAAAATAACAAAACCTCACAAAAAAAAGGAAAGCAACTAAACTAACAGTGACCTTCCAATGGCAAAAAGTCTTACTTCACGTCTGAACCAAAACCGAAATCATGCAGGGCCGAATTTTAATTCTAAGGATGAGTGCGCTACGTTAATTTCCGTTATTCTGAAACAACAATTAGTCGATAATTAATGAAGCAAATTTCAAAAATTTTTACACGGTTGAATAGAGAATAAAACTCTCTTTCAAATGAGCTATCACTCGCCACCCCATGCCATTTAAATTTTTCGAAAGGGTTGCTCCCCTCCAGTAAGGGATGAAATTAAGGGTAAACTATTCATAAATTGTACACTGTAGAAAACAAAAATCGACGTGTCTCGGCGATTTTCCTAACAAGACTCCAGTAATGAGTTAGATAGGGGGGGTAAGACTTATGGTGCTCACTGTATATAACTAATAAACGAATGAACTGATATAATGTAATGAATGTTGTATTATTTATTCGCGTATGAATAGAAGGATTGTCTTGTATGTACCCACTGAATGACCGGCTGTAATACGTGTACGTTAAAACCACGTTCGTATGTATGTGTGTAAGAATGCGAGTGTCCGAGTTATCTACCGTCTTAGTCTAGCGCGCTAGACAAACAGCTCCACAACTCCGTGTCGGCGTCTTTGATCTGGTGGTCGAGAACCAAGCAAGACGGAATGGTGCTATCTCTGTTAGATTCGAGGGAAAAGTCGGGCCCGGATTAAACAATTTTTTTATTATTGAAAAAATTAAAAACCTTGGCGTAATAAGGTTGGTTACATGCCATATTAAGTAAGTTTTGGGAAATTAAATTTTTAATTTGTTTTAAATCTGTCAAATATAATTAGAAACATTATTTAAATATAAATATTACGAAAAATAGCACATCTTTCGGATTAGAGGTAAAATAATTTGTATGTGGCTAGTAAAATCCTCGTTAACAAATGTTTTGAGCTAAAACAGTCACTTCACGACAAATTGTGGCTTGGATCCTTTTTACACCAAGGGCTTCAATTGTTAAAGAATTGTGTCACGCTCGTGGATGCAAATCAAGTGGTACCCCGTGTCTCTGGCAAGTGTTACTCTTCGCGCAAAGGGTTTATACCTAGATAAACGAATTCTTCGACTGAGGTCTGGGAACTCTATGGTATTTTGGAATTATAAAGAATTTGTGCTTTTATTTTAACAATATTGGTTATATTTAGATGTATTCTTATTAATTGAAATACAGATTTGTAGAAGTAATACTTTGACAGTTTTTATTAATATAATATATTCAATTTTTATCTGACCATACCGAAGTAGGGAATTTTGAAACTTTATAGTAATGTGAAATTTGAATTACAATATTACACGATATTACATAATTAGTACTTATTTTAGGTAGGTACTAAATTTGTACTTGGAGAAAGTAATATCGATTTTTACAAGAAAACTTGAAAAGTAAATTAATTTAGTTCCTATTTCTGATGTAAAACTTAAGTTTTGGTTTAAACCAAGAAAACAAATAAATTATAGTTTGTTCAACAAGGGTGGATATGATAGCAATATCACACAAAGACGAAGTTTGAGCACGACGTCGTATGCGGAGTACTCAATCGTCTGATTGTGATATGAACAATCCACTCGATATGGTCAGTATATTTTTTCTACGACCCACTAACGAAAATCTACAAATTTAAAAAATTATTTTAGGTTATTTAGACAAAATAACTAATTTTAAAATAATTTACGAAGTTGACTAATTTATAAAATAAAATTAACATGAAAAATTAATTAGTCCTCGGCCTAGATTCGATCCCGGGCTTTTCGCGTGGAAGGCAGATGCTCTGTCCTCATCTTCACCGAAACTTTCAGGACTTTAGTTTTAATACTCGTAATTAAATTAGTATCATGTAGTTTGATTAAAATTTATTTTTTTTTAAATGTGGACACAATAAAAACAAAAATGCTATTATTTATCGAGTCTACACAAAAATTTTAATGTATATTTAATATCAATAACTAAAATATATATTGACAATTAGTTTAACAGAATTGTCACTTATTTAAAAAAATTTAAATAATAGGAGTTGGGTGACCAAAATATGAACTGTGATTTGTAGATTTAATTTTGTTAAAGTGTTCTCACTACCTAAAATGGATATGAAATATATTCGTAGTTGAACGCAATAACATACTTTTTCGTTTTGTAGTATGTGCATAGATTGGCTAATATCCATGCACAGATTACAAAACGAAAAAGTATGCTATTGCCTTCAATTGAACGAATATATTTCATATCCATTCTAGGTAGTGAGAACACTGCAAAAAAAAATAAATTCGCCAATCACCGTTCATATTTTGATCAACCGACTGCTATTATTTTTAAAATTTTAAATAAATGACAATTCTGTCAAACTAATTGTCAGTATATTTTTTAGTTATTGAGATTAAACATACAATAAAATAAGTTATTCTTTTGGAAAACGTTAGCATGGATGACTAAAGGGTATTGGGTTAATTAATTCTAAAAGTGTGGTACAAATGTTATTTTTTGTAGCCAATTCTTCAAAATTATTTTGAAATATCTTTTCAATATTGAATATTAGTTCTACAAATTCATCATTTGACAGTTGCAGATTTCCAAATGTATCTGGATTGGCGTTATCATATGCCTTTAAAAAGCAATAAAAAGAAAAATCATCTAATTCAACGTGATCTTTGTTATATTTAAGACAGGTATCGCAGAGGAGTGGATCCGCAAGGCTTTTATTAAAAGGTAACCACACACATACCTGATAAAAATTTTCTGTATCAATTCGTCTTTACAATAATTTAGGGTGTTAATAATTTTATCATAAAATAAAATACAAGGTGTTCCATTTAAAAAACATACATTTTAATTTGCCAGGCAAAAACGTGACACCCTGTATATCCAAAGATATTTTTAAAATATGTAGGTATTTTTCAAATCCATATAACTTTTATTCAAAACTTTCTTGCGTGTCTACAACAAAATAATGAACAATAACGCACTAATGGGATACCCTGTATAAATTATATTTTTAACAATGAACATTTCTTATAATGTGGTACTTATCGGTTTGGGTCCTTGGGAAAACTAAAGAATGTTTTCTTGCAGCTTATTAAAACAGCTTTTGACTGCACAAACAGAATGATGTCTTTTTTTTTTTTCACTCATTCTACTCATAGCTAAAGAGTCACCAAAATAATAACAGTACCTTTAACTCAAACAAAATCAACGAAATTATAGGCTCCACGAAATTATACAATCAACGAAATTATACGCACGACTCAACACCTTACCTAAGTATGCTTCTGAACACCAAAACCGTCTTTTCCCTTCGAAGGCGGAGCTTAAGCGATGCGCGACGAAATCGACGCAAACCGTTGCCGCCAAGAGAGTGTTTTAGCTGTATTGTTAAGCTGTGCTAAAACAATATGCATGCCGCCAACGTCACAGAACACTGTCCCACTGGAGTACCGTCAAAAGTTTGAATATATATTCAAAGGTGTTACCACAGTATATAATGTTTCTCTCTATTCAATTCGTTACGTGTTAAGTATGCACCACATACTTTGATTTTCTTTACTATACGGTGCAAGAGAGAGGTCCGACACGCCCAACATAGGGCGCGGCCATTTTGATTCCTATGCCACAGTTTATAGCTAAAGAATCAGATCACTCACTCTGCGTCGGCACTTTTGATCTTAATGTTCCAGTTTATACACTGCGCAACTCGGATAATACAATATATGACAACCGCCTATAATAAAACAGCAGTATTCTGCGTATCCTGAATTTGTATCCATGGAGTGGATGTTATTTTGGAACTTTCAACTGGTCCGAGTGAGCTAACTGATTCTTTAGCAATAAACTGTGACTCCAAAAATAATATTCACTGACACTGACAACAGCAAGCAAAATATCAGGTTTTCTTGTTTTAATCTGACAGGTTAAAACGACTAAACCGACAATTCCGGAAGCAGAAGTGGATGACTAAAACGCACCTGGCTTATTACTGTCAGTATATCCCACTAAGTCAAGTTCGTTCGTTGGCCCAGAGGTCTAAGGTGCGGGTTTTTGATTGCCAGACTCTCCGATAGTGGGTTCTAATCCCCACGGCTGAAAAAAAAAATAATTTTTTTTTCAGCAATTTCAACTTACAATTTTTTTTTAATAATTAATCGAACTAAAAAGTAGAAAATAAATATAGTTTAAACAAACTAAAAACACGCTTTTATAATACATCGAACTAAAAAATGAAAAATAAATATAGTTTCAAATAACTAAAAAACACGCTTTTGGAGCATATCAAACTAAAAAGTTAAAAATCATTTTTTTAACACGCTTTTATTCAAATAAACTTAAAACAATAATAAATGGAAAATATTAGTATTATTGTGAAAAAAGCGTGGAGCGCTTTGTCCATATTTCTCGTACATCGAGCGCCCGACACTTTTTTCACAATAATACTAGTATTTTCCGTTTATTATTATTTTAAGCTTATTTGAATAAAAGCATGTTAAAAAAATGATTTTTAACTTTTTAATTTGATATGCTCTAAAAGCGTGTTTTTTAGTTTTTTGAAACTATACTTATTTTTATCTTCAGTTCATTAATTATAGCCATTGTAAGTTTTTAAATTATTGTCACTCCGTTGAATACCCAACGGTACCAGTTAGAGTAAAAGACATAAAAAAATATGTAACCTTACTTTCAGTCTTCAACAAAGGAATTTCAACTAAACTTTTTCTAAATTAGTTTCAGAAATGGAATAGTTCATTAATTATATATGAAGGTAAAATACCTCTTAATACTTTCTATTGCATTTAGAAAAACTTGACGTTTAATTTTCGAAGACTCTAACCATGAAATGAAAACTATATACGAACATGCATTGGAGTTCTATATCTAAAAACAATAATTCATCGGACATCAATTTTACCAAAAACTGACTAATCGGACTTTCAAATGAACGCCAAAACTCCATATGAAAGTTGAAAGTGGCATTTGGAAGTGTGAAGTTGAAGACGAGGCAAACAACAGAAACCTTTTAGTCAGTATTGAACTCGTAATTTTGCTCATGTTCAATTCATTAAACGGTTTATCTTCGGCACTCTTTCCCTTCGATATAAATGAAGGTATTGCTATACTATAGTGGAGAGGCTTGCTCGTTAATATTTATAGAAAAAATTTCAATTTCAAATTTTTGTTCTTTCCGAGATTGGAGGTTGTTTGTTTAATCATGAGCCATAAACTAAATGTTTGGAAGTAGATACTTTTTCTTCACTTTCTTTATCTGTAAACTCAGTGGCGCGCGTCTTATAGTGATTGCAATTGGCGACCTTGTCGGGTAGTTTGTGATTTTTCGGATTTAAACCGTAAGGATTATCAAATTAAAAAAAGGAGTAAAAACATTTTATTAAGAAACTTTTGCAAATAGGGTTATAATTAATGTCATATAGTATACGAGTGTGTAAAGTGAAATTTTTCACATGAGTGGGAAATATTGTCATACGAGGCATAAGGCGAGTACGAAAATCACAAGTCTAAAAAATCACTTTTACACAACTGATGTATAATAAATTTTCTACGACCAATAAATATAAATTCTGGCAATGGAAGTCCAATCAAAGTGTGGTTGGTTCTAGATATGTTTCTAGATGTGTTATTGAAAGGGTTTTATAAATTATGTTTTGTAGAAATTAAAAACAATGTGATTCCTTTTACAAACACTTTCATAGAATAATTAAGGTATGTGTATACAAATATTAGAATACAATAATATTTTTCATCGGTTTATTTTATTTTTAATTCAACAAGTAATGAGATAAACAATTATGAACAAGAACCTTTTTATTACTTAATTATTATATCTTACCTACTTTTTCTGAAGTTATCAAAATAATACGAAAAAAAATAGCGAAAAGATTAACGAATTGCTTAACTGTAGGGGTGATATAAAAAATAAACCAAAGTAATCGTATTTTTTCGACATAAAAAAATTTAACAAGCGTCAAGTTAGTATACAGTATAGATACTTTTAAATTATTTAAATATATAATAAAAATTAATATCTAAGATCTAGGTATACAAATTAATGTTAACAATTTAATCATCAAATTTATTTTACTGTTAATATGGACATTACATAGATCGAAATAGAAATGATGCCTCTGACATTTTTAACAACTGGTGCGAAAAGTAGATTCATATTCACATACGGGCGGAAAGCAGATTCTTATCCTTACGAGAAAAATGTTTTTGGTTTATGCGTTATTAGAACCTCTCGCTTTTCGTTTCTTTTGTCGATAGTTTTTATTTTAAGATCTTAAATTTTTTCTGTTTATTTCTTTATACAGGGTGTTTCATTGGTAAAGGGGCTCCCTTTAACCATGGATGGAGACCACCGAGGTGCTTCCAAATAACCCATACTTAATGGGTCTTTCAACCTTTATAGCCGATATACAGGGTGTTTTATCAATTTGGCCTATTTCTTTCCAGACTCATAACTTATTAACCACCCTGTATATGTTTTTGACATTTGGCGTACTTATTCACCGTAACTTACCAAATCTAAAAAGGTATAAACAAAAAACGAAATCCAGGTCCGTCTTTACAAAAAATTAATAAATTCGTCCTTCCTTAAAACAACATCCTGTATGTCTGAATTTGAAATTTTTGTTTTCATATTTGAAAAGAGCACAAAAAACTGAATCCAATAATGTACATTTGATTATTTCGCAGACGATTTTACTACTGAAATTAGTCCAAATTGTTATTTTTGATTAAGTGTAAAGGTTAAAGAAAAAGTCCTTTATTTCTCACAAGTCAATTTATTGGCGACCGGTTTCGAAGTTGTCACTTCATCATTGGGCATTTTGGAGGTACAAACTGGAAACGGACGGAGTTTTATTAATTTTATTACGGTATATTTAAAATTATTTAAAGAAGTATATTTCTAAAAGCTACAGATATGTCAATACTTATAATTGTATGTATCTATACCATTTCAAAAAATAATTTCAGGTCCGGTTTTAGAGCTAAAAATCAGAATTTTTTTTTTTTCGACCGCACCCTGTATAAATTATTCCATCTAAGTTTTAATAAATAGTATGTAGGATAATAATATGGAAAGAGACTAACATTCAGTAGAACAAATAATAACATTTACAACTAAAGGAAAAACACATAAATAATAACTAATTAATACATAATAAACAAATCAAAATAACAACTAATAATACAAAGAAATACAAATGTTGGAAATGAAGTAATAAACCTTATTGCTACTAAAAACTACAAGAGTTGTTCAAAATGACCTCCATTTTGTTCGATGCAGTTTCTTGCTCATTTTAAAATATGGTTGACGGCTTTTCTGAGTACATCGGGATTATTTTTCATTTCTTCGCACGCGTTTTTTATCCTCCCAACTAGTTCTTCCCTACTATTTATGGGAGTGGAATATACTTTTGTTTTTAGATGGCCCCAAACGTGGTAATCCAGCGGATTAAAGTCAGGCGATCTTGAAGGCCAGTGTATGTAGTATACGAAAGGAGGTATTTAGGACCTAACGTTACATTCGTAAATAATAAATAAGTATAATTATTTTATTATTAGATTATCTTATAGGCCTTGGAATTGGCATTTCACATTTTTATGTCATTTGTATTTGCATCTTCTGTCAGTCATTATTGTTTTTCAGTATTTTCCGTGATATTTTTTATTGTATTTGGTAATTATTAAAAATGCCATATCAATATACTAACGAAGAATACGCAGATATAATTTACATTTATGGTTTTTGTGATGGTAATTCTCGAGATGCAGAAAGGAAATATAAATTGAGATTTCCTGGTCGAAGATCACCAAATTTCAAAAATTTTATTCGCGTTTTTAATTACAAGAGAAGATATGGTAGATTCCCAACAGCTCAATTAAACGAGCATCGTGAAAGGCAGCATTTGAATGTGGAACATAAATATGGTTAATAATAATCCAGAACTGAGCACAAGGAGAATTAGTTATGCATTTAATGTACCTCATACCAGCGTATGGCGACGACTAAAAAACATCGTTTACACCAGAGATACCCATATCATATTCAGGAAGTACAGAGCATAGATATATAACCAAGACAGATTATTTACGAAATTTTTGAAGAATGAACGGTGGTGTCCGCGGTAGAAACTCAATAATCGGATTGAACATTGATGCCAAGTTTACGTGCTTTTAACTATAGATATATATGACCAATACAGATTACACAATTTCTGAAGTCAACGCGGGTTATCCTCGACAGAAATACAATATTTGGATAAAATTAAAATATTGATGCCAAGTTTGCGATGTTTTTAACTGTAGTAATGTTACTGCGTTTGCTTGAATTACTGTTAGGTCTTTAAATTGTCAAAAAAAAAAATAATGTCAGACAACAGCGGAAGTAGAGTAGACCGCAATTGTGGAGGGTCGTATATTGTTTCATTAATAAAAATTCCTTCGATACAGTACTAGTCCAGGAGCCAGTGAATTTTTTTGTACTTGTTTTCCCGGTCCGTGTATATTTAAATAATCTATTCCCGGTGAACTGTATATTTAAAATGGAACGCCAATCTATTAACAAAAGTAAGCCAGATTGAATTCGCGCATTACGTCACATCGATACAAGTGAGATTGTTTACAAAGTGCCTTTGCAGGCCTATTTTGCCTATTTCATGTATTTGTTTTTAAATCATGTTAAATTACTATTTTTGAAACTCAACAAGGACAAAATCCAATTAACTCTTCCGTTGTGTATATATATAAGATAAATTAACTGAAGTTTTATTAGTAAAGTATTAATACTAAAATTTTAATGTAATTTACAGAAAATAGCTAGGTATTTATTTGTTTTTAAATAATTTGATAATTTATGAAAAAAGGGAGTAAAAGTGGAATGACCAGTGGCCAGTAGGTCAGTCAATACAAAGTATTATATATTTCTATTATAACATAACTAAAATACCTACATCTTTTATTCATAAGGACATAAGTTAAAAACCATTTTAATATATGCATTAGAATGAAGTAATAATAACTTAAAGAGATGAGGTCTTAAAGTAATAGCTGGTACAGCATGTTTTTTAAACGTTTCCTCATTGCTGCTAGAATGAAATCACTTACTATGAAATGTGCTTTAAAAACGGCATTTATAGCAGTCAGTGTTCAGTCTTAGGATCTCTTCCTGAAGCCCTCATCCAAGCTGCATACATATTAAAAAATAATTAAAAAAAAAAAAACATATATACCTATATAGTTTTCGGTTCTGGGTGCCCTAAAAGAGGATACTTAGCCGACAATTTGGCTCAGATAGCTTAAACCCAAAAGTCACACCCAGAACCAGGACGTATTGCTATCCTTTTAAGTAAAAAATAACTACAAATAACTTACCTGAAAAATGAAGGCGTCTAACTTTACACCAAAAAAACCATACACTTTTTCCCATTGTTGCAAGCACCCGATGACGATTAGGTAGATATCAACTAGAAGCATGTACTTAATGGTTATAAAGCTTATTTTAACACAAAAAGAATAAAGCACTAGTCGAAAAGGAGCAATCAAATATAAATAGACCACAATATTAAAATTCAAATTAAAAACAATATATAAGACAAATACTCTAAAAGCGCAAAAGATCAGAACCAAATAAAATGAATAACCATAATAACCTAAAAATCACACTAAAATTGCAAAAACTATTACTGTAAAATCATGAGATTACATCAATAATGCATATGCGTCGGAGTATCGCAAATGTCAAAAGTACAGTGTTTCCATGAAAATGTAGCTATGTTTTTAGCAATATTATAGGACCATTTCAACCACGCGCATCCAACGATATTGGCGTTCCACAGTTCACTGTATTTTCCTCACACCTCTAGTATAAATGATTTGACATAACGAAACTAACAATAATTATAATTAATGTAATAAGTGATTCGTGAATTCTAAATAAAACAATTATTATATAAAAGTGTAAAAGGAAATGTAATTTATTTCCCTATTTTCTTCTGTAATATCTTCAATTATTATGTTTAATTTCTATAAATAAACCAACTGGTTAGGTGAAACATTGTGATATAAGATTTTATTTATGTGTCCTATGCGTACACTTTAATATACAAAACACCTGGAACATTCTTTAAATAAATGTGGTCGTAGAAATAATTGTGTACATAACTCGTTTGAAAGTGTATTTTATGCACTTGCCAAATATATTATCCATAAAGATTAATCAGACTATTTTTTTACTTAACTTCAGTACATCTCTTACTACTAAAACTATTTTTATCAATGGAAAAAAGGGCCGTGTTCTCGTATGTTTTGGCGCATTTTCGGCCTCAGTCCATCGGATCCCCCCTCTAAATATATATGAATTTTGCTTAGAATTGCTAATCCTACAATTCTCTATTCGTGCTTGCTGACTGGAAAAATAAATACCGAAAATCGTCACTGTCTTCTGGACTATACAATGATGATGAGAACTTCACAACAAATACACTTTTATGAATGGCTAGTTGGGGATGTGGTACAGAGGTTAGAAGCAGGCGATGAAATTCCTAGAATTAATTTTAGTAGGTGGATCCTCTTAAATCGGCAAATTGTACGTAGATGCATATTTACGGATGAGGCCCAGTTTACAAGAGACGTGTTCAATTTACGAAACTCGCACATTTGGTCGACAGAAAATTCATTTGCTGTCAGAGAGACCCATTCACAATACAAATTTTCAGTAAATATTTAGTGCGGCGTTTTTGATAATAAATTAATTGGACCACATATTTTCCCACACAGACTGACTGGCGAAATTTATTTAGATTTTCTTCAAAATATGTTGCCTGTTCTATTAGACGATGCAGATGTAGATATAGCCGGTATATATTTTCAACATGATGGTGTTTCACCGCATTACCGGCTAATTGTGAGAAAATTTTTGAATGAAAATTTTCTTAATACGTGGATAGGCAGAGGTGCTCCCAATCACTGGCCTTCACGATCGCTTGACTTTAATTCGCTGAATTAGCACGTTTGGGGACATCTAAAAACAAAAGTATATTCCACTCATAGAAATAATATAGAAGACCAATATAAACATAACATTTAAGAAGAAATTGAAACCTACTGTGCATAAAAACGCGTCTCTGCGCCTGACATCGCAAAATAGTGTGTCTAGAAGCTTGCGCAATATGCATGACTTGTCCCTGTAGTGTTGCCAAATATATTAAACATACCTAACAGAAAAGAATTTTAAATTAATTAATTTTTAAATTATATGATTTAAACAGTTTATATCTACGAAATATCGCCACAAAATAACTTATAAACATTTAAATAATCAACTAATAATATTTATGTGTAATTACATTCCCAAAAATATAAACAAATACCGTATTAATGTCATTAATACCGTATTTTTAATGTTCAATAAGCGATTCACCTACAAATTCAATATTGACCTGGCAATAGCACTAAAATCCGGTGTTTCAAGGCTATATGACGCTGCCCTTACAGGACCGTTTGTAGTTTATTATTTATGCCGCGTTTGAGAATCCACATCGGATGCATCTGAGATGTAGTAAGTAGTAAATCTTTGATCACGTGATTCAGTATACCTAAATGTAATGGGACAGATGTGTCCGATGTGGATAAAAAACGCTCGAGATGTAAAAAATGCATACGATGTGCATTAATTACACGATGAAAGTGGCATTTTATTTTTAGTTTTGTGTAGTGTTTAGTCAAATCCTAGGTACAATAAAAGACATTTTTACATTGGCTAATGAAAATGTAATCAATGTATTAGGCAGCTGTTATATTTATTACAAGATTTATGTCTGCAAATCTAAACCTACCTAAGAATTATAATTATGTAAATAGAGAGCTGTATATTTATATACAGGCTGTCCAGCGACGGGGAGACATTATCGATATCGGTTTTAAGGCATTTTAAAACATAAACCCAATCTCAACAATCTTAGGAACTCTTCTGTCACTCGATATTTTAATCGGTACTTCCTCTTCGCTTTTTGGCTGACACAACAATTATTTACATTTCTTCATTCCTTACCGCGTTCGAACCAGTAAGGTTTAAAGAAATTTAAAAAAAACCTACTTTAAAAATAAAGATGTTAATGATTTTCTTATGGATCCCATATTCAGATCTTGACTTAATGTATATAAAACTGTTTCCTTTTCTAACAAAAATAATCCTAGAAATCGGGCAACGTGGTAAAGAATTATCGCTCAACATACATAAAAAAATATTTCAACGAATTGAAAATATCCTACCATTTTGAAGTATGTTAAAAAAAAATTGTTAATAAAGTGAAAAGTAGGGCATGAACATATATTATAAAGTATATAAAATGATAGATAAATCCAGTTAGGAAGGTATTATAAATAAACTGTGGAAATATCGAGAATCTCGATTTTGAATCGGAAAAATATTCTACGCAATTTAGTATGAAAGCTGATCAAAATGAAACACATGAACGACAAACTGTTTGTGTGTGTGTGTGTGTGTGTGTGTGTGTGTGTGTGTGTGTGTGTGTGTGTGTGTGTGTGTGTGTGTGTGTGTGTGTGTGTGTGTGTGTGTGTGTGTGTGTGTGTGTGTGTGTGTGTGTGTGTGTGT
Organism: Psylliodes chrysocephalus; assembly: GCA_927349885.1. Classification (NCBI taxonomy): domain Eukaryota; kingdom Metazoa; phylum Arthropoda; class Insecta; order Coleoptera; family Chrysomelidae; genus Psylliodes; species Psylliodes chrysocephalus. The sequence continues at coordinate 22,889,117 of OV651828.1, read as the reverse complement.
GTGTGTGTGTGTGTGTGTGTGTGTGTGTGTGTGTGTGTGTGTGTGTGTGTGTGTGTGTGTGTGTGTGTGTGTGTGTGTGTGTGTGTGTGTGTGTGTGTGTGTGTGTGTGTGTGTGTGTGTGTGTGTGTGTGTGTGTGTGTGTGTGTGTGTGTGTGTGTGTGTGTGTGTGTGTGTGTGTGTGTGTGTGTGTGTGTGTGTGTGTGTGTGTGTGTGTGTGTGTGTGTGTGTGTGTGTGTGTGTGTGTGTGTGTGTGTGTGTGTGTGTGTGTGTGTGTGTGTGTGTGTGTGTGTGTGTGTGTGTGTGTGTGTGTGTGTGTGTGTGTGTGTGTGTGTGTGTGTGTGTGTGTGTGTGTGTGTGTGTGTGTGTGTGTGTGTGTGTGTGTGTGTGTGTGTGTGTGTGTGTGTGTGTGTGTGTGTGTGTGTGTGTGTGTGTGTGTGTGTGTGTGTGTGTGTGTGTGTGTGTGTGTGTGTGTGTGTGTGTGTGTGTGTGTGTGTGTGTGTGTGTGTGTGTGTGTGTGTGTGTGTGTGTGTGTGTGTGTGTGTGTGTGTGTGTGTGTGTGTGTGTGTGTGTGTGTGTGTGTGTGTGTGTGTGTGTGTGTGTGTGTGTGTGTGTGTGTGTGTGTGTGTGTGTGTGTGTGTGTGTGTGTGTGTGTGTGTGTGTGTGTGTGTGTGTGTGTGTGTGTGTGTGTGTGTGTGTGTGTGTGTGTGTGTGTGTGTGTGTGTGTGTGTGTGTGTGTGTGTGTGTGTGTGTGTGTGTGTGTGTGTGTGTGTGTGTGTGTGTGTGTGTGTGTGTGTGTGTGTGTGTGTGTGTGTGTGTGTGTGTGTGTGTGTGTGTGTGTGTGTGTGTGTGTGTGTGTGTGTGTGTGTGTGTGTGTGTGTGTGTGTGTGTGTGTGTGTGTGTGTGTGTGTGTGTGTGTGTGTGTGTGTGTGTGTGTGTGTGTGTGTGTGTGTGTGTGTGTGTGTGTGTGTGTGTGTGTGTGTGTGTGTGTGTGTGTGTGTGTGTGTGTGTGTGTGTGTGTGTGTGTGTGTGTGTGTGTGTGTGTGTGTGTGTGTGTGTGTGTGTGTGTGTGTGTGTGTGTGTGTGGGTTTGTCGGGAAATCACTGTGTGGCCATGCGCATAATTCATACTATAGTAGTGTGGCCATCCTGAATTGTGTGGCCATTTTTGGGACCCCACAAGTTAAAAGCAGCTCTAACGCATTCTACACGTTATGCTGATTCGAATGGTACCTACTTTAATACATTGTCCCCAAAAGTGATGTTATAGGTTGTGCCAAAATGTGTGCTAATCGATGAGACGAGAGCAAACATTGTGTGGACAAAGTAGTTGATCAGCAAGTGCTGCCCTCTTTAACCTCTTCATTCGGCGAACTATTTTACACGGATTATAAACTACCTTACGGGACAAGTGCAATTATTTAAAAGTTTTGAATATGTTATTTTATTATATGGTACAGCGCGATGTTGCCGCTTCTGTAGTTGCTTGTAACTATTGAATATTGAATAAGTGTCTTGCGTATTTGAATAATGTACGCGTCGGCCCAGATACTTTTATTTATTATACAGGGACCAGAGAGTCTAAAAGACGTTTCTAAAACATCGAACTGTGCACTCGAAGATATACTTCTAAAAAAATATGTACTATGTGGGGAATGACCCTGCGGATGCAAATTCAGAAGGCTCCGTTAAATTAGCAATTACAAAACAGAATAAAAATATATTTTTCGATTATTTTGATTTATCGTAAAAAAACAATTTTTGGTGTTTAACTCGCGATTGTGATGCCGTTTTTCAATATGACTTAGACCTAAACATCGGTAAAAAATAACCATCAGGGTTTAAATTAATATTTATTTAGCCTAATAATTTATATCAACACTACACATTTATATATACTAAAAACAATTACAAGAATATCGGTAAAGTTTTGTACTCAGAACTTCCCTCGATACTCGATATAGAAATTGTTTAAACAAGGAGCTGATTAGCTGCTTTTAACATGGTCTGGTTACATAAACTAAATGAATGTTTTTTATTATTTCCATTCAAGGGAGCCCTTTTTCGATTAAATATAATTTTTTCAACGCCATTTTGAATTTTTAAAAACTTATTTAGGATCTGTTTCTTTGACTCTTAAAATACTCAGCAAACCAATTTTAGTCGAAATATGTCGACTTTGCTCCCCCTGTATATAACTGACAGAAAGTATAACCAGTTTTGAGACAAAAAGTAACCATACCGGCATACAAAATTTGAAGTTTTTCTATTAAGCTGTTTTTGAGCTATCGCGCCAACAGACAGACGACAGATAGACAGACCGACCGACGGAATGGGGAAACATGTTTTTCGCAATCTAGGGACCCTGAAACGTGAAAATCTGAAATCTCGGATAGTGCCTTTTTCACGATTACAATACTTCCCTTATATCGAGGGACACAAAAATAGTAATTATAATAATACTTCGGAGTACTTACGTTATAAACTATATAATGATAAAAAAATGTATAAACCCTATATGGGTAACTTAACTAACTAAATTTTAGTTTAAAGAACACCCACCCTCGCAATAACAACCTATTATAAAATCCAGCCCTGCTTTTAAACAACTATACAATTTCTAGTACATTTTTGAAGTTTGCATTTGCAGCACACATTTTCGAATTGTACATCGGTACGAACACTTATTGTGGTCAATTTTGAAACAAGTAAATTATTTTCTTTCAACTGGGATGAGAATTTCTGGATTTATTAAAATAATGCTCTTCAAGACAATCAATTGATACGCAGCTCTTATTATAAGCTAATGAAATGCATCCTAAGTAGGCGGTAAATTCATTATATTAGATTTACAGGCATGAAATATACGAGCGCGTAATTTATTTAAATCACCTGTAAGTAATGGCCTAACCAAAGTATATGCCTAACATACAAAATTTTGAAAAATATATAGCCAAAATTAATTAAATTCTGGCCAACATTTTCAGGGTATTTATAAGTGCTTTTAATTCACACACTGACCTTCGACGAACGATGCGCGATGGAAAAAGGTTGCGGCCGACGCGCATAAGCATTTCACAAAAAAAATTGCTTCTCAGAAACCATAACCAATAGACAATTTTTGTTTTCACCAAAAACCACGCAATAAGAGATGTAAAAGAACACCAATCAGGTAGGTCGAATAAAAAAGATACCCGCTTCGGTGTGTTTTCGAAGACCCCACAATGTGGGTAATAGGTTTTGTTCATAGTTTCTTGTTCCCGACTGAAGGCAATCCTGTTTACAATGGAAAACTGAAAGTAGGCTATAATAAAATAAAGCTGATGCGGTATCCCAACTGCAAGTTATAAAAATCAGAAATAGACAATAATTAACTAAATATAATAAAATTGAAACGTGTTAGGTTTCGACTAATTCTGTATTTTAAAAATATTACATGTTTCATTCATTTTCAGGTAAATTAAAATTGATTTATTCTTTTAAATAATACATCACCCCCAGCTGTTGCATTATTTAAATAATCTAGTTACCTTATTCTTGGGTACTGCACCTATATCGTTTTATTGTTGAAAATAGAAAAAACTCTACGACTGTAACATTTAGTTATAGGGAATACTTAACAAAAGTAAAAGTATTTTGTAAGAAATTTATGAAAATGATATTAGGTACGGGGTGTTCCATTTGAAATAACCGAGAAAATCATGGTCGTGAGTTTTGGATGACCCTGTATATAAAATAAAAGATATCAAAAACATGATGAGTTGCAACAAAACAAGACTACTACTAAATTATTCTGGACTTGAGATATTAACCCTCAATTGTTGATTCTAAATAATATAGGGTGACGATTTCATTAGGATTTTCACATAAAAGTGGCCATTTCTTTAAAAGTACCCTGTAGAACCTGATAAAACCCTATATTACCGGAATGGAGAAAATGATTAAAATTCAAATTCAAGATAACATATAGGGTGTTCCAGTAAAAAAACATAACTTCTGTGACTTTATGAAATATCATGTACATTACGAAATAATTTTAAAATGCGGAGCTGGACTGTATCTATAATTTGTATTTAAAACTTTTTTCGTATCAAAACAGAGATATCAAACTCCGGAGAATAAGTTGATCACCCTGTATATACAGGGTGTTATTGAAATACACGTATATATTAAAATGGGGAATAGTATGTAATGACCAAAAACGATTGGCACCAATTTTAACTTCAAATTCTAAAATTTAAATATTGGGGAAGAGTCCCCTTTTCCGACCTACTAGTTTCCATATTTAAAGAAGTAAAATAAATCGAAATTGAACTTACCCATAGAAATTGCACTGTTGCCGTAGCAAAACCAATTAATTCAAAATAAAGTTTATTACAGTAATTGTTCAAAATGCCGTCCATTATTATTTACACACACTTGCAATCGTCTTTCCAAAGAACTTTGAACATTAGAAATTAGTCTTGGATTTTGTCGTAGTTCCTCGGCTACCGCATTAACTTTATTGGTTAATTGTTCAACACTATTAATAGGTTCATTATAAACCAGTTGTTTTATGTGACCCCACAAAAAGAAATCGCATGGATTTAAGTCCGGAGATCTCGGAGGCCACTTAGTAGGTCCATTTCTGCCTATCCACTTTTGAGGAAATCTAATGTTCAAAAACTGCCATACGTTTAAATCAAAGTGAGGAGGAGCGCCATCTAGTAGGTACCACATCCGTTGCCTTAATTGTAACGGTATCTCTTCTAGGAGTACTGGCAAAATATCTTCTAAAAAGTGGAGATATCCTGGCCCATTTAATCTGTTCGGGAGAACATAAGGCCCGATTAAATACTGATCTATTATGCCAGCCCAAACATTTATTGAAAATTTTCTTTGATGCCCAGTTTCCCTAATGGCGTGAGGATTTTCATCACTCCAAATATGCGTATTGTGCATATTGAACACGCCATCACGAGTGAATGAAGCCTCGTCAGTATACAATAATATTTTTAGAAAATCAGGAATATCAACACATTTTTGAATCATCCATTCACAAAACTCCACTCTCTTTTCTTCATCACCTGGATATAAGGCCTGGACTTTTTGGATGTGATAATAATAATAATTTATTTCCCAAATAACAATATACATACAATCTTAAAATTAATTAAATACATGATATAAAAAAAAAGAAATCACAATAAAGATGAACTTTATTTCACACATATTTATATTGTGGAAAATAAATTGAGGGCAGTCCCATGAAGACGAACTTGTTATGGGACGTGATAAGGATGTTCTTTAAGTGTCCGCCACACAACAAATGAGGACACTCCAATTTCAAGACCTAGTCTTCTACAACTTAATTGAGGCCGGTTTTCAACAGCTTCCAATATTTCTTCTTCGGCCGCCAATGTTCTTTGTGTTCTTGTTCTCCCTCGATCTGCATTGACACTCTCAAATTTTCCATGGTCTCTTAGATGCTGAACAGTTGAAATAAACGTACGACAGTCCGGAATTCTCCGATTTGGAAACCGTTCGCGATACAGGATTTGTGCTTGCCGAGAATTTTCTCCAGCTGCCCCATAAACCAGCACTATATCCGTTAGTTCAATATTCGTAAATAGTGGCATCGTAAAAAAATATTTAAAAGTAATCGTAACAACACTTTTTACCAACTTGGAAATGACGCGCTCGTGTTAGCCAGATTCGTAAATCAACTAAAATTTTAATAATCTATAGTTTCAAAAATGTATAGTTTAAAAACAATCATTTATCAAATATTCTAGTTTTTTGATAACGAGGGTAGTAAAAACCAGTCTTCGGAAATAGAAATTAATTCGAAAATCTTAGCAACATGGTTATTTCTTACAAGACTAGTTTTCTTATCATCTGACAAAAACATGCATATTAATTACTGTTGATGTTTAAAATAGGTTAATAAACCTAATTTATATAGGTCATCCTCAACATATCAGTGAAATACGTTTGTTTTAGAATTAATTTTCAAAAATTAATAACTCCCTTAATAAGGGGTATTTTTAAAAAATAATATTTTTCTACATTCAGTGGGGATCTGCGCAATACCCAGTTTTAATATGTACGTGTATTTCAATAACACCCTGTACATTATATTATTATTATATAATAATTAATTATATTGTAAATGGAACTTCCCAAAGTTGTGTTCATTTTAATTAATCGACATCTTGTAGGTAATCGTAGTACTGACAAAGAAAAAAGAAAAACAAGTGAAATTAAACATAAATATCTAAAGTTCAGCTCTTTGAAATATCGGACATAAAAATTTTAAAATTGCAAAATAAATACGTTTTTCTACAACCACATAGTAATTAGCTAATCTACGCACAGAATATAAAACAAAAAAGTATGCCGTTGTGTTCAACTGAACTAATATATTTCATAACCATTCTACTTGTAAGAAAACTGCATGAAAATGAAATCTGTTAAACTAATTGTCATACATTATACAACTAGACAACTGAAAATTCTCGATTATACGAGACGAATTGCCTGACGTTTTGTTAGGCAATACGTTGAGTTTTGAGAATTTTTAATTGTCGAGTTGTATACAGATTGACTATATCACGAAAAAAAAAAAGTTATGGGGCAGAATCGATCCCTGGCCCACCGCGTTGAAAACAAAAGTTCTACCGATCGATCACAGATCCTATATAAAAAAAGTTTCGTGCTCAAATTTCGTTCTCGTGCGATAATGGCCATCATATCCACCCTTGTTGCAGAAACTACTATTGAAGCATGTTTTAAAATAAAAAAAACATTGGTTTATATCTGCTACCATCCTCAATATTCCTCGTACTTAATGATATAGTACCTACGAGCTGTGGCTATTACGCAACTACGCTACTACGCTGTAATTATACGAGCTACGGTTTTCCCCATATAGTATGCATCCAACTACTAACCTCGCTGGACCCTGCTTGACTTCGGATTTCGATAGACAATTAGTTGTCAACTTGATTAAGCTGGGCCCTTGCCTTGAAGTTAAACATACATCTCAAATTCAGCTATGTTTGAAATTTCGGACATTAAAATTTTCAAATGACTTATTACTTTCCTATCTGTAAATTTTTCAAGTTAGATGTATGTGAAAAATGAATATATTTAGTTTATCCTCTAAACATTTTTAGAGGTGCTGCAATAGGTTGTAAAAAATAACCGGAAAAAGCCTATAATAACTATAGTCTGTTCGCAATACGCGGGTTTCGGATTAACAAAATTATGCAAATTAGTCATTGACAACCAGTTCCAATAAGCCTCTTCCCAAGAAATTAGGTAAAATTGCCCTAATGGTCAGATTTAAATTAAAATAACATTAGGGTAGGTACTAAATTTGTTACTAATAATTAAATAATTAATCCGAAACCCGCGTAAGTATAGCGAACAGACTGTAGATGAGAAAATCATGTGTTGGACACATCAGATTTTTTTGTCTAGTTATTTAAACCCAGTTCTATCCAACATATTATTATTCTTTGTTGGAAAAACTTTAACTTTCTAATTTAATCTAAAATGGCATCGCTTTAATGTTTCAAGAGTAGATAGAGTATTATTTTAAAACTGAAAACTCTTAATCCATATGAAGTCTAATAATTTATAAACACTTAAGTATTGTTCTTCTCAGTGAAGGTAGTAGTTGCGAAATTTACCTTATTCTTAACGAGTCTTCAAATGATGTGACAACAATGTGTGTGTATGACCCCATTATGTTGGTAATAACTTAATTTCCTATAAAAAGCGCGACCTTGACAAAAAAAGTGTGTAAGGGAGTGTGTATGGCCACATTAGACATTATACCGTAATATATAACCATATCTATCTTTAAGAGGACTGACCAAAAGACGGAGTGTATCTAAATAATTCAAATAGCTATAAATAGATTAAAAGATTCTACATAAAGTACATGCAGAAATTTCATTGTCCCCATAATTCACGTCAGTGTCATGTGGCCGCACAATGATTTCCCGGTGTGTATGTGTGTGTGTGTGTGTGTGTGTGTGTGTGTGTGTGTGTGTGTGTGTGTGTGTGTGTGTGTGTGTGTGTGTGTGTGTGTGTGTGTGTGTGTGTGTGTGTGTGTGTGTGTGTGTGTGTGTGTGTGTGTGTGTGTGTGTGTGTGTGTGTGTGTGTGTGTGTGTGTGTGTGTGTGTGTGTGTGTGTGTGTGTGTGTGTGTGTGTGTGTGTGTGTGTGTGTGTGTGTGTGTGTGTGTGTGTGTGTGTGTGTGTGTGTGTGTGTGTGTGTGTGTGTGTGTGTGTGTGTGTGTGTGTGTGTGTGTGTGTGTGTGTGTGTGTGTGTGTGTGTGTGTGTGTGTGTGTGTGTGTGTGTGTGTGTGTGTGTGTGTGTGTGTGTGTGTGTGTGTGTGTGTGTGTGTGTGTGTGTGTGTGTGTGTGTGTGTGTGTGTGTGTGTGTGTGTGTGTGTGTGTGTGTGTGTGTGTGTGTGTGTGTGTGTGTGTGTGTGTGTGTGTGTGTGTGTGTGTGTGTGTGTGTGTGTGTGTGTGTGTGTGTGTGTGTGTGTGTGTGTGTGTGTGTGTGTGTGTGTGTGTGTGTGTGTGTGTGTGTGTGTGTGTGTGTGTGTGTGTGTGTGTGTGTGTGTGTGTGTGTGTGTGTGTGTGTGTGTGTGTGTGTGTGTGTGTGTGTGTGTGTGTGTGTGTGTGTGTGTGTGTGTGTGTGTGTGTGTGTGTGTGTGTGTGTGTGTGTGTGTGTGTGTGTGTGTGTGTGTGTGTGTGTGTGTGTGTGTGTGTGTGTGTGTGTGTGTGTGTGTGTGTGTGTGTGTGTGTGTGTGTGTGTGTGTGTGTGTGTGTGTGTGTGTGTGTGTGTGTGTGTGTGTGTGTGTGTGTGTGTGTGTGTGTGTGTGTGTGTGTGTGTGTGTGTGTGTGTGTGTGTGTGTGTGTGTGTGTGTGTGTGTGTGTGTGTGTGTGTGTGTGTGTGTGTGTGTGTGTGTGTGTGTGTGTGTGTGTGTGTGTGTGTGTGTGTGTGTGTGTGTGTGTGTGTGTGTGTGTGTGTGTGTGTGTGTGTGTGTGTGTGTGTGTGTGTGTGTGTGTGTGTGTGTGTGTGTGTGTGTGTGTGTGTGTGTGTGTGTGTGTGTGTGTGTGTGTGTGTGTGTGTGTGTGTGTGTGTGTGTGTGTGTGTGTGTGTGTGTGTGTGTGTGTGTGTGTGTGTGTGTGTGTGTGTGTGTGTGTGTGTGTGTGTGTGTGTGTGTGTGTGTGTGTGTGTGTGTGTGTGTGTGTGTGTGTGTGTGTGTGTGTGTGTGTGTGTGTGTGTGTGTGTGTGTGTGTGTGTGTGTGTGTGTGTGTGTGTGTGTGTGTGTGTGTGTGTGTGTGTGTGTGTGTGTGTGTGTGTGTGTGTGTGTGTGTGTGTGTGTGTGTGTGTGTGTGTGTGTGTGTGTGTGTGTGTGTGTGTGTGTGTGTGTGTGTGTGTGTGTGTGTGTGTGTGTGTGTGTGTGTGTGTGTGTGTGTGTGTGTGTGTGTGTGTGTGTGTGTGTGTGTGTGTGTAGGTCGCATAACTCATGAACCGATACACAGAAAAACACCAAATTTTAAACTTAAGCTTTGTTTCAGCGTCCAATGAGCTGATTAGATTTAAGGCAGAGTCGGAACATCTGGGGGGGTACTTTATAGGTGGTCATTTTTATATTTTATGGAATATATCTGTTATATTTGGAAAAGAAAATTCTTCAAATAAAAGTTACTTCTTATATAATTATCTATAATTTTTGTTTTATGCAAAATTTTCCTAAAATGGTCCGTATTCGAGAAATTTGACAAAATGTAAAAAAAATAATTTTTTATAAAAATTGTTC